>CM042019.1:81054343-81069343 GCA_023525975.1 Smallanthus sonchifolius | reverse complement strand
TTTTTTCTTCGACCTTTGTATTGTAATTATAAAAAACAGATAAAAAAAATGATATGATTCAACCTCAGACCCATTTGAATGTAGCAGATAACAGCGGGGCTCGAGAATTGATGTGTATTCGAATCATAAGAGCTAGCAATCATCGATATGCTCATATTGGTGACGTTATTGTTGCTGTGATCAAAGACGCAGTTCCAAACATGCCTCTAGAAAGATCAGAAGTGGTCAGAGCTGTAATTGTCCGTACTTGTAAAGAACTTAAACGTGACAACGGTATGATAATACGATATGGTGACAATGCTGCAGTTGTGATTGATAAAGAAGGAAATCCAAAAGGAACTCGAGTTTTTGGTGCGATTGCCCAAGAATTGAGACAGTTCAATTTTACTAAATTAGTTTCATTAGCTCCCGAGGTATTATAAAATGAGACCACGATATGGTTATAGGTTATAGTAGGGTATTTAAAAGAAATAGATTAAGATTAATTTAGTAGATTTTGTCTCACGTATATACCTTTCAAAATTCATATTAATATTCATAAACAAATATGTAAAAAAAAAAGAAAAACATGTTGATTATATCCAAATTTGGAGGCACCAATAATTTTAATTAATCATGGGTAGTGATACTATTGCTGACATAATAACCTCTATACGAAATGCCGATATGTATAGAAAAAGCGTGGTTCGAGTAGCATCTACTAATATCAGCCAAAGTATTGTTAAAATACTTTTACGAGAGGGTTTTATCAAAAACGTGAGAAAACATCGAGAAAACAACAAATATTTTTTGGTTTTAACCCTACGACATAGAAGGAATAGGAAAAGGACTTATCGAAATCTTTTAAATTTAAAACGGATCAATCGGCCGGGTCTACGAATCTATTCTAACTATCAAAGAATTCCTAGAATTTTAGGCGGGATGGGGGTTGTAATTCTTTCTACCTCTCGGGGTATAATGACAGACCGAGAGGCTCGACTAGAAAGAATAGGCGGAGAAATTTTGTGTTTTATATGGTAATCTTTCTAATATTCAAATTGAATCGGAAACTTCTTTTTTGTGAAAAAGAAAAGAAAGAAAAGAGAAGGGGTGGGTTGTCTAATAGGGTTCTTCCTCCACTAGTTGATACTTCAAGGAGGTTTTACCTGGAATGAAAGAACAAAAATGGATTCATGAAGGTTTAATTACTGAATCGCTTCCCAACGGCATGTTCCAGGTTCGTTTAGATAATGAAGATATGATTCTAGGTTATGTTTCAGGAAAGATCCTACGTAGTTTTATACGAATATTGCCAGGAGATAGAGTCAAAATTGAAGTAAGTCGTTATGATTCAACCGGAGGTCGTATAATTTATCGACTCCGCAACAAAGATTCGAAAGATTAGGTGTTTTTTCAACTTCACTATTTCTTTCGCAGGAATACGATTCGAAATCGAAAATTTCAATCAACTTATTTTCTTCTAAGAAATGGATTCAAAATTAAAGTAAGGAGTGGAAAATATGAAAATAAGAGCTTATGTTCGTAAAATTTGTGAAAAATGTCGACTAATCCGTCGTCGGGGACGAATTATAGTAATTTATTCCAACCCAAGACATAAACAAAGACAAGGATAATAAGACTCGTTAAAGACCCAATATACAAATGAGAAGGGGGATCTTTTTTGACATGAAATGGATATATCCATATATCTCTGACTCAAATTTATGAGATGATAAAATATGGCAAAAGCTATACCGAAAAAGGGTTCACGTGGACGTATTGGTTCACGTAAGAGTATATGTAAAATACCAAAGGGGGTTATTCATATTCAAGCAAGTTTCAATAATACCATTGTGACTGTTACAGATGTACGAGGGTGAGTGGTTTCTTGGTCCTCTGCCGGTACTTGTGGCTTCCGAGGTACAAGAAGAGGGACGCCATTTGCTGCTCAAACCGCAGCGGCAAATGCTATTCGTGCAGTAGTAGATCAAGGTATGCAACGAGCAGAAGTCATGATTAAAGGTCCCGGTCTCGGAAGAGACGCAACATTACGAGCTATTCGCAGAAGTGGTATACTATTAACTTTCGTACGGGATGTAACCCCTATGCCACATAATGGCTGTAGACCCCCGAAAAAAAGACGTGTGTAGAAATAAAAATTGAATAGATTTCAATAGCAAGAGAAACAAGAGAAATAAAAGATTCAATGATCAGATCAAATAATATTATTATGGTTCGAGAGAAAATAACAGTATCTACTCGGACACTACAGTGGAAGTGTGTTGAATCAGCAGCAGACAGTAAGCGTCTTTGTATGGGCGCTTTATTCTGTCTCCGCTTATGAAAGGTCAAGCAGACACAATAGGCGTTGTGATGCGAAGAGCTTTGCTTGGAGAAATCGAAGGAACATGTATCACACGCGCAAAATCTGATAAAATATCACATGAATATTCTACCATAATGGGTATTCAAGAATCAGTACATGAAATTTTAATGAATTTGAAAGAAATCGTATTGAGAAGTAATCTCTATGGAACTTGTGAGGCGTCTATTTGTGTCAAGGGCCCTGGATATGTAACTGCTCAAGATATCATCTTACCGCCTTATGTAGAAATCGTCGATAATACACAGCATATAGCTAGCTTGACGGAACCCATTGAGTTGGTTATTGGATTACAAATAGAGAAGAATCGTGGATATCTTATAAAGCGCCAAATACCTTTCAAGATAGAAGTTATCCTATAGATCCTGTATTCATGCCTGTTCGAAATGCGAATCATAGTATTCATTCTTATGAAAATGGTAACAAAGAGATACTATTTCTCGAAATATGGACAAATGGAAGTTTAACTCATAAAGAAGCACTTCAAGAAGCCTCCCAAAATTTGATTGATTTATTGATTCCCTTTTTACATACCAAAGAAGAAAATTTAAATTTAGAGGACAATCAACACATAGTTCCTTTACCCCCTTTTACCTTTTATGATAAATTGGCTAAACTAACAAAAAATAAAAAAAAAATGGCGCTGAAATAGATTTTTATTGACCAATCAGAATTGCCTCCCAGAATCTATAATTGCCTCAAAAGGTCCAACATATATACATTATTGGACCTTTTGAATAACAGTCAAGAAGATCTTATGAAATTGGAACATTTTTGCATAGAAGATGTCAAACAAATTTTAGGGATTCTAGAAAAAAATTTCGTTATTGATTTACCGAAAAATAAGTTTTAAATCCATTGGATTTTTTCATCTTTTTTTTAGAAAAGGGCCGAAAATATGTTTTGAATCTTTAGGACAATTCATATATTCGGAATCAACATAGATTGATGTATCTAGGGAGAATTCACTTTGAAGCGACTGTTCCCTAGATACATACGTCGTGATATTTTATTTCACAATTGAATTAATTTAAAAAAGACCTAAAGTTAGGGATTTATCAATAGGTAATGTTGCACCAATACCCAACCAAAGGGCCACTGCGGTACCAATCAAAAATACGGTTGTCACTACTGGACGACGAAATGGATTTTGGAATTTATTAACATTCTCTAAAAAGGGTACTGTTAATAATCCCGCAGGTACTGATACCATTAACAGAACACCCAATAATTTATTGGGTATTGTACGAAGTATTTGAAATACGTGAAAGAAATACCATTCTGGTAATATTTCCAAAGGAGTTGCAAACGGATCTGCCGGTTCACCAATCATTGGTGGTTCTAGAACCGCTAAGCCAACGTTACATGCAATAGTACCTAGAATTACTACCGGAAAAATATAAAAAAGATCGTTGGGCCATGCGGGATCCCCGTAATAATTATGACCCATACCTTTAGCCAATTTAGCTCTTAATACAGGATCATTCAAGTCAGGTTTTTTTGTTATTGGGATAGGTGAATTCTTATAGATCCATCTGAAACGCCCCAAAACGGGTACATCTCATAGTTGGCACACAACATAACAAACATAGTTCTTAAACCGGAAATCAGAATCTATTACAGCGGAAGTCTTTAATTCAAATCATTCATCAAACTATAACATGAAATATTGTCTATAACATGAACTATCAGGATTGGAAATGTCAGTCTTCAATACCGCAGCCCGATGTCCATGCTATCCAGCCCACATGGCTCTTTCACTTTTCTTTAGCTTTACCCTTTTTACCTGTCATGCATACTAAAAGTCAGCTAACGCTGGTGAGTTCTCTCTTTACTTTAAACTGTAAACTTTGTCTTTGGTAGCTAAGTTTTATTAAAATAAAATAAGCTTTACTTTCACTTTCTTTGAAATAAACTTTTAACTATTACTTTAAAACTTTACAACGTTACAATTATAAATCTGTTACGTTACTATCTGTCATTAAAACTTTATCTTTAAGGAAACCCGTTAGGGTGTCCCACTGTACTCTGTCTATCATTTCACTTATACTTGACAAGTGACTTTATCATACTTTAACTATCACATATGGATCGTGGTCCGAGGACCAGATCCCTATCTTGCTTACACCTCAGGGTAAGACTTTTACTTTAGCGCTGCCCACACCTCAGGGTGGGACTTTCTTTCTCGCTTGCACGTTAGTGCAAGACTCCTTTAGCATTGCTCACACCTCAGGGTGAGACTTTCTCGCTTACACCGAAGTGAAGACTCCTTTAGCATTGCTTACACCGAAGTGTAAGACTCCTTTAGCATTGCTTACACCGAAGTGTAAGACTCCTTTAGCATTGCTCACACCTCAGGGTGAGACTTCTACTTTAACATGCCTGCAGGACTTTCTACTATGCAACTACTATGCAATGCAATTACACTAATACACAAGTAGAAATGCAATCACATAACTTTCATATAGACAAATAACACATATTAACACATAAGCATATAACATGGTATTTGTCACTGTCACTGTCACTGTTACTGTCGAGCTGTACCGAAGTACGGCTCCTTTATCGTTCTTTCTTTAGCTCATTGTTATCTTTCAAAAACTTGTTTAAAAGATAATACTATGCTCTTTTGTCCTTTATCTTTCATTTTATAAAAATAACATTTTTATAAAATACTATACTTTGCCTTTCATTTTATAAAAATAACATTTTTATAAAATACTATACTTTGCCTTTCATTTTATAAAAATAACATTTTTTTATAAAATACTATACCAGTATGCATGCCAGCCCAAAACCATTAGGAAAAAGGGCAATAAGAACTCACCAGATGAATCGTTTCTGTTTACACCTAGCCGGTTCCTGAATGTCACTATGGTCACCCACAATCTGTATAATCAAGTCATAGGCGTAAGGCTGTGTTCCTAGGGGACACTTAGACATTACTAGGCTTGACTCAGATGTTTCGGGTCATGGTTTCATTATCGAAACTAGGTAGTTTCGAGTCCTGGCTCCTTATCGAAACTATGTAGTTTCGAGCCCTGGCTTCTTATCGAAACTAAGTAGTTTCGAGTCACTGCTTCTTATCGAAACTAAGTAGTTTCGAGTCACTGCTTCTTATCGAAACTAAGTAGTTTCGAGTCACTGCTTCTTATCGAAACTAAGTAGTTTCGAGTCATTGCTTCTTATCGAAACTAAGTAGTTTCGAGTCGTATGACTTATATAAATTCTTAGTTAAGGTCTTGGGTCTATATTGAAACTATGGTAGTTTCGATGGGTCTGCCCCTGTCGAAACTAGGTAGTTTCGATAGATGCGTCCATATCGAAACTAGTAGTTTCGACTGTGCAGTCTTCTTCCCCAAACAGAACCCTAGATCTGGTCCCTTTGATCTAATCGATCAAGCTATGAACTTTTTACGTTCGAAATGTTCCATTTTCCCCCATGAACCCAAACCCGTGGTTTGTTTCCAGTTTCACACGTAAAAATCTAAATCTTTACTCGATTATTAACCCTAAACCCGAAAGTTACAAAAACTCAGATTTAGGCATAATAATTACCTGTTATAGCTTCCTTCTCGTTCCTTTATGCTCCAGAGATGTTGAGCAACAATCCTCGAGACTTTGAGCTTGATCCGAGCTTTCTCTCTCTAGACGATCTCTCTCTCTCTCTCTCTAAGGTTCTTGCGCAGGAAGAAAATGAATGACACAGGAGGAAATGGCTACTGATTAGAAGGGTTCTTCTCAGTTTTCGGGCCCATGGGCCGGCCCCTAGCCAAGCCCACCTTCCTTTTTCTTTTATTTGGGTTTTTATTTATTTTGGGATGTTACAAGTCTACCCCTCTTACGAAAGGTTTCGTCCTCGAAACCTGTTATAAGTCAAACAGGTGCGGGTACGACTCTTTCATTTCTGTCTCGGTTTCCCATGTAGCTTCTGACCCTTTACGATGCTTCCATTGTACTTTGACTAACTGTATCACTTTATTCCGTAACCGCTTTTCTTTCCTGTCTAGTATGGCGACGGGTTCCTCGATGTAATTGAGGCTATTATCTATCTCGATGTCGTCAAGTGTCACATGCGCTGATTCGTCGGCCAAGCACTTGCGTAAGTGCGACACGTGGAAGGTTGGGTGAATTCCACTAAGCTCATCCGGTAATTCTAACCGGTAAGCGACTTCACCAACTCGCGCTAGTATTTTGAAGGGTCCGACGAATCTTGGGCTTAACTTCCCTCTCTTTCTGAATCGTATGATCCCCTTCCAGGGAGATACCTTCAATAGTACTTGATCCCCGACATTGAATTCGATTGGTCTCCGCCTCCTATCTGCGTAGGACTTTTGACGGTCCTGTGCAGCTTTCATTCTGGCCTTGATCTGGTCAAACTTTACAGAGGTTGCCGTGACTACCTCTAAACTTCCCAATTCTTTCTGTCCTACCTCCCCCCAACAGACCGGGGTTCGACATCTTCTACCATACAACATTTCGTAAGGCGGCATACCAATAGTGGTGTGGTGGCTGTTGTTGTAGGAGAACTCTGCCAATGGTAGGTGACTATCCCAACTGCCACCAAAGTCTATAATGCATGCGCGGAGCATATCCTCCAACGTCTGGATGGTCCTCTCTGATTGCCCATCCGTCTGTGGGTGATAACCCGTGCTGATGTTTAACCTCGTACCCATTGACTCATGAAATCTTTTCCAGAATCTCGATGTAAATCGCGTGTCCCGGTCAGATACAATTGATAACGGTACGCCATGTCGAGAGACAATTTCATTGATAAATACTTCTGCCAACTTCTCAGATGAATACGTTTCACGAATCGGCAAGAAATGTGCACTCTTTGTCAGACGATCCACTATAACCCAAATCGTATCGTGGCCTTTAGCTGTGCGGGGCAGCTTGGTAATAAAGTCCATGGTGATACGCTCCCACTTCCATTCGGGTATTTCCAGAGGCTGGATCTTCCCGTACGGTTTCTGATGCTCTGCTTTAACTTGTGAGCAAGTCAGACACTTGCTTACATATCCGGTCACATCATTCTTCATGTTAGGCCACCAATACTCTTTTTTTAAATCCTGGTACATTTTCGTGGTTCCTGGGTGGATGGAATATCGAGACTTATGGGCTTCGTCAAGTACTTTGGCCCTAAGCTCTCCGCCCTTCGGTACCCACATGCGACCACACCTGGTCCTCACTCCATGAGTGTTTAATTCTAACTTTGTCTGTTGACCGACCATTCTTTCTTTCTTTATGTTCTCTTCTTTTAGTGCTTCCTTCTGTGCTGCTTCTAGCTCTGTCATAAAATCTGGGGTTATCACTAACTGGTACGCTTTTACCCTAATAGGAGAACGATTCTCCTTACGACTTAGGGCATCAGCGACCACATTCGCCTTTCCCGGGTGGTATAGGATCTCACAGTCATAGTCTTTCAGCAATTCTAACCACCGCCTTTGCCGCATATTCAGGTCTTTCTGTTCGAAGAAATACTTCAAGCTCTTGTGATCCGAATAAATCGTGCATTTCACCCCGTAGAGGTAATGCCTCCAAATCTTTAACGCAAAAACAACTGCCGCGAGCTCCAAATCGTGAGTCGGGTAGTTAATTTCGTGGATCTTTAGCTGTCGTGACGCATACGCGATCACCTTTCCCCTCTGCATCAAAACACACCCTAACCCTTGTCCCGATGCGTCAGAATATACCACCAGGTCCTCGTTACCGTCGGGTAGTGCTAACACTGGGGCTTGGGTCAACTTCTTCTTTAACTCTTCAAATGCTTTGGACTGAGCCTGACCCCATTCGTACTTTACTTCTTTACGTGTCAACTTTGTCAGTGGCGAAGCTATTCTCGAGAAGTCCTGAATGAACCTTCGATAGTAACCTGCCAATCCCAGAAAACTCCGAATCTCGGTTGGCGTCTTCGGGGTTTCCCATTCCTGTACTGCCTCTATCTTAGCCGGGTCAACCATAATGCCGTCTGCGTTGATAACGTGACCTAAGAATTGGACTTCCTTAAGCCAGAACGCGCATTTGGAGAACTTGGCATACAACTTTTCTTTTTGTAGCGTCTCTAGTACTTCTCGAAGATGACAAGCATGTTCACCTTCACTTTTCGAATAAATGAGTATGTCGTCTATAAACACTATCACCGACCTATCTAGCATCGGTCTACACACCTGGTTCATCATACTCATGAATGCTGCCGGAGCGTTCGTCAAGCCGAAAGACATCACGCGAAACTCGTAATGCCCATAACGCGTGCGAAACGCTGTCTTAGGTATGTCCTCTTCTCTTACCTTTAACTGATGATATCCCGACCGCAGATCGATCTTGGAGAACCATCTGGCGCCCTGTAGTTGGTCGAACAGATCATCGATCCTTGGTAGCGGATATTTGTTCTTTACTGTACGCTTGTTCAACTCTCTGTAGTCGATGCACATTCTCATGGCACCATCTTTCTTCTTTACGAACAGAACCGGAGCACCCCATGGAGAAATGCTTGGTCTGATAAATCCTCTATCCAAAAGTTCTTCCAACTGTACCATCAGCTCTTTCATCTCCAGAGGTGCAAGTCGGTACGGTGCTTTAGCCACGGGCTGGGCACCTGGCACTAAGTCTATCTGGAACTCTGTCTCCCGGTCAGGTGGTAACCCAGGCAACTCCTCAGGAAACACCCCCGGAAAATTACATACAACTGGTACGTCTTTTAACTCTCTCACCTTTACATCATTGTCTATCACATAGGCCAGGTAGGCCTCGCATCCGCGCCCTATATACTTCTCTGCCTTTATCATTGATATGACGTTCGTCAGTGAACCGTCGCGATCCCCGTACACCAAAACCTCGCCACCGTCTGGAGCTTTGAGCTGAACTATCTTTCGTCTACATATTATCCGGGCTTCGTTGGCAGCTAACCAATCCATACCCAAAACTATATCGAATCCTCCCAAGGTCATAACATACAACCTAACTGGGAATCTATGGCCATGAATCTTTATCGTGCAATTATCTACCAATTCACTTACTATCGTGGTCTTGCCCACTGCGGTTTCCACATTAAAGGCATGCTCTACTCTAGTAACTTTGCATTTCATTCTTTTACACTTAGAAGATGATATAAAACTCCTACTGGCACCCGAATCAAATAATACTGAAACATAAGTGTGGTCAAGGATGAACGTACCTGACACAACATCTGGGTCTCCCCTAGCCTCCTCCTGTGTCAGTGCATACGCCCGGGTCCTTGCCTTCGGCTTCTCAGGTTCTTTACCCTTCTCGGTGCCAGTAGCCTTGGGCTTCCGACAGTCTTTGGCCATGTGGCCAGGTATCCCGCAGTTATAACAAGACTGTGCCCCGGGACACTCTCGAGAGTAGTGTCCGGTCTTTCCGCACCTATAGCACATATTTAACCCAACTCGGCACTCGCCCGAGTGCTTCCTGCCACACTTAGCACATTCAACCCCATCTTCAATCCTCAGTTTCTTCGTCTCCGGCCCCGCCCACTCTTTAGCTGGCCGTTTAACGGCATTGGTCACTTTCTTCTCAGTAGGCAGTGGGTCTGCGGATTCGAAGTCATCATAAACTATCCCAGCAAGTGATACCACAGATTCAAAACTCGTGGGAGCATTAGCTTTCACGTGCACACGGACTTTCTGTGGTAGTCCCTTGATGTAGTACTTAATCCTCTTTTCCTCAGTGTCCACCAGATGTGGAACCAGCTGAGCCAACTCTTGATATTTGGAGGTATACTGGCGATGAGTCATACTACCAGCACAGAGCCCCAGAAATTCCCTCTCAACTCTGTCAATCTCGTTCTGCGGGCAGAACTTAGTGATTAGCAGCTTTTTCATGTCGTCCCATTTCATCTTTTTCATCTCAGCAGAAGACTTGATTCTTTCGATCGATCTCCACCAGCTTAATGCCTCATTAGTGAATGAGTGAGCGGCAAACTTGACCGCTTGATCATCACGGCACTCACTAATGTTGATCACCCCATTCATTCTCTCTATCCACTCAAAAGTGGCAACAGCATCTTTCCGTCCATCATACTTCGGCGGGTCACACCCCCGAAAGGACTTATAGTTGCAACCCCGGGTTGCCATTTCATAATCAGAATCATCACTGTCAGTGACTCCAAGTCTCTTGCTGCTTTCCTCTTTCGTTTCTTTCTTCCCTATATTAAACTCTTTAAGGGCCTCGCCCAATGCTTCTGGTAGAACTTTCTTCAAGATTGAAGTAACCTCTGCCGCTATAGCTTCCTTCACAATCGGTTCCAACTCAAGCGCCTCATTAGGGGCATCGTTAGGAGCCGACACATGGTTCCCACTATCATTATGCTCCACATGCACCGATTCAGCTTCGTTGCGGGAGTGCTCACTTTCTTCAGGACGGTTCCGGTTACCTGGAGGTCGGCCTCGACGACCAGTACGACCCCCAGTGCGACCTCCTCTCTTTGCTCTAGCCATTTAGTGTCTACTGTGAACAAAGATAGCTCGTGTTATCAAGATAGGTAACAATTTAGAACACCTCGAGTACTGTAAATTACTAATTACAGAGACCGGTATGAAATTACTAATTTACTTTACTACTCGGGTTCTGAACATTTCCTTTCCGAGTAACATTTGCATCCAAGTTCAGAGTTTCTACTATAAGGCACGTACTATCTACTGTCTACTGTCTGTGCTAAGGCATGTACTATGTACTATTTATGCTAAAGCATCTACTTTCTGCTATCTGTACTAAGGCGTTATTGTCTATGTTCTATGTAAGGACATTGACTACCTTCTGTCTACTATCTTTCCATGGACGGGCTGCTCCGACTGACATTCCTTTCCTTCCTTTGCTTTGTCCCATTCTCAGTTTAAGTTCAGACATTATCGCAAATGTCTGAATCTCTCAAACTATGGCTCTGATACCAACTTGAAACGCCCCAAAACGGGTACATCTCATAGTTGGCACACAACATAACAAACATAGTTCTTAAACCGGAAATCAGAATCTATTACAGCGGAAGTCTTTAATTCAAATCATTCATCAAACTATAACATGAAATATTGTCTATAACATGAACTATCAGGATTGGAAATGTCAGTCTTCAATACCGCAGCCCGATGTCCATGCTATCCAGCCCACATGGCTCTTTCACTTTTCTTTAGCTTTACCCTTTTTACCTGTCATGCATACTAAAAGTCAGCTAACGCTGGTGAGTTCTCTCTTTACTTTAAACTGTAAACTTTGTCTTTGGTAGCTTAGTTTTATTAAAATAAAATAAGCTTTACTTTCACTTTCTTTGAAATAAACTTTTAACTATTACTTTAAAACTTTACAACGTTACAATTATAAATCTGTTACGTTACTATCTGTCATTAAAACTTTATCTTTAAGGAAACCCGTTAGGGTGTCCCACTGTACTCTGTCTATCATTTCACTTATACTTGACAAGTGACTTTATCATACTTTAACTATCACATATGGATCGTGGTCCGAGGACCAGATCCCTATCTTGCTTACACCTCAGGGTAAGACTTTTACTTTAGCGCTGCCCACACCTCAGGGTGGGACTTTCTTTCTCGCTTGCACGTTAGTGCAAGACTCCTTTAGCATTGCTCACACCTCAGGGTGAGACTTTCTCGCTTACACCGAAGTGAAGACTCCTTTAGCATTGCTTACACCGAAGTGTAAGACTCCTTTAGCATTGCTTACACCGAAGTGTAAGACTCCTTTAGCATTGCTCACACCTCAGGGTGAGACTTCTACTTTAACATGCCTGCAGGACTTTCTACTATGCAACTACTATGCAATGCAATTACACTAATACACAAGTAGAAATGCAATCACATAACTTTCATATAGACAAATAACACATATTAACACATAAGCATATAACATGGTATTTGTCACTGTCACTGTTACTGTCGAGCTGTACCGAAGTACGGCTCCTTTATCGTTCTTTCTTTAGCTCATTGTTATCTTTCAAAAACTTGTTTAAAAGATAATACTATGCTCTTTTGTCCTTTATCTTTCATTTTATAAAAATAACATTTTTATAAAATACTATACTTTGCCTTTCATTTTATAAAAATAACATTTTTATAAAATACTATACTTTGCCTTTCATTTTATAAAAATAACATTTTTTTATAAAATACTATACCAGTATGCATGCCAGCCCAAAACCATTAGGAAAAAGGGCAATAAGAACTCACCAGATGAATCGTTTCTGTTTACACCTAGCCGGTTCCTGAATGTCACTATGGTCACCCACAATCTGTATAATCAAGTCATAGGCGTAAGGCTGTGTTCCTAGGGGACACTTAGACATTACTAGGCTTGACTCAGATGTTTCGGGTCATGGTTTCATTATCGAAACTAGGTAGTTTCGAGTCCTGGCTCCTTATCGAAACTATGTAGTTTCGAGCCCTGGCTTCTTATCGAAACTAAGTAGTTTCGAGTCACTGCTTCTTATCGAAACTAAGTAGTTTCGAGTCACTGCTTCTTATCGAAACTAAGTAGTTTCGAGTCACTGCTTCTTATCGAAACTAAGTAGTTTCGAGTCATTGCTTCTTATCGAAACTAAGTAGTTTCGAGTCGTATGACTTATATAAATTCTTAGTTAAGGTCTTGGGTCTATATTGAAACTATGGTAGTTTCGATGGGTCTGCCCCTGTCGAAACTAGGTAGTTTCGATAGATGCGTCCATATCGAAACTAGTAGTTTCGACTGTGCAGTCTTCTTCCCCAAACAGAACCCTAGATCTGGTCCCTTTGATCTAATCGATCAAGCTATGAACTTTTTACGTTCGAAATGTTCCATTTTCCCCCATGAACCCAAACCCGTGGTTTGTTTCCAGTTTCACACGTAAAAATCTAAATCTTTACTCGATTATTAACCCTAAACCCGAAAGTTACAAAAACTCAGATTTAGGCATAATAATTACCTGTTATAGCTTCCTTCTCGTTCCTTTATGCTCCAGAGATGTTGAGCAACAATCCTCGAGACTTTGAGCTTGATCCGAGCTTTCTCTCTCTAGACGATCTCTCTCTCTCTCTCTCTAAGGTTCTTGCGCAGGAAGAAAATGAATGACACAGGAGGAAATGGCTACTGATTAGAAGGGTTCTTCTCAGTTTTCGGGCCCATGGGCCGGCCCCTAGCCAAGCCCACCTTCCTTTTTCTTTTATTTGGGTTTTTATTTATTTTGGGATGTTACACCATCCCCCGGAGGAACCGGACATGATAATTTTTCATCATCCGGCTCGAGCAAGAATAAAAAGAACTAACTGAATCCATATAAAATATATGTTATCAAGACACCCGCATATACGATATATGGATGCTTTTATGTAAGTAAAATCAAAATTTTACTGGATTCTTTTTTCTAGAGTTGAAACTATCGAGTGCAAAAAATTCAGTTCTTACAAATAAATACTCAATACCCAAGTAGGCTTATAAAATAGATCGTGATCTGATCAATTGCTTTTTGGGTCGTCTCAGACCTTAGGATTGGTGTTTATCCCCAAAATTTTTAGAGACCTTTTATAAAGACACGAAGGATTTACTTGTTACTAATACAGCCCAGTCTCTGTTCTTCTTTAGACCCTTTTTTCACTCCGATAGTATCATAGATTGCGTCAATGCAGAGGAAATGAATGCATTTTATACTATACTATTAAATAATCTGAAGTTAAGTGAACTAGATCTTACGGAGCCTGCTCATGTATGACATGATTCGTATCTGATCATAGAAAAGATTCTCTTTAAGCGAACCAGCCTATCCTCCGTATGGGCTTACGTGATGGTTGGAACAAAGACACATTTGGTTGTGAATTCAAATGTGGCAGATAAATATAAATAAAGGCACATATCTGCACAGACCAATCAATAGTTCAAGTCACATACTCCCATAATCCATTTTCTCTTCAGAAAATTCCCTTCAACTATTGATGCCAAATCAAAAATATTGCGAAGTTCAAGGGAAACATCCAAATACATGTCTTATTATTTTCAATAATCCATACTTGTAGCAATAAAATACTATAGTTCCTACCCCAAGTGATAAATGATGAATTCAAAATATCTATGCTATATCTTCTCTATATATATAAAGGTCCAGAAATACCTTGTTTACGTATCATTGGGAAGTGCATTAACATAAATACGGTAGTAAGAAGCGGCAATACAAAAGTGTGTAAACTATAAAAACGAGTCAAAGTGGATTGTCCCACACTAGCACTTCCGCACAATAATTCCGCCAAAGGTGATCCTATTACAGGAATAGCGTCAGGTACACCTGTTACAATTTTCCCTGCCCAATAACCAATTTGGTCCCAAGGTAAGGAATAACCAGTTACACCAAAAGATGCAGTCAATACAACCAGAACCACACCTGTAACCCAAGTTAATTCACGCGGTTTTTTAAATCCACCGGTGAGATATACACGAAATACATGTAGGATCATCATTAGGACCATCATACTTGCCGACCATCGATGAACTGATCGGATTAACCAACCAAAATTAGCTTCAGTCATTATGTATTGAACAGAAGCAAAAGCATCAGTAACGGTCAGACGATAGTAAAAGGTCATAGCAAATCCTGTAGCCACTTGTACTAAAAAACAAGTAAGCGTAATCCCCCCTAGACAATA
>CM042019.1:81046843-81051843 GCA_023525975.1 Smallanthus sonchifolius | reverse complement strand
TGGAAGTATCCCTGATCCCATTGATAACGAGTAGGCCCAAATAATTCGATGGGTGTAGTTGCTGAACCATACCACATAGTTCCGGCAACAACAAAAGCTGCAAAAAAGACAGCAGCGATACTACTAGAAAGGACAGTTTCAATATTGCCCATACGCAATCCTTTGTATAGACGTTGGGGCGGGCAGACGCTAAGATGGAATAGACCTGCTAATATGCCCAAAGTCCCTGCCGCAATATGATGAGAGGTTATTCCTCCCGGAACAAAAGGATCAAAACCCTCCACACCCCACGATGGATTTACATATTGTACTTTTCCTGTTAGCCCATAAGGATCGGACACCCATATGCCAGGACCATACAAGCCTGTTACATAAAATGCACCAAAACCAAAGCAAGCCACACCTGTAAGAAATAAATGTATTCCAAAGATCTTGGGCAAATCCAAAGAGGGTTTTCCTGTACGTTCATCACAAAAGATTTCTAGATCCCAATATACCCGATGCCAGATAGCTGCCAAAAAAGCACAACCTAGAAAACACAATATGCGCTCCAGCCACACCTTCGTAACTCCAAATTCCCGGATTCGTTATAGTCCCCCCCGTGATACTCTAACCGCCCCAGGAATTGGTTATTCCTAAACGAGTCATGAAGGGTATAACGAACATACCCTGTCTCCACATTGGATCAAGAACAAGGTCAGAAGGATCAAAAACTGCTAATTCATACAGGGCCATCGAACCGGCCCAACCAGCAACCAAAGTTGTATCCATTATATGAACAGAAAGCAACGGTCCGGGATCATTCAATACAACGGTATGAATACGATACCAAGGTAAACCCATGGAAATACCCCTTTATGAAAAAAAAGACACTATGTAACTTTATTGCATTGGAAAAGACTATACTATGACTATGTTATAGACCCCCCTATTTAGTGGATTATTTCAACGCAAGGGTTCATATTTGTTCTATTCTGTTGGTAATAATGGAACAATTTTGTTCGTAGGAACAAAGAGAAGCAAATTTATTCTATACTCGATAAGTACCAATACGCAATGGGGAAGTTAATGCCATTTTCTATGAGCGAATGTGCCCATACTTGTTCATCATTAGAGGACACGATTTGTAATCATTTTCCCTTATTTTTTCTTACTTTCTTTATCAATTTTTCATAATTTATGAATCAAATCTTATTAGGATAAAGTACAATATTATAAATAAAAATAAAGGCTTTGTTACGTTTCCACATCAAAGTAAAATATAGTACTTAGTTCTTTTTTATTTCATTTAATGCCTATTGGTGTTCCAAAAGTACTTTTCGAAGTCCTGGAGAGGAAGATGCATCTTGGGTTGACATATAGTGCGACTTGTCACATATATTGGGTCATATGGGATTTCCCCGTTTTCTCCCCAATCGAGATATCCTCTGTTTCGCCCACGAAAGATTAATTGAATCATCAAAAATTTGGAGCGTGAAGTGCAATTAGATCTATTTTTGGGGGGGATTCGAATTACTATTATCAATTAGAAGAATTTATGGTTGGCTTAGTTGGACTACTACATTGAAGTATCCAGGCTCCGTTAAAAAAAACCAAGTGGTAATATATCTATTTTATATCATAAAGGATTCCTATTTTTAAAGAAATCTTTTTTTGTAAGTAGAAGTTTTTTCAAACTCTTATGTTAATCAATTGAGTAATATGCATGAATCCGTCAACTTTTTTACGGAATGTGTGAATTGAAAAAAAAAGGGAAAACAAAAAGAAGTGGTAATGGGAGCATTTGTACTATATGTGCAAATCAAAATCGAGCGAATCTTTACCCGGAGTAGAGCATAAACCTAAAAAGATTAAAGAGGCCAATTTAAGAACAAGAAAATGACATCTTGATTTGGATTGGATCTCGATGAAACAATCCATCAATGAGAAGTTAATTGGATAAGTTTAATGAATTCTTTTTTTATATTATACGTTATAAGGAAAGGAAGACAAACTCGTATTTAGTGAAAAAGAAAAGAAAATCCTTTTATTATAAGTTAGAAGGAACTTGCTATGAAAAAAGAAAAAGTATTGGAATCTACACATTGATTTTTGTTTTGAACCGTATGCGTCAAAAGGCGCCTGTACGGTTCCGAAGGGATACAATTTGACCCTAATCAACGGACTTTATCGAGAAAGATTACTTTTTTTAGGTCAAGAGGTTGATAGCGAGATCTCAAATCAACTTATTGGTCTTATGATATATCTCAGTATCGAGGATGATACCCAAGATCTGTATTTGTTTATAAACTCTCTTGGTGGATGGGTAATACCGGGAGTGGCTCTTTATGATACTATGCAATTTGTGCAACCAGATGTACACACAATATGCATGGGATCGGCCGCTTCAATGGGATCTTTTATCCTGGTCGGAGGAGAAATTACCAAACGTCTAGCATTCCCTCACGCTTGGCGCCAATAATAGCACGGCACTTTGAATTCGATATAAGAAATTTTGTTTTTAAAACATTAGATTATGTATCGAGAGAGTAATATGATAAAAAAGGTATTTCATATTTTATTATTGGAAGTCCAGTTCAGTGTCACAAACTTTTTTCACACCAGAGGTCTCTTAACAATATTTATAGAGCGAAAAAAAATTCTTTTTTCCTTAGTTTATTTGATCAAATAAAAAAGCAACTTTGGGATTGCTTAATGACAGACAAATCATAGACAAAAAAATATAATAAATATATAAAGCAACGGAGCCATCATAGTAATTTTGAATTCCTCCGAAAGGAAGGGTGGTAAGTTGATCATTTACCAATCGGGGTTTGATCGATCCTATTTTTTTATTTATTTGATGGAAGGTAAGGGTCAATTTTATTGTAGAGCCGTATGCAATGCATACGGTTGTTCGATTCTATCTTTTTTTCTTGTTATTCTTTTATCTTCCCCTCATCATGAAAAATAGAATAGAGAAACCTTTTATTATCTTATATCATCAGGGTAATGATCCATCAACCTGCTGGTTCTTTTTCTGAAGTAGCAACGGGAGAATTCATCCTGGAAGTGGGAGAACTGCTGAAACTACGTGAAACCCTGACAAGGGTTTATGTACAAAGAACGGGCAAACCCTTATGGGTTGTATCCGAAGACATGGAAAGAGATGTTTTTATGTCAGCAACAGAGGCCCAAGCTTATGGAATTGTTGATCTTGTAGCGGTTGAATGACAAAAGCCTGGATTTCACGTCAATTCTGAAATTAACCCTGCTTAGTTTAAAGTTTAATATTAATACTCTATGACTTTTATTTATTATTCTATTGAATAAAAGTAATTCATAATCATCCGGTTAGGAACGATCTAAACCAGCCCATTATGTATATGATTCAACAACTTATTAGAAATACAAGATAGCCAATTAGAAATGTCACAAAATCCCCCGCGCTTCGGGGATGCCCTCAGCGTCGAGGAACATGTACTAGGGTGTATGTGCGACTCGTTCAGATCATGAACTAGAACAAAGGAAAGAGAACAATGTTCGAATATCAATGATCAAATAGGATATAACGGAAAAACGAACTACATTTCCTATCTAAAAATAGATGATATCCCTTTTCTTGTGTATGAAATTTATGGTTTCTGTTGGTGTAAATCCACTCACCTCAATTCAAGATGAGAAGCAATTCTCCATTGGTAGCAAATGGTTATCCATTAAGCGGAGGAAATCTTAGTTAACATAGACCCCTCTTGCAAGAACGGACTAACAGGGTCAGCTACCCAGCCAACCTTCATAATTAAATACCGTTACTGTATAGGTAGAGCTCGTTGTGAAAGATCTATTACTGGATAATTCATGGGTAGAGCCGAAGAACGTGAACTATACAAGTTAGCAATAACATTGATTAAATGAAGTAAAGGCTCCGGTGTATAGAGAAGACCTCACCGTTTAAGAAGTAACTATAGAAACGATGGAATCCACTATTTCTTTATCATTACTTTTATTTTTTAATACCTAGTATAGTACAATTTCGTATTTCGAGGTGAAATGCCTAGAAAAAATAAAAATTGTGGTTGGGAAGGTTATAGTAGCCAAAGCCATTGGAATTATTAGTTTATACATTGGAAAAATCCGTTTTGTTATTAATATACTAGGAAAGGGGTAAAAGAATAACTGAAAGAAATGAAATCTATTAGTTATTCGTTAAAGTTTCATTTATTCAATGACCAGAATTAGACGGGGATATATCGCTCGGAGACGTAGAACAAAAATTCGTTTATTTGCATCAAGCTTTCGGGGGCTCATTCAAGACTTACTCGAAATATTACTCAACAAAAAATAAGAGCTTTGGTTTCGGCTCATCGGGATAGGGATAGGCAAAAAATAAATTTTCGTCGTTTGTGGATCACTCGAATAAATGCAACAATTCGCGAAGGGGGGTATGCTATAGTTATAGTAGATTAATAAATGATCTGTACAAGAGACAGTTGCTTCTTAATCGTAAAATACTTGCACAAATAGCTATATCAAATAGGAATTGTCTTTATATGATTTCCAATGAGATCATAAAAGAAGTAAGTTGGAAGGAATCCACCGGTTAAACGGAGTTGCCCGGAGAATGAACTCCGGGAAGGTCGAATATAAATGAATAGAATATGATAAAATATGAGAAAGTAGTCAAAATAAATATGAATCAACACGTTCAATAAAAAAAATTATTCTTCCCAGATTATTCTTTTTTTCTTACGACACGAGAATTCAATCCGGATTCTTGGATTTTTCCAACAAAATATCAATCCGCGTTTGAGTTCGGATGGGGGGTTTGAATTCAAGTGAATAAAGAGTAAACCTATCTTTTTCTGGCTCTAAGACTAGGAGTTCTAGTGGTCGACTCGGTTCTTTCAAATTGTTTCTCATTATTAAGAAAAGGTAACAAAGATAAAATACGAGCTTGTTTTATAGCAATAGTAATTAATCGTTGTTGTTTCAAGGTCAATCTATTTACTCGTCTAGATAGT
>CM042019.1:81036843-81041843 GCA_023525975.1 Smallanthus sonchifolius | reverse complement strand
GGTTGATCCAATTTGATAGATTCGCCTTCTGAAACAAGAAGTTCTGGCCCCGGAGGGATAATATCAACCACTTGACGTCCATCCGATGCATCCGCTATGGTTATTTCGTATCCCCCCTTTTCTTTTCGTAGGATTTTGCTTACTATACCTGATGCTGTAGCATTATAAACTGTATTGTTACTTTTGCTCCCGTCAGGATAAATCTGCCCCTTCCCCTGTTTCCACCTACGTATATAGGATATTTTAAAAAGTGAATGTCTTTCTTAGTAGCGGGGTCCGGGGAAATAATAGGAAAGGTGATTTCACTATATTTCTGACCAGGAACAGGGTCTATGACAAGAATATTTTTTTGATTGGGGCGATAGCTCTGAAAAGACAGATTACCCATCTTTTCTTTTATCTCGGGGGAAATACGATCGGGAGTGGCTAATTCAAAACCCTCTGGTAAAATAAGAACAGCCCCCACATTCAAACCCCCCTTTTTACCATTAGCAAGAACTTGTTTCAGTTGCGTATCATAAGGAATTTGAACAACTGCTTCAAATACAGTATCGGGAAGTACCGCTTGCGGAACCTCAATATCCACTGGTTTATTAGCTAAATGGCAATTGGCGCATACAATACGCCCAGTCGCTTCTCGTGGATTTTCATAACCCTGTTGTGCAAAAATGGGATATGCATTTGAATTGGATGTACGAGTTATTATATATATCATGAGCGATACGGAAATAGATCGAGTAATCTATTCCTTTATCCAAGAAAAAGTATTTATAGTTTGCATGGTCCAATCATTGATCCCGAAAATTTCTACAATAAATTGGGGTAGGTCACTAATGGAGTTTCCTATCCACGATTCTGTTATTTACTGGAATAATTTGACTTGATTAATATATAGGAATATAGGATGAATCTCCGGGATGGGTAGAAATAGAAAGCGATTTCCAATGTTTTGCTTATGTACAACTGCAAAAGTAAGAAACATTATAATTGGATTTGGATTAGGTAGATCATTTTTCAGTCATTCATTGAATGATAAATCACTACAAGTGACGGAGATACGTGATTTAAATAATGGAAAATCCAATATTTTAAAATTGTATCTAGAATGACTGGAAAAGTGGAAACAAGGCCAGATATAATTTGATCATTATGAACAAATCCAAAATCCTTGTAGACAAAGCCAATCATCAGTTTCCAACCACGGGGCGAATGAAATCCGATACATAAATCAGTTAATAAAAGAATAGAAACAGCTTTTATTGTGTCACTTAAGTTATATAGGAATTCCTGAGCCCAAGAGTTAAGAATAACAAGTTCTTTATTACCCAAAATAGAATAACCACTTAGAATAATGAAACATATTATATTTGTTGAGAAGTGCAAAATCGTATGAATATGACCCTCGTTGTGTATCTTGATTAATTGGATTGTTTCTTTGTGAATTCCTATACGAAGGTTTTGTAGATGTGTCTCCGAGTATTCCTTTATCATTTCCTCTAAGAAGAGGAGTTCCTCTAATTCTATGAATTTTTCTAGAATACTCTTTTCTTCAATATCATTCAAAAAAGTTTCGGATTGCCTAGTATTCCACCAATTAGTAATCCACGATCCCAGACTTTTTTGAAATAAGAGAGAAATCCACCAGGGCAAAAATACTATAGATGCAAGATATAAAAGAGGAGTGAATGTTTTCTTTTTTGCCATTTTTTCATCTGTGAATTGTTAATCATTCGTCAACTCTATGTAATCTAATATTTCTCTCACGCATCAATTCTATTACAAGTTATCGAACCTATGAATCTATTCACTATTTTTTATTTGTGATTTCGTGGTTAGGCCTTGAATCTAGAAAAAAATATAGAAATAGACGAAAAATTCGAATGAATAAATAATAAAAAAATATTGTTTCCCTATAGTCAAATTCGAAGCACATATCTCCTTTCGATGAATGCCCCAAAAATTAAATTAAATAATGAATATGAATATTATTCAGATTTTGAGACGAAAGAACTCCTTTTCTATCATTATATAAAAATCTCTAATATTTCAAAAAAATTTAACTGACTATGAGTTGAGTAGTCAGGGATAGAATAATTGAGGGAATTTTCTGAAGAATATTGTGAAAAATAAGTGGCAAAAAACGACAGAAATTGGCTAGCATTATAAGAGATCCAATTTTTTGGTCATTAAGGAGCACAAAAAGAAGCGTCGAAAAAATGACAAGATATGATCTATCTGAATATAAAGTCTCAATTCCAACAAGTAAAAAGGGGGGGATTTCCTTATTTTGAAATGGTTGATTATGAGATCTTTCGATTTGTTTATTATTTTTTTATTGAATTGAGTTGTGTATATTTCGATACATATAAAAGATCCCCAAAAGAGTTTTTTTATACTTGTTCCATATATGTCTGCTTTGACTCGAATGAATGTTCTGAAGAAACCTCAATTAAGTTATGTTCTAGAAAAAGAGGATTCTTGCGTTTTTGCCCTCCTGCTGAGAAAGCATTCATTTATCGGCTCATTTCTTAAAATACTTCAATTGGTACACGCAAGAAATAGGCCAATTCCGCAGCTTTTTGTTCCATTTCCCGTGGAGTAAAATTCTCATCAGTACGAGTCAATGGAATGGCTCCCTGGCCTCTGATATCCATATAAAGGACACGCCGAGCATAAATACCCTCTTTAACTTCTATTCTGAAGGATTGAATATCTTTTATAAGAAATCGGAGGAAGACCCGACGATTTTTTCCAGGAAATCACCAACGAAAGATACATACTATTCCGTCTTTTACATCAAATCGATCATAACCACTACCTACATTCCACAAAATTGTGCACCACAAATAGGAGCTAATAAAAAGACCCGCGATCCCATAGAAAGACATCACAATTCCTTGTGGAAAAAAATTATTTGCTGAGACGGAAATAAAGATATCAAATTTCTACCAAGATAACTCGAGGTTCCAACCAACAAGAATCCTAATGAACCTAAAAAAAGGATAATAGCCCAGTAGAAATTACTTGTTTTTCGAGCCCCCTTTATAGGTTCTATCCATATATGTTTTGATCGACAACTCATACTTGATCCCGTTACTTTTTTTGGAATTGAGAGAATACCCCAAATGAATTTGACTTTAGTCCGTTTGTTTCCGAAGTAACTCGCATCAACTAGCACTAGTTTGATGTGAACCTTTAGGAGTAATTCATTCAATTGGTTAGATCTAAACTAATAACATACCCTTCGTATGATCTCACTAAAGATAGCCACATACATATAGATAGACCAACGTTACAGTTCAGCCATCCGCCGATTCGGGTCTATTTTCAAATAGCTAGAACATAGCATTTTCTAGAGACATAAGAATTTTTCGGCGGAAGCCGCTTATACCATATTTTGCTAAATGGATATCTGTGTTATGATACAAACGTCAATTTGAAAAAAAAAATAGATGAGATTTTGTGCCATCGGCTCTAAACAATCTTGTTTTTTTGAACATGAAGAAATAAAGAAGCCATTGCTATTGCCGGAAATACTAGGCCTACTAAAGGGACCAAAACAGAGGGAAAATTAAGAGTTGTCATAGAATGGGTACCTCGATTTACTATTTGTACCTGTTATTATTATTTAGATTTTATATTTATTATTTATAATATAAAGATATCTTATTATATATCTTATTATATATAAGGATATCTTACTTATTATAATTTGATAATTCTAAATTGGAATTATTATTACTTAATATCTATAGATATAAGTATCTATCTAAGTGAGTATATAATGTAGTTTTTTATCTTTCTACATGAAGGATTTGAAAGGATATGAATGAGATATTATTTTCTTCATTTTTTGCTCTTGTCTTCGTATTTCATTTATTAAGCAAAAAGTTTCTTAAAAATGAATTAGATTCTACTTATTTAGATTCTATTTATATTGAAGGGTTTGTTAGAATCCCATCCAGCAGGGATTCTTATTCAAAATAGGATTATCGTAAGATATAGAAAGATAAAAAATTCTATATTTTCTAGATTTTCATTATATATGACGAGAAGAAGATATTTTTTTTATTTGCCTAATTTTACGAAAATAAGAATTTCATCTTTTATCTTGTTAATTTATCTTGTTAATAGAGGCTTCTTGATCAATAATCAGGAATATAGAAAAGGGGGCGGATATTCGATTTTCTGTGACTTTTGATTCTTTATACAATTAGATCTTATGTCAACAAAGAAAACCCCATTCGTCTAATTTTGACTTGGATTCCGATAAACTAATTACTTGTTTGCTCAAAATAATTGAACTTAATGTTTTAATTTTGATTCAAAGGTTTGAATTTTGATTCAAAGGAAAGAAAGTGTGGAGTTGAAATAACTCACTCAGAACGCTTTTTAAAGGATTACGTGGTACGATTAGATCGAATAAGCCCTTCTGGAATAAATACTCAGCCGCTTGTGAACCGTCGGGTACTGTTTTATTCAATGTTTGTTCAATTACTCTTTCACCCGCAAAGGCAATGTAGGCATTGGGTTCAGCAATAATGATATCCCCCAACATACCAAAACTAGTTGTCACCCCACCGGTAGTAGGAGATGTAAGGATTGGTACATAGAATAACTTTTTATTTGATTGATAATAATATAAAGCAGAAGATATTTTAGCCATTTGCATCAAGCTCAAACTTCCTTCTTGCATGTGTGCCCCTCCGGAAGCACACACTATAATAAGAGGTAGAAATTCTTTAGTAGTGTATTCAATCAAACGGGTAATTTTCTCCCCGACTACGGATCCCATACTACCCCCCATAAACTGAAAATCCATAACCGCAATTGCTACGTTAATACCGTCTAGTTGCCCTATGCCTGTTTGAATAGCCTCGGTTAATCCTGTCTTTCTTTGATAAGAATCGATACGATTTTTATAAGGCTCCTCCTCCGAATGAAATTCAATGGGATCCAGAGAGACCATGTCTTCATCCATAGGCTCCCAAGTACCCGGA
>CM042019.1:80724343-81031843 GCA_023525975.1 Smallanthus sonchifolius | reverse complement strand
GGTACCCAGATCATTTTACAGTCTTAGTCACATTGACATGTTCCTTCTTCTTCAAAATCAAATCAATCTTTGTTCCAAAGTTATGCGAAGAGGTTTTTCAGTTTTAATTTTAAAAAAATTAACATCATTTTTCCTATATTTCATAGTGGATTTTTGTTTAGCAAAATAGCTTGGAATGACGGGTTTCTTCACATATCTCGGATCATTTTGGACTTTTCTGTCCATAAACTTTGGTAAAAAATAAGCACGACACGCATTTGAATAATATTCAAAACGATCTCTAGAAATCATGTAATCACGATTATATCTACGAATCACTCCGGACTCAGACACTTAGTCTTTCTTGTTTGTATATTTCTTTGAACGCTAATTGTAAACTTTTAACTTTGACTCAAATGGTTTGTGCTTGCAATTTCTTGCAAAATGTCCAACTTTGCCACATGTGTAACAAGTGTAGCTTTTAGTCTTTGACTTTGACTTTGACCGTGAACTCTCGCCTACTTCAAACATTTACTTTGACATCAATGAACTTATCTTTGACATCAATGAACTTATCTTTGACTTTAACTTTTTCACACTCTGACTGACACTGATTCCTCACCAACTTTCCTTTGTATTGAATAGGCTTATCTTTGACATCAATGAACTTATCTTTGACATCAGTTGATTTTCCTTTGACCCACACTTGACTTGAAACTTTGTTTTCAGTTTGGATCTTTGTTAGTGCCTTGATTATGATTGGGACAAAAGTCTTGCTCTCTTGATCACTCATAAGGATATGATTTTCAGGAGCAATATAACCATTTTTCTTAGGCTTTTCATGTGATAGATCATATTCTTTAATCAAAGGATTCCCATGTTCATCTAGCACAACATCTTCAGCTACAAGTTATGCTTTATGAATCGACACATAATCTCTAGCAGTATGCACCACTTTATTAAAGAAAGTAGATGTAGACGACACCTCATGCATGCAATCAGAATCAAAACAATCATAATCAGTAGTGCAAGTAGAATAATTCAACACATTAACATTAGAAACATTGTCAACAACACGTTTATCACATGCTTTTACATCACAACAAACAATCAGATATTGTCTGCAATCTCTAAGGATCTCCCTAGAGCACAATTTATTTAAATTCACTAAAATTTGTTAATTCTTCACGATTAATTTCCTCTTCTACAGACCGTGTTTTAGTAGCTGCACTTAGATACAATTCATGAAAATTAGAAGCATTTTCACTAAGCAACTCATTTGATTCATGTGGTTCAGGAAAAGGTTCATAATGAGTCGGATGATGTACTGGTTTGTAACCAACACCATCTTTAATATAACTTTTTCTTTGCTTATCAACACATTCTTCTAAAATTTTTCTTTGCATACCCCATTTAGAAATCAAAGCCCTCTCTTTTACAAGATCGGATTAGGCAGCAATGAGTTTTTCTGTAAAGATCTTTGATTAAAATATCCTTTTTATCTAAGTATTCTTTGAAAGTCGTGTTATCTTTCAATAATGCTTTAATTTTCTCTTGTAGGTGACCTCATTATGTTTAACCTTCTTGTTAACCATTTTCAATTTATCATTTTCAGCAATCAAAAAGACATTTGCTGCATGATAATTTTGCATACGTGTAATACATTCATAAGAGCAAACAAATGAATTATCATCCGAAATTTACCTCACTATCGAATTCATAGGTGTCTCCAGAATCAGATGCAACAGTTTTTCCCTTGTCATTTGCCTTCAAAGCACTTTCAGGCACATCACTTTCACTTTTACTAACATCTTCTTTCACATAACTTTCAACCTCAGCCATTAATGTTTCATCATAGTCCTCCTCAGCATCTCCAATTTCAGATTCCCACTCACAATTATCAAGTTGTTTTGACATAAGAACAGTTGGAGCCTTCTTGTACTTATTATCCTCATCAATGAGCTTAATCAACTTGACACCATTGCCTTCAACTTTCTTTTTCTTCTCTTTCAGACATTCACGAGCGAAATGCCCTAATTGTTGTCAATTGTAGCATCTTAATTTAGCTTTGTCAAAACCTACCTCCTTCTTGAATTAGAGCTTATCTTTCCCATTATTTTGAAAATATTTCTTTGCATGCACAACAAGCATGGCCATCTGCCGTTGTAAATACTTATATTCAAGATCATCTGATTAATTTGGACTAAATCTTCAGCATCAAGAACATCTGGCTAAAGTTTCCCGGTTACAAAGGCACCATAACTACTCATAAATGCCCCAAACAAAGCAATTCAGTCTTCAGGAATTTGACCAGCAACTTTACTCTTCTCATTACCAACATTCTCAGATCCACAACAACATTTACCTTTTACAGTCTTTGATCCACCACTGCTACCTTCTCCACTTCCAAAAAACAAAGCTGCATTTGCTGAACTCGAAGTGTGTGACTTCTCAGGATTGTTCATTTCCCTACTTTTGTTTTCTAGCTCAAAAGATTCAGGAAGACAAATTATGTCATCAAGAGTTTTGTTCTTTAAGTCTGGAGTTGTGTTCTTAATCAACATACATGGAATACTCCATATGTTAGGTAAAGAATCCAACAACTTCTTGCACACATAGTATTCTTTTAATTCAACTCCCATTTTCCCTAGCCTGTTGATTAGAGTGATAAAACGTGTAGCTTGCTCGCTTAGAGATTCACCCTTTTTGTAATTGAACATGTTATACTGTTTCAACAGAAGATCAGTTCGGCTTTCCTATATACAAGCATTCCCCTCAAACGATAAGCACAATGCATTCCAGTCCTTGAGCTATCTCATGTTGTTCAAAGTTTAAGTATAGCTCAGTCAGAAGAGCAAGTATAATTGACCCTAAAGCTCGATTATCCCTCTCAATTAACTTCTTATATTCTTCTGAGTATTGATCTGGATCTGCAATTGGAACGCGGCCATAAGCATTTGCCATATGTGGAATATGAGGGCATTTCACAATAGAATCCCATAGGATGTGTTCAGTAAATCGAAAGTACGCCTTCATTTGAATTTTCCAGTTAGAAAACTCAGATACAGATTTAATCATAGGTGGTGACTTTCCCACAAGCCTCTCAGTCTCGTTAACCTTTCCTGACATCTTACAAAGCACAGTTAAACAAACACAATTTTTTTATTTTTTATTTTTTTGTAAAAATCTCAAGTATAGAGATTTCGATCGAAAACCTTTTTGGATGAAACTTTTCTATCGAAAACAACATTTTGGACAGGAGATTTCAGACAACTGATTTTGGACACTTTAAAGATTTCGGATGAGATTTTGATCGAAACACCGGATCGAAAATGATTTCGGTCGAAAAAGATTTCGGACCCTTCAAGCGAGATTTGGGACGATGCTTCCCAAGAACACCAAATCCGACCTGCAACACTCCAAATTCAAAATCAAGTCTCCAAATCAATCCCAACCTTCATCTTCGTCAAAAATAGCATATAATACTTGAAAATGGTGATGAAATTCACACTGAAACGATCTCAAATGATGAAAATAGCTTTAAAACCACAAGGTTCAACCGAAAGCTCTGATACCACTTGTTATACCCTCTGATCTGCTGTAATCAAGCCAACGAATCACCAATAACCTCCTTGAAAGGCGAAAATCAATCCAAGAGATAACAAGACCAAATCCAAGGATCAAACGCCAAAATACGAGTAACATGCCATAAGATCGAGATCAAACACAAAATGCTTTCTTCTATTAGAAACAAACATTGAATACAAGATGCTAACTGTGTGTAGAAACACCAAAGCTAGACTAATCACACTGGAATTCAGCTTAAGACAAAATGGCAAAAGTTCTAATTATATTTCAAACAAAAGACTATATATAGGCTAAAATTTTCGTCCGAAAAATTTCTCGTCCGAAAACGTTTTCGACCGAAAACTATTACCTTGTACAATTTTAGCTTTGAACTTGGATTCGATGGACTACTAGGTTCCAACAACTCAGAAATATCAATAGCATTATCTTCAACTGGTTCCTCTACTCATACATTCTCTAATTCAACATTCTCATTCACACCATGCTCTTGAATAACTTCTTCAACATTCGGTTGCATTATTTGAGTAGGTTGTTCTGGCTATGGATGTACTTGAGATTGTTTGGGTGCTTGTTGTTTTGGTTGAACTTGTAGCTGTTAAGGTGCTTGATGTGGTTGTTGTGCTGGTGCATGCTTTTCATCGGCATTAATCCAGTGATTATTCGGTGGTGCAACATAATTTGGATAGATTATGTACCCAAATAAAGGAGTAGGAACTACAATTAACGCTGGATTATGTTGTTTAACACTTTGACAATCTGTAAAGATACGGTTGGTCATTGGTGTCAAAGTAAGATGTTGCCCCACAGGTTGAAAGTTCGGTATAAGATGATTAATAATAACTTGCAAGAACCTAGGGTACATAAGAAATCCCTGACCCTATGGTGGTGTAATCTGGGAAACTATCTCCTTGTAAATGTAATGAGCAAAATTGAATCTCTTGTTCAGTGTTAATGCTACCATTGCAGCTTGTAGAGAAGCCTTTAATCTATCAGTACCAGCCTTTCTAGGAGACAAACATTGAATAATGTGACACCCGGTAAATTCCAGATAACTCCGTTAACTCAAATCCCATTATCTCGTGAATCAGTTAACTAATTTCAAACCACAAGGACCAACTCTATCATAATCGCAAACCTATACCCATAAAAATTTAGGGACTAAAGATGTAAATGCTCGAAACTCGATTGTTGACTTTAGAAAGTCAAAATCGACCATTCTCTAAATCAAATTGAAGATCATAACTCCGAATCTGTTTGAATTCGTAACTGTAGCACACAATAATGATGATATCGATCATCATTGAAGCATTTCCATCGGTTACGATTGCTATCGATTACGAATTAAGTTCATATAACCGAAACCGTCGACCCTCGCATCTAAGTCCATCAATTCGATCATTTGGTGAAAGAATTGAGAAATCAAACACCTCCCCTACCTTATTCGCACTTCTCGGAAGAAATTGCACATAAAAATACGGTCGAAGACGAAGTCTGTGTTGCCGGAGATCAAACTCGTGCAAGTCGGAACCCCGTTTACTCGATCACCTCGAATCTGGTAATTGATTACATCTCTAGTTTCGTTTCAGTCCCTAAATCAAAGGCCCTATGATTAATTGGGCTTACAATATCGAAATGGTCATGGACCGATGTCTAAGGTTCATACAAGTTCAGTTTAATCGAACTTTGATCCAAACACGATCTCAATTCAATTAAATTATGTGATCAGATTCGTAATCAGTCACTCATTGAAAGCCCTATGCTAATTTGATCTTGTAACATCGAATTGTACAAGATCGAGTATCTAGTGTTCGTTCATAAAACGTTTTGGGGGTTTTGATCTAAAACTCAATCTCAATCTAATTAAACTACATGAACAGATTCGCAACCCCTCCTTTATTAAAATCCCTATGATTTCAATCCAAAACAATATCGAATTCAATCTATTTTGATATGTGTTCTTAAAACTAGGGTTTCGGTTTTCAAACACAGATTTAATGATTTAAAACTCTTGGTTTTTACAATTAATCATATCCTCAGGATCACAGCACGCATAGATACAAAACCCCTAAACCATCAATACAAATCGCGATCAAAATTATGAGATTTGGGGCTGTTTCTAATCGGTTCACGAATGTGGGGGAGAGAACACACGTCTGTGATGATTAAAACCATTTCGTTCCGGGTTATAGCGCGATGACCCTAGCGGGTGGAGTGGTTAAAGCCTTGGACTCGTGTGCAAGAGACCCGGGTTCGAGTTCGGGCTCCCACATTTTATTTTTGAGGCATTTTTAATTACATTTAATTATTAAAAATCAAACCCTATATTATTATAATATTATATTAATGTGTTTTAGCCCGGTAAACCACCCGTAGGCTCGGGTTTGGATTTATAACCTATTTTCATTATTATTTCCACTTTTAAAAATAGTATATTTATATTATTCTCAAGCCATAACCTCGTATAAAATAATATATTTATATTATATTCAACCCGTGATTAATATTATAAAATAATATATAAGTTATATTATTTCGGCTCATTTAATTACGTCGTGTGACGTTTTAAAACTATAAATAATATAAATTGTTATATTATTTACCTACGTTTATATTCTCGATTAAAAATAATATATTTATTATTTTTCCACACGGATGATTATTTTGTTAATCATACGGCCTAAAAATAATATATTAACTTATATTATTTTCTTAACTTTTGTAAACGACTCAAACGTACGAATTTATTTATTTATTATTAGTTATTAACGTTCGACACGTAACGCATTTACCCTAAATTATTATATTATGATATATATATATTCCCGAAGAGGTGTTCGTCTGCTCTTAAATCCTTAGAATGCGTTAGGACATTCTAACTTTCCGTGTCGGCGTCACAAATCTCATCTTGTCCCTAATTTATGTGTTTATAATTTTAGGGCAAACGTAGATAGTCTGAGACTTACACTTGTGGTTCCAACTTTTCTCTTGTGTGATCCAAATCACTACTCAAGCCCAGGTGAGTTTCACGGCCCCTTTTTACTTGTTTTACTATTGGGGGAGAAACATGCATACACGCAAACAGTATTTTATTTGTTCTCCTGTTGGGGAGAAACATACATACAAACGAATATATGTTTACTTGTTTTCCCGTTGGGGAGAAACATTCGTACAAACAAACATCCGTTACTTGTCTCCCAGCCAGGGAGAGAGATACACACGGACATGGATCACATAGTATTTCATTACCACTTGTGTACCTAAGTGCAAACATAACATGCAAAGTCCTTACACACTTGGACCGTTAATATATGGAGTATAGCGAGGAAATGTGAGTAGTACTATTGAGTTTGACAAACCCCACCCGGGTTAGTCGTGCTAACTTGATTGGAGGTCTAACGGGTGTTAATTATCCTAAACACTTGCCATTGTTGATGTTAGCAATGGCGGAAGGCATCTCAAACACAAACAGTCAGCTTCGGTTGCGAACGCTAAGAATAACTTGTTCATTGTTTGGCTAGCAATAGGTGTGGCGTACGTATGTGGATCTAGCAACACTAAAACAGTTTACTTGCATACAAACCTGTGAACTCACTAACCTCGTGTTGACACTTTTCTTGTATGTTTCTCAGGTTGCTTTGGCACTGGTTGCACACTTAGGACATGCATGGACTCCTACTGTCATATCATTCATTTCAAACGTTTTAAACAATGTTACTTATTTACATTAATTGACGCTTGTTGCGTGTAATTACTTTTGATTTCATTATAACGTTTACGCTTCCGCATTTAACTCTGAACTTTTATGTTATGACATTTTAAGTCCCATATAGTGTCGTTTGATGTAACTAATGACTGAGATCCTGGTTTGTCACAAGCCAAATGGTAAAACTCCGTTAGTGGAATTTAGGGGTGTGACAGATTGGTATCAAAGCCATTGGTTATAGAGAAATAGGATTGCATACTAGACTATAACCGCACACATGCATTAGTTACATGACACGGACACTCATACATGATACACATGGTATTATACATTGCATTGCAGTCATGTTGACATCATTCATATCACCCTCTACTGATGAGGAACACATCATTGGCATTGCATCATCATTCCCAGTGGCAACACTCGGGAATCACCAGAACATTATCCACTCCAGTCCGAGGGCAGCGAGACGGAGCCTTCGGAGGAGTCAGTTCCATCACCATCACCTGTTGGGTATGGTTGGCTTTCTCAGGTCCATGTTATGGACAACACTTAGCACTAACGCATATCTCTTTGGGAGTTGGGATCGTCGGAGGCGAGTCCCTACTATACCCGCCAGCAACAATACGCCGAATGAAGGCAGACCGTTGCACGCATTATTGCAGAATCCATTGACACGTAGATGTCATCACTTTCCCGAGCCATGGGCTCGCGTTTTTGGTCGATATTCTGTTGAGAATAGATTGACCACAAATCTGAGAACGCATTACTCAATGTATACTCAAACCCTATCTTGACTCAGTTGAAAGGACGGCTACCTTGCTGCTTCCTGTAACTTGTATTCATGAATTAGTTTCATTTCTCGAAGTCGCATTTCATGTACATGTTTGTTCCATGTTCTCATTTACAATCCGTTGGATTGGACTCCTGTATTGTGTTTCAACTCGAGTGAATACTCGGATCAAACCATTCTCGACTACTCATCCCGATATGAGTTCTAATTGATCAAAGTATAGTTGATGACTAAGCTTTTCGATGACTTATCATATCTGACAACACTCTGTACTCAGCAATACATGCTAAAGGACGTTATGACATAGGACAGGGAGAACTAGGGTGAGCATGCAAAGCAAATTATCATTACGGGTGCACACATAATAGTAATTTGAGGTGCATGTAAGTCCTGGTGAAACCTAGTGTGTGGATAAATGGTCATAATCAGGGATTTACAGACTTAAGTTTCCACTGTCAGTAGAAATTCTCGTAAACCACTCAACGACTAGTTGGTATCGTTAAACCTGTTTAACAGTTGATAGACACGACTATCATGTTGGAGGTATTTACGAACACACATAGCAATCATCAATAGGATCCATCATTTTATCTCACTCACGAAAGAGTCTTAGAGAAATTCAGACTCTCATCCAAACGTGATCACATAAATCATCTTGATTGAAACTCGAGTAGAACCTCATGGTAAACCCATCGACTCCAACTATGCAAGCGGAATTTGAGAAATTCTTTCTAAATTAACACGTTACTCATTACACTCCGACAATAGATTCCATTTGACCTTGTTACCTTATCCTATGACAAATCCTTGATCCGAAATCATTTGCTGTGACAAATTGTTCGCTTTCCTCTTCCGAGTGGAGAAACCCTTTCCGTCCAAGGCGAAAGGAGTGGTTCATGAAAGCACAAAAGTGTCTTCGAAAAGGTCATACTGCTATTTTGGTTCTCGATGCCGAACCACCATCAGGTGAGGAGAAGATTGACGACATCCCAATCGTACGTGCCTATCGGGAAGTATTTCCCGAAGAACTGCCTGGTCTTCCACCGCATCGTCAAGTGAAATTTCTAATCGACCTAGCACCCGGTGCAGCACCTAATGCTCGAGCACCCTACAGACTTGCACCCAGTGAATTACAAGAACTGTCTACCCAACTGCAAGAGTTTTTGGATAAAGGTTTCATCCGACCTAGCTCATCACAATGAGGAGCTCCGGTCCTATTTGTCAACAAAGAAGGACGCTATTTTCCACATGTGCATCGACTATCGTGAGCTGAACAAAGTGACGATCAAGAATTGTTATCCCCTACCCCGCATAGATGATCTGTTTGATCAACTCCAAGTATCAAGTTTCTATTCCAAGATTGACATTAGGTCTGGTTGCCATCAACTGAGAGTCCGAGACGAGGATATCACTAAGACTGCCTTCAGAGCTAGGTACGACCACTATGAATTAATGGTCACGCCTTTCAAATTAAACAACGCACCCGCGGTGTTCATGGACCTCATGAACCACGTGTGTAAACCCTACCTTGATCAATTTGTCATCGTTTTTATCGGCGACATCATCATTTATTCAAAGAACAAGGAGGAACATGAGGAACATCTACGGTTAATTTTTTAATTACTTAAGCAGGAGCAGCTGTATGCTAAGTTTTCCAAGTGTGAATTCTAGATTCGAGAAGTTCAATTCTTAGGACATGTGGTTACCGAGAAGGGAATACATGTCGATCCATCAAAGATTGAAGCCATCAAGAATTGTTCAGCACCGACGACTCCGACTGAGGTGCGAAAATTTCTGGGATTGGCTAGATATTACTGTCGATTCATTGAAGGATTCTCTAAGATCGCACAACCTCTCATTGCCTTAACTCAGAAGGGTAAAGCCTATAACTGGGGTGATAACCAAGAGTCAGGATTTCAACTTCTTAAGCATAAACTTTGTAGTGCACCTATCCTAGCTCTTCCGGAGGGTACAGATGATTTTGTCGTGTATTGTGATGCATCCATTAAGGGTCTGGGTTGTGTATTAATGCAAAGAGAAAAGGTGATCACATATGCTTCGCGTCAAATAAAGATTCACGAGAAAAACTACACCACTCATGATCTAGAGTTGGGAGCTGTAGTTTTCGCACTTAAGATATGGAGACACTACTTGTGCGGTACCAAGTGCACTATCTACATCTATCACAAGAGTCTTCAGCACATCTTCGAGCAGAAAGAGCTGAACATGAGACAGCGTCGTTGGGTCGAGCTCTTGAATGATTATGACTGTGTGATCCGTTATCATCCGGGTAAGGCTAATATTGTAGCTGATGCCCTAAGTAGAAAGGAAACCAAACCCAAACGAGTTCGAGCACTACAGCTTACTATTCACCCCAGATCACCTGACAAAATCCGTAATGCTCAACTTGAAGCTCTGAAAGAGGAAAACCTACCGCTGGAAGGTACACGCGGTATGGAAGCACAACTTGAGGTCAAATCGGACGGTATTCGCTACATCGCTAAGCAAATATGGGTTCCAATATTGGGGAACTTAAGGGAACTAGTCATGGATGAGGCTCATAAATCTCGTTACTCTATTCATCCAGGTTCCGACAAGATGTATCATGACCTAAAGGTGCTGTATTGGTGGCTAAAGATGAAGGCCGATATAGCCACCTATGTGAGCAAGTGTCTGACTTGCGGGAAGGTCAAATTTGAATATCAAAAGCCTTCTGGTCTTCTCCAGCAGCCAGAGATTCCCATGGGGAAATGGGAGCAGATATCCATTGACTTTATCATAAAATTGCCACGAACTCCTACCGGATGTGATACCATTTGGGTAATAGTCGATCGTTTAACAAAGTCCGCTCACATCTTAGCAATCAAGGAAACCGACAAAATGGATAACCTTACTCGTATTTACTTAAAGGAAGTAGTCTCTCGGCACGGGGTGCCAATCTCTATCATTTCAGATCGTGATGCACGATTCACCTCTCGTTTCTGGCAATCGTTACATAAAGCTTTAGGCACGCGTCTAGTTATGAGCACAACATACCATCCTCAAACTGATGGCCAGACAGAGCATACTATTCAAACTCTGGAGGATATGCTACGAGCTTATGTGATTGACTTCGGTAACACTTGGGAGTCTCACCTACCGTTGGTGGAGTTCTCCTATAACAACAGTTATCACACTAGCATCAAGGCAGCTCCATTTGAAACCCTATATGGACGGAAATGCCGTTCTCCAATTTGTTGGGCCGAAGTTGGGGATAGTCAACTCACAGGTCCTGAACTCGTACTTGAAAGTTCTGAGAAAATCGTTCAAATTAGAAACCGTATAGCAGCAGCTCGTGATTGTCAAAAGAGCTATGCCAATAAGCGTCGTAAACCATTAGAATTTCAAGTAGGGGATATGGTTCTGTTAAAAGTCTTACCTTGGAAGGGTGTCATTCGTTTTGGGAAACGACGCAAGCTGAATCCTGATTATATTGGACCATTAAAGATAGTAAAGAGAATCGGGCCAGTAGCGTATCTACTAGACCTACCTGAAGGACTTAGTGGTGTATACAACGTCTTTCACGTCTCAAACTTGAAGAAATGTCTGGCAGACGAGTCACTCGCGGTTCCTCTTGAGGAACTACACATTGATGAACAGTTACGTTTCATTGAAGAACCCGTGGAAATTATGGACAGGGAAGTCAAAACGCTTAAACACAGTAAAATCCTTATTGTCAGAGTTCGTTGGAACTTGAAACGCGGACCGGAATTCACCTGGGAGCGCGAGGATCAGATGATGCGCAAGTATTCTCATCTGTTCAAGCAATCCACTTCAAATTCTTAAGGTAATATTCTAATTTTCGGGACGAAAATTCTTTCAACTAAGGGATGTTGTGACACCTAGAAATTTTTTTTTATTATTTTAATTTTCGAGACGAAAATTCTTTCAACTAGGGATGATGTGACATCCGACAAATTCCAGATAACTCCGTTAACTCAAATCCCGTTATATCGTGACTCAGTTAACTAATTTCAAACCACAAGGACCAACTCTGTCATAATCGCAAACCTATACCCATAAGAAATTAGGGACTAAAGATGTAAATGCTCAAAACTCGATCGTTGACTTTAGAAAGTCAAAATCGGCCATTCTCTAATTCAAATTGAAGATCATAACTCCGAATCTATTCGGATTCCTAACTTTAGCACACAATAATGATGATATCGATCATCATTGAAGCATTTCCGTTGGTTATGATTGATATTGATTGCGAATTAAGTTCATATAACCGAAACCGTCGACCCTCACATCTAAGTCCATCAATTCGATCATTTGGTGAAAGAATTGAGAAATCAAACACCTCCCCTACCTTATTCGCACTTCTCAGTAGAAATTGCACATAACAATTCGGCCGAAGACGAAGTCTGTGTTGCCGGAGATCAAACTCGCGCAAGTCGGAACCCCGTTTACTCGATCACCTCCAATTCGGCATCCATTCTGGTAATTGATTACATCTCTAGTTTCGTTTCAGTCCCTAAATGAAAGGCCCTATGATTAATTCGGCTTACAATATCGAAATGGTCATGAACCGATGTCTAGGGTTCATACAAGTTCGGTTTAATCGAACCTTTATCCAAACACGATCTCAATTCAATTAAATTGTATCATCAGATTCGTAATCAATCACTCATTGAAAGCCCTATGCTAATTTGATCTTGTAACATCGAATTATACAAGATCCAATATCTAGGGTTCGTTCATAAAACGTTTTGGGGGGTTTTGATCTAAAACTCAGTCTCTATCTAATTAAACTACATGAACAGATTCGCAACCCCTCGTTTATTAAAAGCCCTATGATTTCAATCCAAAACAATATCGAATTCGATCTATTTTGATCTGCGTTCTTAAAACTAGGGTTTGGGTTTTCAAACCCAGCTTTAATGATTTAAAACTCGTGGTTTTTACAATTAAACATATCCTCAGGATCACAGCAGGCATAGAAACAAAACCCCTAAACCATCGATGCAAATCGCGATCAAGAGACCATGTTCGAGTCCGGGCTCCCACATTTTATTTTTGAGGCATTTTTGATTAAATTTAATTATTATAAATCAAACCCTATATTATTATAATATTATATTAATGTGTTTTAGCCCGGGAAACCACCCGTAGGCTCGGGTTTGGATTTATAACCTATTTTCATTATTATTTTCACTTTTAAAAATAGTATATTTATATTATTCTCAAGCCATAACCTCGTATAAAATAATATATTTATATTATTTTCAACCCGTGATTAATATTATAAAATAATATATAAGTTATATTATTTCGGCTCGTTTAATTACCTCGTGTGACGTTTTAAAACTATAAATAATATAAATTGTTATATTATTTACCTACGTTTATATTCTCGATTAAAAATAATATATTTATTATTTTTCCACACAGATGATTATTTTGTTAATCATACGACCTAAAAATAATATATTAACGTATATTATTATCTTAACTTTTATAAACGACTCAAACGTATGAATTTATTTATTTAATTATTTATTATTCGTTATTAACGTTCGACACGTAACGCATTTACCCTAAATTATAATATTATGATATATATATATATATATATATATATATATATATTCCCAAAGACGTGTTCGTCTACTCTTAAATCCTTAGAATGTGTTGGGACATTCTAACTTTCCTTTTCGTCGTCACAAATCCCATCTTGTCCCTAATTTATGTGTTTATAATTTTAGGGCAAACGTAGATTGTCTGAGACTTACACTTGTGGTTCTAACTTTTCTCTTGTGTGATCCAAATCACTACTCAAGCCCAGGTAAGTTTCACGGCCCCTTTTTACTTGTTTTACTATTGGGGGAGAAACATACATACACACAAACGATATTTTATTTGTTCTCCCGTTGGGGAGAAACATACATACAAACGAATATTATTTTTACTTGTTTTCCCTTTGGGGAGAAACATGCGTACAAACAAACATCCGTTACTTGTCTCCCAGCCAGGGAGAGACATACACACGGACATGGATCACATAGTATTTCATTACCACTTGTGTACCTAAGTGCAAACATAACATGCAAAGTCTTTACACACTTGGACCGTTAATATATGGAGTATAGCGAGGAAATGTGAGTAGTACTACTGGGTTTGACAAACCCCACCCGGGTTAGTCGCGCTAACTTGATTGGAGGTCTAACGTGTGTAAATTGTCCTAAACACTTCCCATTGTTGATGTTAGCAATGGCAGAAGGCATCTCAAACATAAACAGTCAGCTTCGGTTGTGAACGCTTAGAGTAACTTGTTCATTGTCTAGTTAGCAATAGGTGTGACTTACGTATGTGGATCCAACAACACTAAAACAGTTTACTTACATACAAACCTGTGAACTCACCAACCTCGTGTTGACACTTTTTTTGCATGTTTCTCTAGTCGCTTTGGCATAGGTTGCACACTTAGGACATGCATGGAGTCCTACTGTCATATCATTCATTTCAAACATTTTAAACAATGTTACTTATTTACATTAATTGACGCTTGTTGTGTGTAATTACTTTTGATTTCATTCTAACATTTACGCTTCCGCATTTAATTCTGAACTTTTATGTTATGACATTTTAAGTCCCATATAGAGTCGTTTGATGTAATTAATGACTGAGATCCTGGTTTGTCACACGCCAAATGGTCTCAGACATATGCTCCAAAGGCAATTCAACTCCATTATTTGGTAGATCTGGTAGTAGAGTATTGATGATCATTTGTAAGAATCTAGGATAAAGCAAAAACTTGTTATTTTGTCTCGGTCCCACAAAGTTGTTGATCATTGCTTCAAATATCATTCTTGATAAATTGAATCTTCGGTGAGATGCTAAACAAACTAGAGCATGGCAGAAATGTCACCGATCTGATCAAACGCACCGGTCCTTGGTCCTAAACAATGTATAAACACATGAACCAGATATCTCCATTGTTTCCCTAGCAAGGTTTTTGTCACTTGTATTCTTGGAAAATCACCCCCATATCCCATAGTCTGTATAATCTGTGAAACACTAGTGTAGCTGATTCTATACGGAAAGTTAACATTGTCTCTGAAATTCAACACCTCTCTGATAACTTGTTCATCAACTTTGATTTTCTTTCCACCAACGGTTCTTTCAATCCAGATATCTTTACTCACATGCTTTTATTCGACGTTATCCCAGAATTCACGAATATGTGTTTCATTAACAGTAACTTGAGTAGATATTGTCGTAAGGATCCTTGACTTGTTTAAAAAATGACCAATCTCTTCATATCCCATAGACTTCCTTGTACTCGAAGTCAAAAAGCGCATATGTTGTGTCAAGCGTCAAACTTTAACTGATTCATGACTGCTTAAAACAAAACATTAAACATCAAAAAATTTTGATAATTTGCTAACTCCAAAGATTTCAGTCAAAAAGTCATGGTCAAAATCTTTTTCGATCGAAAGTTCTAAGATAAAATCCTTTTCTAACGAAAACACAATTTTTTTAGAAAAATTTAAGTGCAGAGATTTCAAACGAAAACCACATAAAAAAATCTTGATTGAAAACAATTTCGATCGAAATATTTTTCGGACAGATCAGATAGTGACTCTTCATTTCCATTCGAGAAAGATTTCGGTCCATTCAATAGAGATTTCAGAACAATCATAAAATATTTCGGACGATTCAAATGTGAAAATTCTAAGGCCGTGGATCTATCCTATCTTACTCTATGGATCAAGAAAACATACCTCAATATCGGAAAGATTGATGCTGCAAACGATCACACACTAGCTTGGAGATTTCGCACGAAAAAAAGATACTTGAGCAAATCCGGAAAACAAGCTCGAAAACTAAATAATGGCGGTGAAACATATTTCGATCGAAAACATGTATATATACACCTTCAGAGATTTTGGACGAAAACACATTTCGAACCCGACTTTTCGATCGAGAACTATTTTGGACGAAGTGGATTTCAGACATATTATTCATTCGAAAACTTTTTTACTTATTGAAATTTTTAGCTTTTAATCAACAATCCGATCTCAAAATCATTAAGACCAGTTTCAAGATGTTTTTGAACGACTTTTATGTGTACTAAACAACAACTATAACAATATATAACACAAAAACACACAAGAAACATATCATAAAGTATTTTCTATCAAACATGAACAAAAATATAAAAACAACTTTGATTTTTTATGACACAAACACACTATAACACATATAGAACTAGAATACTAACTATATTTGCAATACTAAACTATAAAACACATCAAATGAACAACACTTAATTAATATCACATCTTTCTTTAGTTTATCCTTTTCTTTTCTCTTTTTGGTGAACTGAAATTGACATAGGATCATAAATGCACACTGTCTTATTACATTTCATATCAAATCAAGATCTATACAGTTCAACATCAACTGCCAGTATGTTTATCCACTTAAACTCATGCATCATATTTCAGTAGATATCATGTGATGATTAAGGTAAGATTTAATCAATACAATGTGTACCCCACAATCGAAATGGAATGAAATAAGACATAATGTAAGATTTCACTAGAACATGATCCAATCACCAGCATGAAGGTAGTATTCTTAGCATAGAAAAATAATCCAAGTAGATTTGAAGTATAGAATCAACTGTCTTGGTTTTAAGGTGAATGAGATGAATGATATATATGGAGCCATGAAATCTTCAGATAAGTATATGTGTATGGATAGAGAATCAGATAGATTCGTATGAATTTGAGATTTGTAAAGAATCAGATGATTCGGGTAGCGAGTATCCAACTATTATCTGGATATACAATGAATTCAGAAACTGAATCAAGGGCAAACAGACTGACTTCCTATATATTTGACGGATATAGGCACTAGAGCAAACAAATTGTGCTAAGAACGCATCAAGATCCTGGTCTCATGGCATGTCTAGATTTACCTAGCATTCGAATGATGAAACAACCGATATTCGATATGGGTAAAACACAAAGGTTACAATTTAGTTAGTCACACAAATATCGCCTATTTTATTACATGCAGAGTCTGCCGACACATCAATAATTGTAACCGATGTCACCATCATATCCAATTCATGCATAAGCTCAGCACACAAATATACTATCATTTCCTATATACACGTCAATCAATCACATTTTTAACCTTTATCAGGATCAGCACAATATCATATGATCAACACAAATACTCACAAACAACCAAAGTACTATCACTTATTTTTATTATATTTTTCTTTCTTTTACTCTCCCCCTAAAATTGGGATGCACTTTATTCAACTAAACACAATTACTGCAAAATAAAGACAAATATTAAACATAATATGAAACTAAGATGTAAACAACACAACACAATTTTATCACTAAAAGAAAACATTAAATTTTTTATTATGGAACAAACATGGTCTTTCAATCAGACGTTATTCAACAATTTTTTATATATTTTATTTTTCAAAAATTTTGTTTTTTTTTTATTTTATTGTAACAAAAAAATGTCCTAAAAAAGAATCCATCCCCAACATTTCAACCAGAGAGTTAAACCGATTCGTTGAAAAATATTTTGTAAAAATATCGGCTTTCTGCTTTAAGGTATCAACGTGGACCACCCTTATCAAGCCATTATCGAAAAAATCACGAATGAAATGTAACATGAGTGCAATGTATTTGGTTTTGGAATGTTGAATTAGATTCTTCCCAATGCCCAACACGGCTTCATTATCACAGAAAATTGGTGTGTCTAGAAAATTTATCCCGAAGTCCAAGAGTTGATGCTAAATCCAGATAACTTGAGAACAACAACTCGATGCAGCTGTGTATTCTTCTTCAGCAGTTGATGTGGAGACGTTCGTTTGTTTCTTGCACTGCCATGACACCAATCGCTCCCCCAAAAACTGACATCCACTAGATGTAGATTTAAGATCTAAACCACAACCTCCATAGTCACTGTCTGTAAAAGCATACAAATTAAAATCAGACTCTGACGGGTACCAAAGACCAAGATTAACACGGCCTTTCAGATAACGCAGAATTCACTTGAAAACAATCACATGAGATTTTCGAGGGGACGCTTGATATCTATCACACGAGCATACATCAAACATGATGTCTGGTCGACTTGTAGTTAAATACAATAGAGAAGCGATCATGGAGCAATAATACTTTTGATTAACTTCAACCCCGGTTGGATCCAGAGAAAGAGGTTCATGTGGAGCAATGGGAGTAGAAGCAGCTTTACAATCTTTCATATTAAACTTTGTCAAGATGTCGTTGATATACTTCGCCTGATGAATGAGTATACCGACTCAGATTATTCTACTTGCAGACCAAGGAAAAACTGCATCCATCCCATAAGACTCACTTCGAATTTCAGCTTCATGACAACTTTGAATTCCTTATTTAAATCCTCATTTGTCGAACCATATATAATGTCATCCACATAAACTTGAACCAGCAACATATCATCTCCAAACTTCTTCAAAAACAAAATCTTGTTAATTGGTCCACGTGAAAAACTATTTGTAACCAGATGCATGGATAAAGTTTCATACCAAGCACGAGGTGCCTGATGCAAACCATAAAGCGCTTTATCCAGCTTGTAAACTTGAAACGGGTGCTCAGGATCTTCAAATCCTGGTGGTTGATTTACATACACTTCCTCTTTAACCACCCCATATAGAAATGCGGTTTTCACATCCATTTGATGTACATTGAATTTCATATACGAAGCATAAGCTAGAAAAATTTTGATAGCTTCAATTCTGGCCACTGGTGCAAAGACATCATCGTAATCCAAACCTTCTTCTTGATAAAAACCTTGCACAACCAATCTGGCTTTGTTTCGAACAACAATCCCGTGATCATCTCTTTTGTTCCTAAATACCCACTTAGTACCAATTGGATACTTTCCTTCTGGAAAATCCACCAGATGCCAGACATTAAGTTTCTTGAACTGTAAAAGTTCATCTTGCATTGCTTCAATCCAATTAGCATCTTGAAGAGCAATAGTCACATTCTTTGGTTCTTCTTGAGATAAGAAGCATGAATACAAACAAACATTTATAACTCCTGACTAGCGTCTTGTTCTTACTCCTTCCTCAATTGATCCAATTATATTTTCAACAGGATGCACTGAATTAACTTGATGAGTTGGAACATCTTCAACTTGTGTCATTTTCGGCAAATTTGTAATATTAACATCAGATGAGTTATTGATGGTTTCATCAACACTCGAAGAAGCTTATGGATCAACTTGATTATCAGAAGAAACATAATCTTCTTGCTGAACATCTGGATTGACTTGTTCATCATTAGCAGGTTGAGCTGCTTCAGAATTTTCTTCATTCTCCAAATTATCAATTTGTACTTCTTGAGTCTATATTGATGATAAAATATCCTCTGAGGATTCAGTCTGAACCATTACAGGTTGAGGACCAATCATGAAATCATTAATAATCTGATTACCACTGTTGGAAAAATCATCCAATGTGCCTGAAGAGCTTGCAATACTTAAACCTTCTGAAAATTTCTGATCAAAAGTTTTGAAGATTACATTCGCATCAAAGAACCAATCCGGTCCATTCTGATCATGAGGAGTAGTAGACTCTTGCCATTCAACATAGTACGATTCTTGAACTATCTTGGTTGTCTTGTTATAAACCCAAAACACTTTTTTGTAAGATGAGTATCCAAAGAAATTGTAGGTCCCGGGAGCCTCGTCGCGCAGCGGAAATAACACGATCTGTTATGTGATTTGTGTGGGAACAAAGAAACTAGATAGAGAAACAAGAACAAAGACAAAAGACGATGAAACGAAACGTAATCCATAACAAAGAAGTCATCCCGTATTACAGACTACATACCGAAGGAACACACATCTCTCATCTAAGCTCACGGTCCAGGGGTCGGGAGAGCTCTTCCCGACCCGGATAAACCTAGTTCCAGAGTTCCACCTACAAATGAAGACAAGTCTTCTATTTATAGGGGCAGGAACACTTCCTGCGTACTTGACAAGTACGCAAGGCAAAAGCCTTGCGTACTTACTAAGTACGCATGGTTTGGTCATGCGTATTTGACAAGTACGCAAGGCAAAAGCCTTGCGTACTTACTAAGTACGCAGGACCAAACTGGTGTGAGGGCTAAGTACTCAATAACACCCTCCTACGTACTAGCCATGTACACCGATACATAGAATTTAATCTATAGTTACAAAACATGCTTCTACAGAAATAACATTCGTCTCCAACTGCTGCGAATTCTGGCTAAGAATTTGAGGTATTCAAGAGAGTACACGAACACCCAAAAGTTCTGAAAACTTGACAGAAGGTTTCCTTTTGAATAAAAGCTCATATAGAATCTTCTCATGCTGCTTAAATAGTAAGACTATGTTCAACACGTAACAAGCTGTGTTGACTGCTTCAACCTAGAAAATAATCGAAAGTCGAGAATCAACCAACATTGTTCTTGCTGCTTAAATAAGAGTACGATTTTTTCTTTCAGCAACTCCGTTTTGTTGAGGAGTCCTGGCAGCACTAAACTGTTGAGTTATTCCCTTTTCTGCATAGAAAGAATTTATCAGACCATTTTTGAATTCCATGTCGTTATCACTATGAATAATCGAAACCTTAGTGTCACAGATGTTTTCAATTCTTTGGATAAATTCAGTAACAGTTTCAGATGTTTCATCCTTAGAAGCAAGGAAAAACACCCAAGAAAAACGTGAAAAATCATATGTAATCACCAAGCAATACGACTTTTTCGCAATGATACGAACACGAACTGGACCAAATAAGTCCATGTGAATTAAAAACAAAGGTCTGGTAAAAGAGTTTATGAAATTTGAAGGATGAGACTTTTTATGTTGCTTTCCCTTTGCACAGGACAAACAACTATCTTGAAGTGCAAACTCTTTCTTTGGTAAGCCTCGCACAAGATCCTTATATACCAAATTATTGATATTTTTATATTCACATTCCCCAAACATCTATGCCACAAATAGGACTCAGAATCAGGGCTTTTAACAATAAACATGACAGATTCACGGGTGATGAATGATCATTCATATCCACCACGTATGTGTTAAACCTTTGAGGGGCTCTCATCAGAATCATATCTTCAGGAATTTCAATTCCAGGTTTCAGAAATAAGCATTCTTTGGCAGTAAAATGAACTGGAATGTCTTTATCACAAACTTGTGACACGCTCAACAAATTGTATTCCAGTTGGGACACAAAATTCACTTTCTCTAGTGTAATAACATCATTGGACACAGTTCCTTGACTAAAAATTTTACCACCCTTCTTATCTCCAGCAAAAGCAACAAATCCTCCATCAAAAGATCTGAAATCACTCAAAATTTCTCTTTGGCCTGTCATGTTCCTTGAGCAACCGCTATCAATATGCCAAGTATTGTTGATAGTCCTCCCCAGTTTACTTTGCACATTAAGATGTTCTAATGAGAAATAGGTACCCAGATCATTTTAGATCCGGGCTGATTTTGACTTTTACCGGTCTTAGTCACAACATCTTGTTTCTTAATATTCATGTTCAAAACATCATTTGATCCAGAGTTATGTGAAGACAAATTGTTAGTTTTAACTTTTCAAAAATTTCCATTTTTCTTTTCATTTGTCTTAATGAATTTTTGTTTTAGAAAAATTCTTGAACTGATTAATTTCTTCACATATCTCTGTTCATTCTGGACATTCTTCTCCATGAATTTGGATGATCTATAAGCATAACAATCATTCAAACGACATTAAACAAAGTTTCTAGAAAGCATTTAATCACGATTGTATCTATGTCTCGCTCCGGACTCGAACACTCTTGCTTTTTCGATCGATTGTTGATTTGGATTTTCATTGTTCTCTCATTGAATTCTCTTTGGTTTGATACCACTACTTTGTGTTTGCAATTCCTAGCAAAGTGACCTACTTGACCACAAGTATATCAATTGTAGATTTTGATTTTTGACTTTGACTTGAACTTTGACTGTATATTTGACTTTTATTTATCATTTAACATTGACTTTGAGCAGTCTCCAGCTTCAAACACAGACTTTACACAATCACCTTTAAGTTGACCACATACTTTAGCAACTTTGCTGTTTGATTGTTTAGACTCATCCTTGACATCAATGAACTGGTCTTTGATATCATGATATTTGCCTTTGAAATCAGATTCCTAGACTTTATGACTTTACTTTGACTTTGTGAATTTATAACAACTTCAACTCTGCTCTCTGATTCACTTGTCAAAATATGTTTTTCTGGAGCGATATACTCATTTTTCTTTGGCAGCTCACTCGAAAGATCATACTCTTTTATCAAAGGATTTCCAAATTCATCAAGCATAACATCTTCTGATGCAAACTTTGCTTTGCACATAGTCCTTTGAAGCATGGACCACTTTATAAAAAAATGAAGATGCAGATGACATCTCAGAAACATAGTCAGAATCATCACAATCAGTATTATTAGTGCATGAAAAATTATTCAAAGTACTAACATCAGCAAAGGTATCACCAGCATGGTTATCACATGCTCTTACAAACTTCTTTAAATCACAATTATAGTAAAAATACTGCATAAAATCTCTAACAAATTCTCTAGAACATTGTTTTTCAAAGGCAGAAAAACTTTTTGCACCTTCAAGACCAACCTCTTATTCTACAGTACCTGTCTTAGTTTTTGCACTAATGTACATATCATGAAAATTAGTATCATTCTCATTAACCAGCTCATTTGACTCATGAGGCTCTAGAAAAGGCATAAAATTATCACGATGAGGTACTTTGTTATAACCTAAACCATCTTTGATGAAAACCAGTCTTTGTTTGCTTACACATTCATCAAGAATATTTCTTTGCATTTTCCACTTTGAAATCAAAACACGTTCTTTAATAAGATCAGTTTCGGAAGCAATTAACTTTTCAGAAAGGTCTTTTATTAAAACATCCTTTTTATCCAAATATTCTTTAATAGTAACATTATCTTTCAATAATGCTTTCAATTTTCTGGTATAGCTGACCTCATTCTGCTTAATTTCCTTATTTATCCTCTTTACCTTATTATTCTCAGCAATCAAGATCTCATTCGCTGAATGATAATTCTGCATACGTTCTAAGTCATCAGAGGAACACTTAAATTAGGTGATTTCAGAATTTACCTCACTGGCATTCTCAGATGATTCTCCAGAACTTGTCTCAACAACTTTCCATTTGTTGTCAGCTTTCAAAACATTCATAAACTTCTCACTTTCACCTTTCTCAACCGGTTCTGTAACTGACCTTTCAACTTCAGCCATTAATGCTTCATCAAAATCGTCCACTGCATTATCAATCTCAGTCTCCCACTCACTGTTGCTTAGTTGCTTTGACATTAGTGATGTTGGAGCTTACTTTGATTTATCCTCTTCATCAACAAGCTCAATCAGTTTAACCCCATTTCCATCAGCTTTCTTCTTCTTTTCGTTTGGATATTGTCGTGCAAGGTGCCGAAGCTGTTGGCAGTTATAACACCTCAATTTTGCTTTGTCAAATACAACTTTCTTTCCAAACTGCAGTTTATCTCTTATAGTTTTCTATAAGTACTTTTTGGCTCGAACCGCAATCATGGCCATCTTCCACTGTAGGCCCATGTACTCTAAGTCATATGGATTGATTTGCACAAGATCTTCAGCATCTAGAACGGCTGGTTGGAGTTTTCCAGTCACAAAGGCATTGTAACTATTCATGAATGCACCAAACAAAGCGATCCGATCATCAGGAATTTGACCAACTGCTTTACCCTTTTCTCCAACTGTACTCTCAGAAGTACAACAACTCTTACACTTGTCAACCTCGAACCACCAATACTGCTTTCACCAGATCGTGAGAATAGAGCTGCATTCGCTGAAATTGTGTTATGTGGCTTCTCAGGATTGTTCATCTCTCTTTTCTTTGCTTCTAGTTCACAGGATTTCAGTAAATATATGATGTCATCAAGAGTTTTACTCTTTAGATCTGGAGTAGTATTTTTTTATCAACATACAGGGAATACTCCAATTGTCAGGTAGTGAATCCAGTAGTTTCTTGCAAAAATCATATTCCTCTAGCTTAACACCCATCTTTCTCAGTCGGTTGATCATAGTGGTGTACCGAGTAACTTGTTCACTGAAGTTTTCTCCTTTATTGTAGTTGAACATGTTGTATTGTTTCAGTAGAAGATCAGTACGACTCTCCTGCAAAGCTTCATTCCTTTCGAACCTCAAACATAAAGCATTCCATAGTCCACGAGCAGTATCATGTTGTTCAAAGTTTAAGTAGAGTTCAGTTGGCAAAGCGAGAATAATTGCTCCTAAGGCTCGGTTATCCCTTTTAATCATCTTCTTGTCATCTGTAGTGTATTGGTGTGGGTCTGTTATTGGAACTAATTGTAAGGTCCCAAACCCGGGAGGCCTCACTTGTTGGATTTACTCATAAACATAGTCATTGATCGCTGAACTTTTAATTAAAAACATTCAAACACAGCGGAAGCATACATCATTCAATAACATAACATAGCAGCGGAAGTCTTAGAAATTAAAACATAACATTGTCTCAACATAAATAAAAGTGGGATGTCAGTCTCATGCCGGGTAACCTTCACGCCTTCGCACGACCCTTCCTTTCTGTACCTGAAATGTATACTAAAAGTCAGCTAACGCTGGTGAGTTCTAGTTTAAAACTAGTAAGTATGATCTTTCTTTTCTTTATAAGTGTACATAATTATATACATACATTTCTACAAATACGTATTCATAGCTTTTACTTTTCTTTCTTCATTCTTATGTGACTACATAGATATGCATTCACCTTTTCTTTTCCTTTACATTCATTGGTCATACACATAAGGGTGATCAACCCGTCTTTTACTGTGTATATCACAAAGACATACGCCCTTAAGCTACTGTCGTAGCCCTTTTACTCGTCCGGTCCTAGAAACCGTCCGCCTTAACTTTTCCGTCCGGCCAACCTTCGACCGTCCGCCTTAACCGTCCTACCGTCGTAGTCCGTCATATTCGCCCGTCTGCCATAAGGCATCCGTTTCCCACGCAAACTATTGTTTATGCAACCGTTATACTATTTTAGAATTTACTTCGACCGCCCTTTTATGCTTTTTGTACGTCCTAGCTTGCGAATGAACGTATCTTTCCCGGTTGCAAAATAGTCACGTGGTCGTCCATCTACAGAAGTAGCTGTTAGCTTCGTTTCCGTCCATAACGTATACATACATTCATAACATGCAATATAAATAATTATAAAGCAAGATTTCATTTATTTACGTTATGCCATTCTTTCCTTCATTCTTTGTAAACATACGTTACATTCTTTGTTTTCAATTCATTCTCATATATATATAAAATATATATTAGTACATCACGTATGATCACATTAGCATTCATATCATTTATTCATTTAGTGTATACATTTCAGCCCCAAAACATTTAATAAGGTTTGCACATAACATAGAAGGGGGCACATAGAACTCACCTAATGAGTAGTTTCTGAGATACACTTAGCTGGTTACTGAGCGTCACTAATGTCACTCACAATCTGTATAATAAAGTCATACACGTAAGGTAGTGCTCCTAGATGACACTAGACATTACTATGCTTGAAGCTAGTAGTTTCGATGGATATGCTTATGTCGAAACTTGGTAGTTTCGATAGGTTGCTTATGTCGAAACTTGGTAGTTTCGATAGGTTTCTTATGTCGAAACTTGGTAGTTTCGATAGGTTGCTTATGTCGAAACTTGGTAGTTTTGATAGGTTGCTTATGTCGAAACTTGGTAGTTTCGATAGGTTGCTTAGGTGTAATCTTAGCTTCGGATCGCGGGCTCATATCAAAACTATGGTAGTTTCGATGGACCTGCATGTATCGAAACTGAGTAGTTTCGATGGGTCTGCACTTATCGAAACTGAGTAGTTTCGATGGGTCTGCACATATCGAAACTGAGTAGTTTCGATGGGTCTGCACATATCGAAACTCAGTAGTTTCGATGGGTCTGCACATATCGAAACTAAGTAGTTTCGATAGGTCTGCATATATCGTCTTCCCCAAAAATCTGAAGTTTTGCATGCGAGTCTGATCGAGTCAATATCTCAATTTTCTTAGATCAAAACGTTCGGTTTTCATTCTAGATGCTATACCTAAGCTTATTTTCAAGTTTCATCCGCAAAATCGTTACATTTTTAGCCAAAACCCGAAAATCCTAAAAAGTAATAAAAACTCAGATTATGATCGAACGCTTACCTGGATTGGATTTCTGATTCGGAGGAGATGATCACGAGCATAGCATCAACGTTCTCCTGAATTCCCGAGTCGATCCGTCACTTTCTCTCTCTAGACCCGAGCTCTCTTCTCTCTCTCTAGAACTTATGAATGGTGGAAATGAATGTTTTGGGGTAGCCCTTGCCCTTATATACTTGGGCTTCCTTCAGCCCGTTGGAGCCGAGCCCAAGCCCGCTCCCTTTTGTTTAAATATTCTGACTAAATCACCGGTCTCGCTATATTTATTCATTTTATTATTTTTGGGATGTTACAAGTCTACCCTCTCCTTAGAAAGGTTTCGTCCTCGAAACCAATCATACGTTAAACAACTGAGGGTATAGTTCCCGCATCTCGTCTTCTTTCTCCCATGTAGATTCCGATCCCTTTCTGTGCTTCCATTGAACTTTGACTAGTGGGATTGACTTGTTGCGTAGTCGCTTCCCAGATCGGTCAAAGATGGCTACTGGCTCCTCGACATAATTCAGACTGTTATCCACCTCGATCTCATCGTAAGGTATGTGAGCTATGTCGTCAGCTAGGCATTTGCGTAAGTGTGACACGTGGAACGTAGGGTGTATTCCACTAAGCTCAACGGGTAGGTCGAGTCTGTAAGCAACTTGACCCACTCTCGCTAGAATCTTGAAAGGTCCGACAAACCTTGGACTTAGTTTGCCACGCTTTCTGAATCGGATGATTCCTTTCCATGGTGATACCTTTAACAGTACCATGTCCCCTACTTGAAACTCTAACTCCCTTCTTCTCTTATCCTCGTATGATTTCTGTCTGTCTTTTGCGGCTTTCATTCGAGCCTTGATTTGATCAAATTTCTCGGAAGTAGCTTTGAACACTTCGAGACTTGCAAAATCCTTCTGTCTAATTTCCCCCCAACAAACCGGGGTCCTACATTTCCTCCCATACAACATTTCAAATGGCGGCATGCCAATAGTCGAGTGATAGTTGTTGTTATATGAGAATTCTGCCAACGGTAGATGGCTGTCCCAGCTCCTACCGAAGTCAATGATACTGGCCCGGAGCATGTCCTCCCGGGTCTGAATAGTCCTTTCCGATTGTCCATCGGTTTGGGGGTGGTAAGCGGTGTTGATGTTCATTCTAGTGCCCATTGCTTCGTTGAATTTCTTCCAAAACCTTGACGTGAATCTAGTATCCCTGTCGGACACAATCGACAGCGGCATACCATGTCTGCTCACAACTTCCTTGATAAATATTTCTGCTAGTCTTTCTGACGAGGAAGTCTCACGTATTGGCAAGAAGTGAGCACTTTTCGTCAAGCGGTCGACGATCACCCAAATGGTATCATTGCCTTTAGCTGTTCGCGGTAGCTTGGTAATGAAGTCCATCATGATCTCCTCCCACTTCCATTCCGGTATTGGTAGAGGTTGCATTTTACCGCATGGTTTCTGGTGCTCGGCCTTAACTAGAGAACACGTTAGGCACTTGCTCACGTATTCTGTCACATCATTCTTCATGTCAGGCCACCAGTATTCTTTCTTCAAGTCTTGATACATTTTTTTTGTCCCGGGGTGGATAGAATAGCGAGACTTATGGGCCTCATCGAGTATATTGGCTCTAAGCTCGCCCATCTTAGGTATCCATATTCGGCCAAACCTAGTTCGTACACCGTATGCATTTGCATCCAAATTCCTTTGTTGACCTACTATTCTTTCCCGTTTTATATTTCCTTCTAATAGCGCTTCGTCTTGTGCCTTTGATATTTCACTCATCAAATCTGGTGTTATAATCAGCTGACACGCTTTGATCTGTATAGGTTCCGATTCTTCCTTTCTGCTTAAAGCGTCAGCCACCACGTTTGCTTTGCCTGGATGGTACAATATCTCACAGTCATAGTCCTTCAGTAGCTCTAACCACCTCCTTTGCCTCATGTTTAATTCCTCTTGCCTGAAAAAGTACTTCAGGCTTTTGTGATCAGAATAAATGGTGCATTTGACTCCATACAGATAGTGCCTCCATATTTTCAACGCGAAAACTACTGCTGCTAACTCTAAATCGTGTGTTGGGTAATTAACCTCGTGAATCTTTAGTTGCCGTGATGCGTAAGCAATTACCTTTCCTCGTTGCATAAGTACGCACCCCAAACCCTGCCCCGAAGCGTCAGAATAGACTACCAAGTCTTCATTTCCCTCGGGTAGAGTTAAGAATGGAGCTTGGGTTAATCGTGCCTTAAGTTCTTCAAACGCGTTGTTTTGGGTTGGACCCCATTCATATTTCACTTCCTTCCGTGTCAACTTAGTTAGTGGTAAGGCTATTCTTGAAAAATCTTGAATGAACCTTCGATAGTAGCCTGCCAATCCCAGGAAGCTTCGTATCTCTGTTGGTGTCTTTGGGACGTTCCATTCCTTTACTGTCTCGATCTTTGCAGGATCCACCATGATGCCGTTTGGGTTTATTACATGACCTAGGAATTGGACTTCTCTAAGCCAGAACGCGCATTTGAAGAATTTTACGTACAACTTTTCCTTCTTTAGCACCTCCAGAACCTCTCTTAGGTGACAGTGGTGATCACTCTCGCTTTTCGAATATTCCAGTATGTCGTCTATAAAAACTATCACCGATCGATCCAACATTGGTCGACATACTCTATTCATCAAATCCGTGAACGCTGCTGGTGCGTTGGTCAATCCGAAGGACATCACGAGAAACTCATAATGCCCATAACGCGTGCGAAACGCGGTCTTTGGTACGTCTTCTTCTCTTACTTTCAACTGATGGTAACCCGACCTAAGATCGATCTTTGAGAACCAACTCGCACCTTGCAGTTGATCAAAAAGGTCGTCTATTCTAGGCAGTGGGTATTTGTTCTTTACTGTTCTCTTGTTCAACTCACGGTAGTCAATGCACATGCGCATGCTGCCGTCTTTCTTCTTTACAAATAGTACCGGAGCGCCCCACGGTGAGATGCTCGGCCTAATAAATCGTTTTTCTGTTAGTTCCTCTAGTTGACACATTAATTCTTTCATTTCTGACGGCGCCAATCGGTAGGGGGCTTTGGTAACGGGCTCAGCCCCTGGCAATAGGTCAATCTGAAATTCTATTTCCCGATCGGGTGGTAACCCAGGTAGATCCTCAGGGAATACTTCCGGAAAATTGCACACCACGGGTACTTTCTTGAGTTCATTCATTTTCACTCTATCATCAATAACATATGCCAAATAAGCTTCGCAACCGCGCCTCATGTAACTTTCGGCCTTGATCATCGAGATGATGTTCGGCATCGTGCAATTCCAATCCCCATAAACCATAATTGGACTGTCTCCAGGAGCTTTGAGGCGTATCCTCTTACGTTTACATATGATTTGAGCTTCGTTGGCAGCTAACCAATCCATACCCAATACTATATCGAATCCTCCTAAGGTGAGAAGGAATATTCTAGAAGGAAACTTATAGCCCTCTATTTCTATGATACAATCCTCTGTTACTTGGAATACTGCCGAATTTTTACCCACGGTAGTTTGTACGCTAAAGGCCTTTACTATGGTGTTGACAGTGCAATCTAGTTTACGACTAAATGCATTTGATATGAAGCTTTTACTGGCACCAGAGTCAAATAAAATAGCAGCATTTTCATCATTTACTAGAAACGTACCTGACACAACATCAGGGTTTCCTCTTGCTTCTTCCTCAGTCAGTGCATAGGTTCGAGTCCTAGCCTGCGGCTGTTCCTTTTCCCTCTCTTTTCCCGAACCAGATTGGCCGGCCTTCCTGCAGTTCTTTGTCAGATGTCCAAACAATCCACATACTTGACACTTGATGTTTCTTACACATTTTCGAGAGAAGTGCCCTGGCTTCCCGCACTTATAGCATGTGGTGGTGCCGATTCTACATTCGCCAAGATGTTGCCTTCCACATTTCTTGCATGTTTCGTATTCATCCGACCTTTGCTTCTTAGTTTCAGTTGTTACATTCCCTCTTCCGGTGCCTCTAGACGGGTTCTCCCATTTTCTCTTTTGGGTCTCTGTTGGTGGGTCCTCATTGGCATAATCGTCGTAGACGATTCCGCTCAGATTCACTACTGACTCGAAGGTCGAGGGTAGGTTGGCTTTCACGTGGACACGGACCCTTTGAGGTAGGCCCTTCACATAATACTTGATCATTTGCTCCTCTGTCTCCACCAGGTGGGGTACCAGTTGAGCTAGCTCATTGAACCTAGAAGTATACTGACGGTGTGTCTTGTTGCCAGCCTTAAAGTTTAGGAATTCATTTTCCACTCGATCAATTTCATTCTAGGACAGAACTTCTGAATTATTAGCTTCTTTAGGTCTTCCCATGTCATTCTTGCAAGAGCATTTGGGGACTTTGTCCGGTGGATGTTCCTCCACCAACCTAGTGCTTCATTGGTGAAAGAATGAGCGACATATTTAACCGCCTGGTCCGGTCGACACTCGCTGATGTTGATTACAGCGTTCATCCTCTCAATCCATTTGAGTGTTGCCACTGAATCCTTGCTACCATCAAACTTGGGTGGGTCTCCATCCTTGAAACCTTTGTAAGTACACCCACGATTGCTTGATGCCACTCTTACTTCATCCCCTTCACTGTCATAAATTTTCTCTTCATTGTTCCCTTCATCCTCTTCTTTGCTTTTCTTTAGTGCCTCAGATAGTAGGTCAGGCAATATGTTCTTCAGAGTGAGCACAACTTCACGGGCTATAGCATCCCTGACTTCGGGTTCCAACTGTATAGCCCCTGGATTGTCGTCCCTAGTTGGGGTCACTTCTGTTTCGTGCACACTTTTGGTGTGTTCTGCGTGCACACTCTCTTCTTCTTCGAATCTTTGGTTCAACGGAGGTCTACCTACTCGGCCAGTGCGACCGCCTCCGCGTCCTGTTCTTCCTCCACCAGCCATAGTTCTTAGTTTCCTGATAGTTATAAAGGGAATACATCAATGTCATTTCTTCAGATCATAGTTTGGAACAGTACGAGCATGGTAAATTATTAATTACAGTGACCGGTTTGTGATTACTAATTTACATTGCTTTTCGGGTTCAAAACTCTTCAAGTCGGTTGTGACATTGACATCTATTTGTTCTAAGTTAAGGTATCTATTCTTATCCAAGTGCATTAACTTCAATACTAACTTATCGTGCTGGCGTTGGCGTTGGTTACCCATGACTGACATCCGTGCGTTGGTCCTATAATCAGTTTGAGTCCAGACATTTAGGGATGTCTGAATCTCTCAAACTATTGCTCTGATATCAACTTGTAAGGCCCCAAACCCGGGAGGCCTCACTTGTTGGATTCACTCATAAATATAGTCATTGATCGCTGAACTTTTAATTAAAAACATTCAAACACAGCGGAAGCATACATCATTCAATAACATAACATAGCAGCGAAAGTCTTAGAAATTAAAACATAACATTGTCTCAACATAAATAAAATTCGGATGTCAGTCTCGTGCCGGGTAACCTTCACGCCGTCACACGACCCTTCCTTTCTGTACCTGAAATGTATACTAAAAGTCAGCTAACGCTGGTGAGTTCTAGTTTAAAACTATTAAGTATGATCTTTCTTTTCTTTATAAGTGTACAAAATTATATACATACATTTCTACAAATACGTATTCATAGCTTTTACTTTTCTTTCTTCATTCTTATGTTACTACATAGATATGCATTCACCTTTTCTTTTCCTTTACATTCATTGGTCATACACATAAGGGTGATCAACCCGTCTTTTACTGCGTATATCACAAAGACATACGCCCTTAAGCTACCGTCGTAGCCCTTTTACTCGTCCGGTCCTAGAAACCGTCCGCCTTAACTTTTCCGCCAGGCCAACCTTCGGCCGTCCGCCATAACCGTCCTACCGTCGTAGTCCGTCATATTCGCCCGTCTGCCACAAGGCATCCGTTTCCCACGCGAACTATTGTTTATGCAACCGTTATACTATTTTAGCATTTACTTCGACCGCCCTTTTATGCTTTTTGTACGTCCTAGCTTGCGAAGGAACGTATCTTTCCCGGTTGCAAAATAGTCACGTGGTCGTCCGTCTACAGAAGTAGCCGTTAGCTTCGTTTCCGTCCATAACGTATACATACATTCATAACATGCAATATAAATAATTATAAAGCAAGATTTCATTTATTTACGTTATGCCATTGTTTCCTTCATTCTTTGTAAACATACGTTTCATTCTTTGTTTATAATTCATTCTCATGTATATATAAAATATATATTAGTACATCACGTATGATCACATTAGCATTCATATCATTTATTCATTTAGTGTATACATTTCAGCCCCAAAACATTTAATAAGGTTTGCACATAACATAGAAGGGGGCACATAGAACTCACCTGATGAGTAGTTTCTGAGATACACTTAGCTGGTTACTGAGCGTCACTAATGTCACTCACAATCTGTATAATAAAGTCATACACGTAAGGTAGTGCTCCCAGATGACACCAGACATTACTATGCTTGAACCTAGTAGTTTCGATGGATTTGCTTATGTCGAAACTTGGTAGTTTCGATAGGTTGCTTATGTCGAAACTTGGTAGTTTCGATAGGTTGCTTAGGTGTAATCTTAGCTTCGGATCGCGGGTTCATATCGAAACTATGGTAGTTTCGATGGGCCTGCATGTATCGAAACTGAGTAGTTTCGATGGGCCTGCATGTATCGAAACTCTGCACATATCGAAACTGAGCAGTTTTGATGGGTCTGCACGGGTCTGCACATATCGAAACTGAGTAGTTTCGATGGGTCTGCACATATCGAAACTAAGTAGTTTCGATAGGTCTGCATATATCGTCTTCCCCAAAAATCTGAAGTTTTGCATGCGAGTCTGATCGAGTCAATAGCTCAATTTTCTTAGATCAAAACGTTTGGTTTTCATTCTAGATGCTATACCTAAGCTTATATTCAAGTTTCATCCGCAAAATCGTTACATTTTTAGCCAAAACCGGAAAATCCTAAAAAGTCATAAAAACTCAGATTATGATCGAACGCTTACCTGGATTGGATTTCTGATTTGGAGGAGATGATCACGAGCACAGCATCAATGTTCTCCTGAATTCCCGAGTCGATCCGTCACTTTCTCTCTCTAGACTCGAGCTCTCTTCTCTCTCTCTAGAACTTGTGAATGGTGGAAATGAATGTTTTGGGGCAGCCCTTGCCCTTATATACTTGGGTTTCCTTCGGCCCGTTGGAGCCGAGCCCAAGCCCGCTCCCTTTTGTTTAAATATTCCGACTAAATCACCGGTCTCGCTATATTTATTCGTTTTATTATTTTTGGGATGTTACACTAATCCATCTGCATTAGCCATCTTTGGTACAAATGGGCCTTTAACAATCAAATCCCACAATATATGCTCGGTAAACCTAAAGTGCTTTCATCATAATTTTCCAATTTGGAAAGTCAACAATGGATTTCAGCATTGGTGTTGATTTACCCACAAACTTCTCAGTCTCGTACACTTTTACAGCCATCTTTATCACAATTAAACAAGTTCACAAAAACTAAAAAAATCTGAAAATTTTCACAACTCTGGAGATTTCGGTTGAAATCTAAGTCGATCGAAAACTTTGATATTTCGGACCAGAGATTTCTGACCGAGAGATTTCGGACAGATCTAACTTTTCGGACGAGATTTCGGACGAAAGAGATTTTGGCTCCTTCAACTGAGATTTCGGACACTTCAAACTCAGCACCTCCAATCCGCAACTGCAACTGATCCAAATGTGAAATCAAACCCCAAACTCAATCCCATTATCCATCTCCATGAAAATCTGATCAGAAAACTCAAAAATGGAAGGAAAATACACTATAAAACGATCTCAATCAATGAAAAAATGCTTGAAGTAACTAGAGCTTCAACCAACAACTCTGATACCACTTGTTAGTCCACCCGATCTGCTGAGTGTAATTCTTGTTATTCATAGCAGATTCAATACACCGATACAAGAATCAAGAAACGAGGTGGAATCAGAAAACACATAGTTAAAGGTGTAACTCTCCAAAGTATACTGATATTGCAAATGAAGTCCCCCTTTAGAATGTTCAAACTATACAAGTATTTATACTAAGAAGAAAAAGAATGACTTCGACCGAAATACGTTTCGGTCAAAATGTATTTCGTCCGAAAACAATTTCGAACGAAAAAGATTTCAGACGAAATCTTTTAACTTCAAAGAATTCTTTCGACTGTTTTATATGCGATGGCCTACAATTAGTTCCAACAATCTCCCCCTAGGCCATTGGATATCAAAACACGGGAATTCTGCCAAGCTCCCCCATACACTTTGCATCATCAAAGTTAGATCTCGGACTCGAAGCTTTAACTCTCCAAACTTGTCTTGGTTGCCAATCTCGTTTTGGTTTTGACATCCAAAACAAATTCAACCAATTAAAAACTTTAACAACCTTTTCTTGAACCTTTATCTAAGGTTGAGAAACGACCATCTGTTTGGGAGACTTTTGTTTCTTGATACAACAATCTCTTGATAAATGACCCTGCTTTCCACAGCTCAAACATTTCTTCAAAGTAGGACAAGTTCTTTGATAAGGCCCCTTTCGAGATGCTGATTTGTCTTTAGACTTCTGTTCTTCAACTTTTGACTTTTCTACTCCCTCTTTAACGAACATGAGCGATGCAAATTTATTCGAAATGAACGGGATGTCATTAGCATTGAGTGAACTATCTTTCTTGAACCGTAGGCCACCCTTATTATCAAAATAATCCACACATTCTTGACTTTCTTCAAATTTGTCACTGACACAATCATCATCAGAAGCAAGATCACTTGGAATCTACGATTCAACTTTATTTGCTTCAAAATTTCTCTTTGGCTCTAACGAAGGATAAACATTTGACACAAACGGCTCTGGAATGTATATTTGAGCCATCTGTGAATAAAATCCATTTGTAGTAAATGGAGGAGGAACACTCTTCTATCCCATCTCGCTATCACCTTAACATTAATTTGAGCCTCAATGTCTTCATCAATGCTTTTATATCCAAGCCCAGACTTTAATTTGTCATGTATTTGAGCTTCAATGATCCCACTAGTAACTTTCCCAGAAATGTTTATTTTATCAACTTTGATTGCTGTATTGGAAACTTTCTCCATCTTCTCTGTTAACAATTTCTTTTCTATTTCTCTTTTCTCAATCAACAGTTGAATTTCATAATTCTTTCTCTTTAACTGAAGCTTCACATGAGAATTTTCTTTGACGCATTCATCAATCTTTCTTTTATACTCTTTCTCACGATCTTTTAGAATCTTGACTGTAGTATGTGAATGCTTCAAAGCATCCATCAGAAGTTGATTTTGTTTCTTGTATTCCGCAATTTTCTCAAAACACTCCACATAACACATATTTTCATTGAGTAGGTCAGAATAAGCTTTAAGTTCCTGTGAATCTTTCATTGATTCAGCAACCAAATCGGATTCTATATGCTTACAATTTCCTTGAAAATCATAACTGTATCCTCCTTTGATAACTTTTTTGTCCTTATCCGCTTTGACTGCATCAAACTGTAACTTTGCACACAAATCCTCTAATATGTTATATTTTAGTCCTCTATTTCTGATGTATAATTTATACATCATCCATTCCTCTGGTTGAGTATTGAGAAAATTATCCATGACTTCTGATTTGTCATATTCAATATCAACATCCTTCATATCATTTATCAATCTCACATATCTGTGATAATGGTCTATCAAAGATTCTCCTTCAGCACGTGCGAACACTTGATATCTTTTCTTTAATGTGTCTTGTCTTGCATGTATTTTCTCATCTTCCTTATTCACACATAATGATTGAACAAGATCTGGATGAATATAACCCAGTCCAATTACAAAGACCATATGCACACACCCTTCGTCAGCCATTGAGAATTCCCTCCTTTTTTTAACTACCTCATTTTTTCGTAATCAACCCGAAACATCGCTCTAAACATTGAGAAATTTTATTTTTTTTTCTCGGTCACACTTTTCGTACGAAAACTTTTTCGATCGAAAAATATTTAGGAGAAAGTTTTCGGACGAAAAATCTATCAGAAAAATATTTCGAACGAAATCACTTTTCAAACCCTTCAAACAAGAGATTTCGGACGATGCATCTGAAACATGTAAAATCTCGACTTGCAACTCCCAAACATAAAATTAAGACCTGAAAATCATCCCAAACTTCATCTCCACTGTTGTACATGCTAAATTCTCAAAATGGCAATGAAAACTATTCAATTTGATGACTTTTGAATCTTGAAAAGTGGAAACTTGAAGAAACTTTGAATCTCCCAAAACCGAGCACCGAAAGCTGTGATACCACTTGTTAGTCCACTCGATCTGCTATACTGCAAGCAATCCAATAACCGAATATCTCCTAGAAAGGCGGAAACAATCCAATAGAATCAAAGATCAAAACCAACGGATCAAACACCGAAACTAGAATAATACACCATAGACACGAGATAATCACAAAATCTTCACTCATATTAACAAAAGATGCTGATTAAAGAAGTCAGACTAATAACACTTAGCACACATACAGAAGATTACAAATCTGATCAAAGTTCTAACTATCAACAACATTCAAAACAAGACATATATATAATACAAAGTTTTTGTCCAAAAACTCTATCATCCAAAAATATCTTGATCGAAAACATTTTTGATCGAGAAAGTTTTCGTCCAAAGACTTTGCACTTGTACAAATCTCAAACTAAGAACTTGAATTCGATGGACTACTAAGTTCCAACAAAGGTGTTCGAGAGCATGATCGGGTCGGTATTATCACCTCCTAAGTTCAAAGCCTCCCTAATAGTCTACACCGAAATAGAAATATCTTGATTTCGAACTCTTGCACGAATCACATTTGGATCAACTGTTTAGTCGTGTTCAGCAGAATCCCATAAATCTTATATATCTTGAAGATTTATCACAGGATCAGCAGACAATGCAACACGTAGTCTTGAATGGTTCAAAAAATTTATTATTTCCTGGAAGTTAACAGCTTCAGATAATTCGGCATTCAAAAGATTAGACTTTGCATTAAAATTAAACAAGAAACAAAAACAACTAAAATCAAAATAAAAAAAAATTGAAACAATTTGCTATGTCAAAATCAGTACTGGCCCTAGAGACGAACTTATCAAGTTCGCTTAGAAGTACCCTAAGGCGAACTTGATAAGTTCGCTCAAACAACTTCAAAAATCAAAATCTGATTCTGATGAAATCAGGCCAAAACTATGCATCCACAACATCCTAATATTGCCGACAAACACAAAGGAGCAATTAATTTCATTTTTAAACCATGAATTAGCACAGTTTGAACAAGCCGTAGTTCAAACCCACAAAAACACCCTGCCCAGATCGATTCCATGGATAAAAATGAATGAAATTACCTTCAATCGATTTGCAAGATGATTTTACGTATGAAACAAGCAACAACTACACCTTCCAATACACGGAATTTTAAAAAATCACAAGTTCGCCAAATTTTCTGCTAATTTCCCTTCATCTATGTTTGCTAAAGAAATTAGGGTAAAAAGAACAAGTTTGCAAAACTTTTCCTTTTATACTCTGTAAGGCCCAAAACCAGGTACCCTACAGTTGGTTCTCATAACTGGTTATACTCTTTAAAAACATCTAACTTTCATTTACATAAACAACGGAAGTCTTTCTCAAAATGTTATTATCTTTAAACTCGTTAACTTTGATAACATTACCCGACGAATGCATGCATACCAACCTGAGTAGCCCCGCTTCCAAGTCAAGATACCTCATCTAGCAGACTCACCTGCAAAACAATCTAACGTACATACAAAGTCAGCTACGCTGAGTGAGTTCTAGTAGTTTAAATTAACAAAAGCCAACTCGTCCGTTTATTGTTTATCTCCACTCAAGACCCTCAGGTAAATAGAAAACAGTTGTATAGATTTTCATCATATAAATAACTCCGGTTATTTTATAATATGCCAAAGGATTCACCACCCCAGACTCTACCCACCATTTAACTCAATAAGTCTTTCTGACATAGAACAAATTACTATCCTGATAACTCACAATTTACCATATATATTAACCATACACTAGTTAACCCATCCAACCTCTAGACACCGACTTACCAGTCCTAACCAGGATTCTTATAAACCAACTGACACAACAGTTGTAACATAGTGTACATTTCTCAACACAACGGTCAATCTAACTCAACACACCACATTGATATCATCTATTCATCACATAACTATCATCTCGTACACAATTAATATAATTCATCACTTGCATGCAATTTAACACATATAAATGCACACAAATACATACCTCATCACCGTACCCTCGTTAGGGTTATCCCCGTCGGGATACTCGTCATAACTTCAGCTCTACCCTTGTTACAGGGTCCCGCGCTAAACATAGCGACACACTCGTCATCTATGATGACTACCCAGCCACCACACGATGACTATATCATCTACCATACCGTGACTGACACATCACACGTACAATGATGACCCCGAAGGACTCCGTCCTCCACATCACTATTAGCCGTATATACGAACAACAATGCAAGCACACAAAGTAACACGTATATATACATGACACTACCTGGACATGTACTATGACTCACCACCATTTACGGATCACTTACGTGTGTAATCCAACGCTTACTTAGACGTATCTTCATAACGTCTAGACACATTACCCAACTCTTTCCGAATAGGAAATTATACGACACACAAACACCATACCGACTTCTAGCCCATACATACTATGGACACCACATAGACTCATGCAAACACGATACCCATCATGTCACGAGAAAAACGACACAATACACACATCATCAAGCACACGATGCATACCAGCATACTAGCACCTACTTGACTCGATAATGAACCACGTACAAGTTCCCATGGTAACTCTCCTTATATAACCATCACAGGTTTTAACTAAAATCCTGACTCACCCCGACTAACTCATAAGATGACACACACACAGATCATCACAACTCTTGTTCACCCATCCTAAGGATCCCATCACGACCTTTAGCTTCATTATTACATAATGGTCTCATGAAACACTTCAAGTTAATTCATAACTCATAATACGTTCGTTTAATAAATCATGCGAGTATGTACGATACCCCCAAAACAGTAAAACGTTTAAAAGAGGGGATTAGAAACTCACCAGGTACTGAGTCCAAATCCTTGCTCTGCAAGCCCACTCGTCCGCGCTTGAACCCAGCCTGTCCAACGTAAGATCTCAGATCAGAATATGCTCCACCCGTACGTCGAATGACGCATAACAATATAATTAAACTCTAGCGCTCGGTCTCACATCTCGCCAGCCGTCCCCCACCAACCCTAACCTCACATGTTCTCGCCAATCGGGTCTCCCTTGACCTGCTTAGAATGCGAACCTCGAACCTGGTTCCATCCATGCATGCCCGTATATGAGACCATGCAAAACCCTAGCTCATCGAACACCCACGTGCATGTGTCGGGTTTCTTGTTTGCATGCAAACCATGCACCGAGAGAACCCTAGCCGGGTTCACCACCATTGTAGCACGCGTCCGCTGGTCACAACCACCAACTTCCGTCACGAACTCAGCCTTCTTCCCTGTGTCACGTAACACCGACCGTCTTCATCATGCAACACCACCGTGGTCGGGCTAGCCCTAAACAGCCAACCCTCTACCTTTCTCCGCCTCCCGATCGGTGAGACCTTTCCCTAACGAGTCTCCACCGAGCCCCACTCTTGCCGGCTATAGCCATGACTCCCCACTGCCACGCCGTTGCCGCCGCTTGTTACCAACCGTAACCACTGCCACCTTCACCCATACCCTTATCGTCCACAGCTAAGAACTAGAAACCCTACTCGGGTTTTCGATCAAAAGTAAGCAAACAATCACAACGAATAGGAGTACGAGTTTTACCTTAGCGAGTGATGGCGTTCCCTTTACTTGACACCATCACAGAACCGTCGCAAGACACCGCCGTCCCTTCCCCCTCCTCGTCGGATCTCTCTCTCTCTCCCGTTATCTTTTGCCGTCGAGTGCTCCTAGGCCGATATGGCATAGGGTTTGCTAACATGAGGCTTATAAACCCCTTTTAATTTATGAACTGGTCCTCGTGTTTTGTTTTTGCATGAGTAGGATCCAAACCATTCCTTTTTCGGTCAACCGGGTCCCTTCTTATTCATGAATGTCGTTTAACATGAAAACTCTCATCAACTGTCTCACCTTCAAGAGGCTCGTGTTACCCATTAACTCAATTAATCCATACGTAGATTTTCGGGATGTTACATACTCTCACCAACAAGTTCGCTTCTCCAGGTGAATTTAACAAGTTCGCCCCCTGGCGAACATGTCCAAGCGAACATAACGAGTTCGCTAGATCACCAAAACCTAGGAAATTTTAGAAATTTTCAAATTTCCAACTTTCAACCGATTATTCTTCCTTCCATCTTTCAACACTTTTGTAATCTTGGGAGTCGCTATGTCGGTGTCCAGCCGACTCTCTGAGAGTCGGCTATCAGAAAGGCGACTCTCTCTATGTTTCCTATAAATAGATGACCAAAAACTAGTTATGTAGATCTTGAATCATACGTCGTTATTATAGTCAATTTATAAGCCCGCAGGAGGGTTTTGCATATTGTAATCATTTCATTGTGGATCTAATATAATCAAATGGTTTATGTTCCTGTTTGAGTTGCTCTTCATCTTGTGTTTCTTATTTTCATCAACAATTAGCTTCACTATAGCTGATTTCTTGATTATTTCCTGACTAGAATCATTCTAGCATAGGGAACCTATTATCAGGACCTGCACTTTGATATATTAGAGCCATCTGTCCTCTTGATGTTAGTGATTTTTAGTGATGTTTTAGGGTTTTTGTTGAAATATGAATTTCTTTGATTTCTGGTTTGATTTGTATCAATTTCAGAAATTGATATTGGAATTAACTCAGAAACTTGTTTGCGAATCACTTTGGTTTAGATCTGACCATTCAGTGATTGGTTTGGTTTTTTGTGTGAAAAAGGGTATGTTGATGTTCTTGAGCCGTTTTTCCAGGGTCGACTCTCTTGCTTGAGTTGTTTGTGTTGTCTGTTAGTTGACTCTCCCAGCCGACTGTCTTTCTTGTTGGTCGATCCTCCAGGCCGAGTGTCAGTTGTTCTTGCCGATTCTCTTAGTAAATGAAAGTTTAGGACTCACTAGTGTGTGGTGCCGACTCTTCTGAGCCGACACTCTGAGTGAGATTATTCTTGATCACCTAGTGTGGTGTTGATTATCTGATTTCTCAAGCCGACTCTCTTGAGCCGACGGCCTTTCTTGACTCGAGCCGACACTTTGAGCCGACTCTCTGTTTTATCATTCATTGTGTCTGTTATAGTCTCCTTATCATAAGTCATTATGTGAATGAAGCATCCACTCTTTCTCTGATCAATACCCTAAATTCCTTTCAAATGGACATTGAAAAGCGTCAACTGAATCAAATGGGATACAACAAATCTATGGCACCAACCAATGCAGCTTGTATAGCCCCAACCTCCTCAAGCAATGCTGCTAGCTCATCTGGAATTATCCCTGCTTTGGTTTCCGCTCCAGCCACCAATCAGTAGAGTTCGTCGAGCAATGAATCAAAATGTAATCAGAAAAGTACCGTTGTTCCAAACCCATCAAGTGAGCATATGGCTCTGTTTGCTCTATTCGTCAACAGTTATCAAGCTCTTATTTTGGGAGAATTGAAGGCCGGGGTGAGCCACATTGAAGATGTTTTCCAAGTTGATCCGGATAACATGGAAGAGGTTGATCTATAGTGGCAAATGGCTATGCTGACTCTTAAGGTTAAGAGATTCATGGATAGAATAGGAAAGAAGCGTCTTGGTGGAAAGTCTGCAGGGATTGACAAGTCTAAGCTGAGTTGTTACAACTGTAAGAAACTCGGGCACTTCAAGAGGGAAAGTCCCCATCCCATTACCGATGCTTTACCTCTTCCCACCATTGTTGCAATTACTGATGGCTAAGAACAGACTGAGAAAGCAAAAGAACCAGCAACTGCCCAGGTAGTGAATGACTTTGATTGGAGTAATGAAATCAAAGAAGCTATAGTTGAGGTGTTCAAGGCTCTCATGGCTAACACTCCTTCAACACAATTCGTGGTTCATGGAATGGAAGCAAGTCTTGTTGAAAAAGAAAAGAATGAGGTGCTTAGAAAGACTATCGTCAACACTGACTCTGTTGGACCTGCTGCTCTCCTTAGACAGTTTGCCATTCAAGGGACAGAGTGTCACGTCATTGATACTGAAGGAAGCATGAAAGAGAATGCCAACACCAAGCTCGTGATTGCAGTGAAGGTCAGTGATGAGAAGATGGATACATGCACCGGTTCCAGCTCAACCGATCGAGTTAACTCTCCGACGAGTGCAAGAGATGGAATTCAAGCCAACGGTGATGGAAGCTCTAATCAAGGATGCATCTGCAGGAAAACCATTGCTGAGCTGATTTCACCTAATGTAAAATCTCGTCTCTATTCCCCTGCCTGTGTTGACATGATTGTTCACTATCGCACATTAAACAAAACTCATTATTCGTGAAAAGGATGACGCTCTTTCTATCCTTAATCAAATCAAAAAGAGTGAGGTTACTCTCAAAGTTAGTTTGAACAAAGCGAATCGAGAAATCCAAACCCTGAAAGTGTTTGTTTATAGAAAAGAATTTTTTATCACAGATTTGACTGAAAAACTAACTTATGCGAGAAGTGAAACTGTTAAATTGCAAATTACTATTGACAAAAGGAATGTAAGAAAAAGGTACAAGATACCACGTTGGACTGTCAGAATACTCCTGGTTTTGTGAAAAAGAGGGTTGCATACTTGGATTCAAATGACTTTGAGAGGAAACTGCTTCACCCTCCCACCCATGGTCATTATGATCCAATTTCGTCTCCACATCCTAAAAATGATCTTGCAAAACTATTTGTTTCTGCTACTAATGTAAACAATGTAGGTTTAAAAGGACAGGATGAGGATGTTAGGGATGATTGTGGTGCTGGATTAGGGCACTAGGAATGCAATCGAGAATCTGTTTTATCTTCATTTTTGAATTTAAATTCCAAGAATCCAGAGCTATGTAATCCGGGCTCTGTTGATAACAGTAGTAAATCTTGTTCTAGGATAATTAGCTCTAACACTGATTGTAATGAACACAATAGCTGTAATGACATTATTTCTATGAATGATGTTTGTTTTAATGATTCGATTGATACAGTGTAAAGAAACCAGTTTGAAAGGTTTATGACAGAAGAAATTCCAGTCTTCACCCCATCATCAACAAATCAAAGTGATAGTCAAAGTGACTCAGTCTATTTGTCTACAAGAGATAGTGCAGAAAGTGTATATGATTCAGACAATTCTGTAGAGACATCCACGGAATCATACAATGAACCAGATGGTGAAGCAAATCAAATGACAAATGTCGACAAAGAATCTGATCAAGGATCATCAACCACTCACATTGATCAAAAGAAAGAGAAATTCATCAAAGGAAAAAGCATAAAGCAAATCAAAGTGCCAGTTCAGCAGCAATCATCCTCATCATCTTATCAACCGCCACATAAAAGAAAATCATTTAAGCATGCTAAATGTTTTAGTTGTGGGAAGGGCGGTCATACAGCTAGGCAATGCAGTAGTGTATCTTATCATAATAATTGGGTCAAATTTGAACGACCTAGGATGGATAGTGTGGGAAACTTTAATAGATACCAACAAGATAACAATCCTTTTTTTCATAAAATTGACAAAATTCTTCAAAATATAAATCATTTTCTTAAGGGAACATGTTGGTGGAGAACCAGAACTGATAGAAATTCTAAAATTGATGTTCCGCCCAAGTTAAAGAAGACTTGGGTTCCGATTTCTCAATAAATTGGCTTGTATGTGACAGGAGTTTCCCAGGAGGACTATTGATAATGCATGGCATGTTGATAGTGGGTACTCTAGTCATATGACCGGGCTAAAAGATCTGCTTTCTAACTTCAGAATTATTGATGGGGGATACGTTGCCTTTGCGGATGATGAGAAAGGAGGAAAGATTACCGGATAGGGAACTGTATGCAATGGAACTCTCACTTTGGAGAAAGTGAATCTCATTCCAGAAATATGCTCTAATCTGATGAGTGTATCACAAGTTTGTGATAAACAATTGTCTGTGCTGTTCAACAATACCGAGTGTCTCTTTCTCAAACCTGGAATTGTTGTTCTAGAGAATTTGATCTTGCTGAGGACTCCAAGAAGAAACAACACCTACATTGTGGATGATATGTCCTAAATTATACATGTTTTGCATGCGTAATAATCCCCATATTATGGTATTAATTGATTAATAACCTTACAATTGATACTTAAAACGTTAATATTTCACAATTGCAAGTTATTCGGTGCTCCAGGATAAACAAAGCAAAAACCAGCTTAAAACATGAATAAATCAAGCTTTTGGAGGACCAAACCCGAACATTGACCCCCAAGAAGTCAAACCAGGTCAACATAATCAAACCAGCAGCTTAAAGACGAGCCACGGGAGTTGGCATGGCATTGCATGGCCGTGCAACCCCTGTCCAGCCTCCCCATGCTCCGGTACATCGTCCTCTGTACCCTGTTTGATTCCTGAGGTGTTTGCACGCCCGTGCAATCCAATGCCCAATCGTGCATTGCTCATTTTGAAGTCTATAAATAGATTTCCTGAGTTATTCATTCCACACACCCGTCCACATCTTAGAACAACCATCTAAACCTCATTTGAGAGCGTATTTCATAGTTAGAGTAGAGAGTAGTGAGTAGAGGGGCTCTTCCTCCTTGTTTCGCAATAGGGGAGCCTACGAAACTCAGCGTTATGCTACTTAGTATGGCCATTCGTGGCTAAACTCCTTGTATTGCTAGGGTGAAGATGCGGTTTGGTGCATGTTAATGTTTAACGTATTAATCCAAGTGATGTGTTTATATCTTTAACTATTAGTCCTTAAAACTACCATTTTGGTGGGCTTTTATTATTGTCTAAATCCGTCTTTATATTTGTGAGTATTCTTGATTTTTAAAGTGTAAAACCTTTTTAATCAAACTTCTCTTAACACTTGTACGTCTTTATACAAGTAGATATTGATAAGCCGAGGGTTGGTTAACACTATTAAGGTGGTACGTCTTTATACTTGGTCCCATTGTTACACCGCCTCCCAGTGAGCAAGATATAATCACATATTTAACTCTAATACAAAGCATTTTACGTTCGATGTCTTAAACCAACCCGGAGATGACCATTCGATGGGTTGAGGGTAATTGTTGTCCTTAACGGGAGGCACTACCACTTGTTAAAACTTTTAAATTTGTAAATCAAATGTCATGAGGACGAGGCTCTAGCGGTGACCCGGGTCACACATTTATAGTAGTCATATAACTAAATTAGTCAAGTAAATATGTCGGAAATGATCATGTTACGAATAGTATTGCTTTGGGTTTCGAATCCGCTAATTGTTGTCCTTAACGGGAGGCACTACCACTTGTTAAAACTTTTAAATTTGCAAATCAAATGTTATGAGGACGAGGCTCTAGCGGTGACCCGGGTCACATATTTATAGTAGTCATATAACTGGATTAGTCAACTTAATATTATCACGTACCAAACGGATTCGAAACCCAAAGCAATACTATTCGTAACCTGATCATTTCCGACATATTTACTTTCTTGTTATTTACTATTCCATCCGTTACATTTCTGTTACACACTTCACGCACGTTTTTACTTTTCTGCTATTTACTTTACCGCCATTTACTTTTCTGTCATTTACTTTCCTATTCCACAAGCACACAAAACTCACTCAGTAATTAAACAGGCTAAACGTTAACAAAAGTTGAGTATTGGAATTCGACCGTGTCCATTGGTTCGATACTTGGTTCTTACCTAAACTATATTACGCTGCGATAGCTACACTTGCCTATTGTGTGTGTAGTTAAAGTAATTATCATTTTATAAATTTAAAACCTGATCTTGTAAAACCATCCTAAAAATATTTTTATTATATTTTTATATATTAAAACACTACGGATCAAGTTTTTGGCGCCCTTGCCGGGGACACGGTGATTTTAAGAAAAAATTAAGTTAACGGATTAGCCTTATCAAAATTAAAAAAAAAATCACACGAAAATATCATCATGAATCCTTATAATGAAAACTTTACCAAAGAAGAATTCTTCAACTTCGACAACAATTTCTCAGATTCATGGTGCGAAATATGTGGGGGATCACACTACATTGAGAAGTTCTATCTCTCCGTATGGCGCCCCATGGATCATGAGATAAATCTCCACCCGTCACCATTTAAGGATTTACTTCCTGCACCACCTCCACCAGTAAACACAGACAGAGTTTCCTGTGAACCAGATCCTTGAAAACCAGATACATTGTTTCGTAATTTGGAGGAAATAAATAGTCAAATCATTAAACTCAACGCTATGGAACCAAATAAAGATCCTTCTGAAATTCTGGATCGTCCACCATGTGTCGAAGTAAATCAAGCATCACAAGAACAGAATGTAGAGGTAATAACTATGATACCCGTGGGGAACACGGAGAATACAAGTGAAGATGACGTATTAAGGGCTGAAATCATACAAGAAACCTTAGAACCAACAAGAGTGGAAAAACAGTTCAAGCGCTTTCAGTCTTTATTAAATCAAATCTAACTAAATCTCCCATACGAACTATTTTTCTATAAGATGCATGCTCATGCAAAATTTCTCAAGGATATGTTGACTAACCGAGAAAAAATGGAAGAACAGCTGCAAATCGCGTTGAACGAAGAATGTTCAGCTATTATGAGAGGAAGAAAACCTCCCGACCAATTCATGATGAGTCTTATAAGCGACTCAATCCAAGGAAATACTATTGCTGACCTACATATAGGAGTAAATATTTTACCTAGCGTGATATTTGACAAAATGAATCTCAAGAAAATTCTACCCACAAAATTATAACTATGCCTAATCAATAGGACAATTCGCTATCCAAGGGGAATCGTTGAAGACGTGCTTATAAAGATTAACGAATTCGTCTTCCATGTGGATTTTGTGGTAGTCGATATAAAAAGAGGAACATGATGCCCTCTTATTCTCGGGAGACCATTTCTCAATACAGCCCTAGCCCTTATTGACGTCTGGGGAGGAAGATTGGCATTGAGTATCCAGCAAGAACGAATCACATTTGATCTCAAGAAAGCCATGCAGCGACAAAGTAGTCATAACGATCTAGCTTTTCTTTTTGACGATTTCGACTACCTAGTAGGCTATTACATACATGACGTCTTGGGAAAGGAAGAAGAATGGCCAGCAGATGAACAGGAAGAATATCTAGTTTGTGAAAGGTTTATGATAAAACACACTAATCATAATGATGAAAAAACAAGCATTGAGGAGTTGGAAGATAGAGACGAGAGTGAGAAGGCAAATCCGTCTATCGAGGAACCACCTACACTTGAACTAAAGGAACTTCCGCCTGATTTATCATACGCCTTCCTAGATAAAGAATCCAAGCTTCCAGTTATTATCTCCTCCAGATTAGAAACAACGAGAAAGAAAAACTACTACAATTTTTAAGAAATACAAGAAAGCTATCGCCTGGAAGCTAGTGGATCTTAAAGGAATTAGGCCCTCATTCTTCACTCATAAGATACTTATGGAAGACAATTACAAGACAGGTGTGCAGCACCAAAGACGACTGAACCCTAAAATGCAAGAGGTAGTGAAAAATGAGGTTAACAAGTTACTTGACACAGGAGTAATCTACCACATTTCAGATTCAACATGGGTCAGTCCAGTTCAGGTTGTACCAAAAAAGGGAAGTATAACAGTAATCACAAATGAGAAAAATGAGCTAATACCAACCCACACAGTCACTGGATGGCGGGTGTGTATTGATTATTGCATGTTGAATGAAGCTACCCGAAAAGACCTTTTTCCACTACCCTTCATTGATCAAATGTTAGAGCGACTATCCGGAAATATGTTCTATTGCTTTCTCGATGGATTCTCGGGATACATTCAAATCCCTATCGCCCCTGAAGATCAGGAGAAGACTACATTTACATGTCCCTATGGCACATTTGCTTATAGGCATATGCCATTTGGACTATGCAATGCACCTGCTACATTCCAGCGGTGCATGATCGCTATATTTCATTATATGATAGAAGAGTCAATGGAAGTAATTATGGATGACTTCTCAATTTTTGGAAACTCCTTCGACCATTGTGTACAAAACATAGAAAAAATTCTAGCAAGATGTGAAGATTCAAATCTAGCACTAAATTGGGAAAAATTCATTTCATGGTCAAAGAAGGGATAGTATTAGGACATAAAATTTCAATGAATGGTATTGAAGTCGACAAAGCCAAAGTAGAAACTATATCAATGCTTCCACCTCCAAATTCAGTAAAAGGGATCAGAAGCTTCCTCGGTCATGCGGGGTTCTATAGGAGATTCATAAAGGACTTTTGATCAATCGCTAGACCCTTGACACAACTGTTGGAAAAAGATCAACCCTTTTTCTTCCTAACGATTGCTTAGAAGCATTTGAGTCTCTCAAGAAGAAACTCATCAATGCACCTATCATGACGGCACCTGACTGGACCAAACCTTTCGAACTCATGTGCGATGCAAGTGACTACGCAGTAGGAGCAGTTTTAGGTTAACGAAGCGAAAAGCATTTTCACCTGATTCACTATGCAAGTAAAACCTTAAATGATGCTCAAGAAAATTACACTACTACTGAGAAGGAATTACTAGCTGTAGTTTTTGCCTTTGATAAATTCTGTTCATACCTAGTCTTATCAAAAACTATAGTCTACACCGACCATGTCGCCTTAAGACATCTCTTTAACAAGCAAGATGCTAAACCAAGGTTAATCAGGTGGATCCTCCTACTACAAGAATTTGACATCGAGATAAAAGATAAAAAGGGAGCATATAATTTGGCAGCATATCATCTATCTCTACTTGAAACGACTAAAGAAAATCAATAGTTTGCTATAAATGATAGTTTCCCGCATGAATACATACTGCATGGACAAGATATCAATGAATACCCATGGTTTGCAGACGTCGCAAACTTCTTAGCAAGCAGAGAACTAGTGAAAGGATTAACATTTCAGGAAATAAAGAAATTCTTCGCAGATATCAAGCATTATTTCCTGGAAGATCCATATCTATTTCGTGTTTCTACAGATCAAATAGTACGACGATGTGTGCATGGGAAGGAGGCACACGAGATATTGCGACAATGTCACGAAGGACCAACAGGAGGGCATCATAGAGCTAATTATACAGCAAGAAAAGTCTTTGAGGCCAGATTTTTCTCGCCAACTGTTTTCAAGGACGCACATAAGCTTATAAGCAAATGGGACTCATGTCAAAGGTCAGGAAGTATTTCAAAGCGTGACGAAATGCCCCACACAAACATCCAAGTTTGTGAAATATTCGACGTCTGGGGAATTGACTTTGTTGGATCATTCCCTCCATCTCGCGGAAATCAATACATCCTAGTAGCAGTTGACTACGTGTCAAAATGGGTTACCAAGTAATGACGCAAGAGTCGTCATCCAGTTTCTCAAAAGACTATTCACATGGTTCGGTACACCAAAAACTCTAATCAGTGATATAGGAACACACTTCTGCAATTCATAATTGGAAAAGACACTTAAACGATGTTATACCCATAAGCTGTCCACACCTTACCATCCCCAAGAAAATGGACAAGTGGAAGTTGTCACACCCCAACCGACGGCGGAATCATCGGGGCGGGACATGTAGATTGTTCATGAGCACAAGGTTGACTAGATTTCAATATTTTAATCATCAAATTTAACTTCAAATAATTCAACACAACCAAATTCAAACAAGTACATAAACGAAATACATAATGGTCTTTATTTAAATTTAACTAAGTCCAAAGCCTATGTGTAACATGCCTTGATCAAGTCACCCATTAGCACCTGAAACATGAATAAAATAAGGTCAACTAAAAAGTTGGTGAGCATACACAGGTTTGTACATAGATAGCATATAGATTGAAAATCAACAAATCCTTACATAACATGATAAAATAAGGCATTTATGGAGAGCAACTATTGTGTAACCAAGTACAATAAAACCTTTGTAACTAGCATGCAAAATTGTGTTGTCGGTAACAATCACCCCAATCTGGGTGGGTTTGTTAGACTCAATAGATCTATCATTGTTTACCATCGGCTTGAATAGTTAATGATTGCACATAAATTGCACACAAAAGTTAGCACAACTAGCACTCAGGCATAAAGCTCAAATTGCACACATGAATGTAAAGAGGATTTATATTTGTGTAGTTTGTGTAAATGTAAGCAATAGTTTGTATAGTGTTCATGTTCCACCCGAAAAAGTGTAAAAGGGGCTATGAAATACTCACTTGATTCGAAAGGCGTAGCTAACACGAGAGACTAGATAGTAAGATGATCCTTGAAATGCACAACGTTAACCTATTGTGGAATGTATATTGAATTAATAATATGCACAATAGTCTATGTCTAAGTCTAAGGTTGGATTAGATGTGTGTATAAAGCTTGTGGTTTGTACTTGAAAGGTATTGTATAAAATGAAAGATTTGAAATGGATATTTTTAGAATATTTTGATCAAGGTTTGAGTTTGAATAACTAAATAAATAAATTACATAATTATTATTAATTCACTTAGTTATAAAAATAATGTAGGTATTAGGGGCAATTAAGTATAACCTAAATAAATATTTTTTATTCAAATGTAAATTATATAAATAATTGTTACCTTATTTATTTATTTATAAAATATGTAACTTAGTCATTTAGTTATAAAAATGTATAGATGTTTTATATTAAATATAAATTTCTTTACTTTATTTTCATAAAGATGTGTAAATAAGTTGTGTAAATAATATTTAAGTGTAGGGTTTAACAATAAGTATAAATTTAATTTTGTAAATTTAAATAACTAACTTCTATTTATTTTAGGATTAAGAATTTGATCTTTTTACATAAAGTTAATATAAATCTTTATAAAATCAATTATTTTTATTTGAAAATTAATCTGAAATACCTATTGTTTTTAAAATATAAAAATAATTATTCTGCCAAGATTTTTCTCACACACACGACCGTGCCTGGGACAAGGCACGATCGTGCTAGAACCACGGGCATGATCGAGCTAGAACCACGGGCACGATCGTGCTGGAACCACGAGCGCGACCGTGCTAGTCAGGGCGCGGCCGTGTTGATCAAGCAGAAGGCATAACAAAGATGTTCACTAGGCACGACTTTGTCTAGGGTTCTGAGGCACGACCAAGTCTAGTCAAGAGGCATGACTGGGTCTGAGTGTGTGAGGCACGACCGCGCTGGGATTAGCACGACCGTGTCTCATGAAGCACGAACGCGCTAGAAGACTAGCGCGATCGTGTCTGTTCCAAAACAGGAACGAATTTCTTAAATCTTATATTGTTAATGTTGGATTTCATAGGGCTTTCATCTGTAGGGTCAATACGAGTCTATTGGAATATATCAATTGCATTTAAAACGTGTTCAAAGCAGGGTTTGATTAAACCATTTTAAAATAAACCCTAGATTCAGGTCCGTGTTAAATTGGATATTGTAAGCCCAAATTAGGTTAGGGCTTTTGATCTATAGACTAAAAGTAAAGTGTGGAAGATTTCAATTACCCGAAAAGATGATTAATCGATAGCGCGTGGTAGAAACGAGTTCCGGCGACGACGGTTTGATCTCCGGTGCCCTTTTGCTACAATTCCGATGACTCAATGTTTTCGGGAGCTTCAGAGAGGATTGATAGTGCGTCTGCTTGGTAGAATTGCAATCAAAATGGTGGATTCAATGGTCTCGTGAGAGGATTAGGCGGTTATGAGATGAATCGATGAAATTGAGTTTATTTGTTGTAAATGTGATGATTAAAAGATTTAATTGGGTTCGTTAATAGTGAAAACGTGTAGAACGGTTACGAAAATCAAATGATTATGTGATTAAAGGCTGCATTTACGTTTCAACTAACGAGACGCGCGACCGTGCCCATATGAGGCGCGACCGTGCCAAGGCACCGGGCGCGACCGTTCCAAAGCAAGGCACGCGATCGTGCCATAGCACTTGGCGCGACCGTGCCAGAACGAGGCACGACCGTGCCTATTAGGGTTTCTTGTTAATTTATAAAATCAGTCCTTGCAAGTTTCAGTATTGACAGTTTAATAGGATATATTCGTGTAAAATTTATGGATTTGCATTGGAACATAGTATTTAATTGTTGGTACAAACAGAACAAGTCAGTGTACTAGAATTTGGTTTGAAATGTATCACATTGAACTGAAATATAGATAATGAAAATCAGAAATGTTACAGAAGTTACAAATAGAGCAATCAAGCGTATCTTGGAAAAAGTTTTAAGTCCAAATAGGAAAGACTGGTCTGATAAACTGGAAGATGCATTATGGGCCTTACGTACGGCTTACACAACACCTATCGGAACCACTCCTTACCGAATAGTTTATGGAAAGGCTTGTCACCTGCCAATAGAGATTGATCACAAAACATACTAGGTGCTTAAAGCAGTTAACCTAGATCTATCTAGTGCAGGAGAGCACCGCCTTCTACAAGTTCATGAATTGGAAGAACTGTGAAACCAGGCATATAGGAACTCAGTAATATACAAGGATAGGACAAAGAGACTTCATGATAAAAGACTAAGGAAGGGGGAATTCTAAGAAGGAGAAAAAGTCCTACTTTATAATTAAAGAATACAACTATTCCCAGGAAAATTGAGATCTAAGTGGACGGGGCCATACATAATTCGAAAAACATTCCCTTATGGAACACTGGAACTTGAACAAACAGACGGGACAACTTTCAAAGTTAACGGCCATCGAGTCAAGCGTTACATCAAAGGACCAATTGATCAAGTAGTGGACGAGGTTCCACTAGAAAAGTAAGACTGATGAAACACGTACGGGTCGGGCTAAAGACCCTTAAATAAACGTAGCGCTTCCTGGAGGCAACCCGATGATCTTGAATAAATTGAGAGGTTGGTGCATACGGCACAATCATGGATCTCAGGTTTGACCTTTCAAATTTAAATTTCTCATACTTCAGCCCCAGGTATGCCCTCTCGATACTAGGACCTTGGTAGCTAAACTGCTACCTTTTATTTTCCTTGTCTGCTTTTATGTTTTCCCTTATGTGTCAGGTAGAATAGCATCACCAGATAGTCTCTCTACTTCTTTGAGGAATCGCACTCCATCTCTACAACCTGAGGAATCGGAAACAACATCAAATTTCTGTGAAATTCGATGAAGTCTTTGAAGCAAAATGTTGACAGCACCAATAAGTTTTAGCCTTAGGTTATACACCAAATTGACCGGGGGAGTACCAATTTTTTTTCCCTTAAAACTTCATGCATTTAAATTCCTGCATAGCATTTATTACATGCATTTGTACATTGAAGGCAATGCACAATTTTAAGTGTGGGGTGGGGAATTAGAGATTCAGGACTACTTGTAACCTCAAAGAAGTAAAATTTCAACTTGTAATTTTCTACCCATTTGACTGAAACATTACAAAAACCTATCTTTTGCAAAACCCGAAAAACTTTCAAAATTTTAAACTTTAAAACCTCTTTGAGTTCGCACCTAATTAAATAAAATGAATACATGGCAAGTAGAAGCAAATGAATATTATGCGTAACAATTCGCTAAACCCTATTCCCTCCGTTTCATGTGAGGAAAATCAAGCCTATTACACAACATCAAATTTTTTGCGCAGTATATAATTATTTGCATGATCTTGCGTTTGGCATTACTGAGTGTTTTTCGATTGAATTTTATGCATAATTAGAACTTGTGTGACTTATACATATCTAAATGATATCATTGAAACAAATACATAATCTAAAGGAGAAAGAGAAAGAGAAGGAGAAAGAGAAAGAGAAAGAGAAGGAGAAAGAGAAAGAGAAAGAGAAAGAGAAAGAGAAAGAGAAAGAGAAAGAAAAGAAATCCACTGGTGCTGAGCCTTGTCATCCAGTCGACTTGACTAAGGATGACGATAAAGACAAGGATCCTGAAGCCGGTCCTAGTGGAGGTGAGCACCAAGCTTTGGCAATTGTTCTCATCTCTGCTATTCCGATGGCTGAGGGGGAATCTACTCAGCAAGAGGGTGGTGATACCTCTGGTGGTGGTGGTGATAAAGGGAAGTCAGCAGCCGATGTGCTCAAGGACTTATCTGATGATGAGATCCTTTATCTTGAGCCTGACTATTCCAAGGAAGCACAGATCGATGCTCTCCTTAATCTGGAAGAAGGAGAGATGGACTCTGGTGAAGACTGGAATGATGATGATGAAGACGTGATGATAGAGATCCCAAGGGTGACGGGGAAGGAGAGTACGAGCTAGAAGATGGAGAGATCTTTGAAGTTCCATCCTTTGACGCTCCGCTCGACACAGGTTCAATTAAAATGCAATTATCACCCTTAGTGATAACGTTTTTCTTTACCTTTTGTTCAGTCAACAACTCCTCAGATACTACTCCTTCAGGGCAAGAGTTAACCGACCCGTCTTCAGAAGCAGAAACAAACTCCTCACTAGATGTGGAGTTTGCCTTACTTGAGGATTCATCCTTTTTTGGGGAATCATCCTTATCAGAGGACTCATCTAGACAAGTGAGATCAATGTCTATTAAGCTATTGACAAACTTCCCGCTCACTGGTGGAGGAATGGCATTAGTACCCAAACCTAACCAATTCAGTTGTCTCACCACAGACTCGTAGTGTTCCACCATAAAGCGAGAGTTTTTCAACTTCTCATTAGTGCATTTTAACTGCAAGATCTCATTTTGCAGTTTGTTGATTTCATTGTTCCGTTTTTCTAACCCCATGTATGCAACATCAAAGTGAAGCTGTTGATCACTTATTTTTAAAGAATATTCAGATATTTCCTTTTTTAACGTTTCAATAGAATCTTTAAAACGTTTTTCATTTTCTTTATAGTTTAGAGCTGCCAAACTTAGGGGTTCGATTTTGTCTTGGAGCCTAGAATTTTCAATTTTTAGCCCTTGACATTTAGAACATGAAATAACAGATAAAGGGTTAGAATCTACCTCAGACGATGAACTTGTTGCTTCTCCAATGGCCATGAGAGCAACAGCAGTGGTCGATTCCTCTTCACAGCTACAGGTGCTTCCATTTCTTCAGCTTCCTTCACCTCCTCTATAGCAGCAGTTGTAGATTCTTTAAGGTCAGTCACAGAAGCTTCCCTTTTCTCTGCTTCCATCATCTCCATGATCTCGGCCATGAGACCAACCTGGGTTTGTGCGATGATGGCATCCTCAAGATGAACACCCCAGTCAAAGCTGTCGTCCTGTTATGCTACCGGTGCATTGGACGTTCCACTTTGGCTTTGATTGTGGTGGTTTGGATTGTTGTAGCCATGGCTGTTTCCTTGGCTGGGTCGGGTAAAACCAGAGGCAGGTGCTCTGTCTTTCTGACACTCACGAGCAAAGTGTCCATAGTTCAGACACTTGTAGCATTTGGCCTTAGATTTGTCAAACCCGACCATGGCATTAGGATGCCCGCCAATAAACTTTCTTCCTATTCTGTTCAGGAAACACTTGGCTCTCCTCAATAACATAGCCATATTCCATTGAATATCCATGTCCTCCATGTCGTCAGGATCCACTTGATTAAAATCTTCTTCAATCGTCTCTGGATCAGTAAGCTTGCCACCTATGAAATTTTCATATGCAAGCATACAAGATGAGAATAGTGCTACATGATCTTCAGCTATTCTGGCTATAGCTGAGTTGTTAGCTGAAGACGTAGCAGGGGGATTTCTTGAGGTATTTTGATGATGAGACCCCAACCCTGATCCTGAAGCATAGCATGCATGACCACCACACCCAGTTGAGTGGTCTTCTTTAGTAGGATTTCCAGTGAAGAGGGCAATTCCAGAGCCAGATGACTTGGATGTAGAAGTCGTCCCATGATACATAGAAGGGTCTTGTATCTGGGGTTTTCCAGAGCTCTCCTTTCTTCTTAGGTTCATGTCATGAGGTTGAACCTTTCCTATTGCCTCTTCAACTTTCAGCTCATAGAATTTAGGATTTTCCCTCATCAGGGTTGTGTACATCTTAAATTTGGGTGGTAAAGCATCCAAAAAATTTTCCACCATCTCTTCATCCGGATACTTGAGTTCAAAAGCCTTCAACTCAGTCTGTAAATGATAAAACCTAGAGATGAGATCATCTAAAGATTCGTTCTCAAAAAAACTGAAGCACTCATACTGCTTCCTGAGAAGATCCCGCTTACTCTTCTTGATGTCACTATTTCCTTCGAATCTCTTCTGTAAAGCTTTCTAGAGATCCTTAGAATTTTCATACCCTCGGAAACTATGGAACAATTCCCGAGTTAATGCCATAGTGATCGAACCAAGTGCCTTCTTTTCACGATCATAAGCTTTCTTTTCTTCTTCGTCGAGTTTAGAGATAGGCTTGGGCATGGTTTCATCAAGATAGATGTGTGTGGGATGCTTATATCCCTCAAGGATTGGTATCCATAGTGACGAGTCGGTATACGAAATGTAGTGCTCAAAACGTGCTTTCCAATTGGAATAATCATTCACGTTCAGCATCTTTGGTGGCTTCTGTGGTGTACCGATCTCATTATCATAATTCATCAGGTTTCCAAGATTCTGAAGATTTGACATAGCGAACACTTAGTCAAATTTCAGAAAAGTCAGACACAGTTGCGCACTTGGTTTTGGCCTTGCGCACTTGAGAAATAGTCTTGCGTATTTAGATTTCCTCTTGCGTACTTGTAAGTACGCACGAGTGAATGTAAGTACGCAGGATATAACTTAAGTTCGCACAAGTTCAGTCTTGCACACTTATAAGTACGCATGAGATAAGTCTGGCGTATTTAGTAAGTACGCACAAAACTGTACTTTTTGCCAGAAATGGTAAGTACGCAGGATATCTTTTCAGCAACTTTCACCAAACTTTTCCGGTCACCTGAAACTCGCCGGAGATGGTAAAAATTTGTCTGATGATCAATGCAAATGAGCCAAAGGGTCAGAAACTTGTTTCTAACCAACCTTTGATGCTCAAAACACTCAAATACACAACAAAAATCAGTTTTTTTTGAGTGATTTTTGCTTCTAAAATAGTTCTCAAGAGCTACCCCTATTTTATCACAAAAATCAACAAAAAATACCTCTTTTTGCTTGTAAAAACTCTCCAAAATCACTCACAACACTCGAAATCAGGAGCAAACGCTCTGATACCACCTGTAGGTCCCTCGGGTGTGGCGGATCGTCACATGTAAGTGGGTCTACTAGTCGGACCGGGTGCGGAATGCCCGTGACTAAGCGGAGAGTCTAGCTAAACAAAGTAAACCGACAAGAGAAAACACTTTAAACGTTCTTTGTATTATAAACACTTGAAGGTTACAGAGAAAAGCACTGAGATTACAATCTGCGTATTTGCTATAATGTCTGCGTACTTAAATTCTGTCAACCTATCCTACTTATACCTGACCTGATGCCTGCGCACTTAGCAAGTGCGCAGGGCAAAATGCTCTTGCGTACCTAACAAGTACGCAAAGGTATTCTTGCGTACTTGCTAAGTACGCAGGAGCTTCCTCCTGCGCACATGTAAGTGCGCAAAACACTTAAAAAGAAGTGCAACATTCAATATGTAAAAGTAAATACAACTCGATAAACTAATACATAAAGACTCTTACATACAAAGACAATTACAGACATGAAAATACAAACTAAGACTCTATCCAGAGTGTTGTCACAGGAAAGTGCTTCAACAAAGACCATGAACTAGTATAAATATGAAAGTGATTAAATCCAAAAATCCCAAAAATATAATCCACTTAGATCGCCCTTTGAGCCTTAGTATTTTCTTTTCTACTACCTACAATTATCACCCAACCAGCTATTCGTAAACACCGGTTATTGGCTAACTGTCTTCAAAATGAAAAAAATTATCCTATGTCGTTATTTCGAGTTTATTACCATTGAGGCAACTTCAGAAAGAATCCGTTTTTCTCAAAGGAATTGGAATATACAAGAAGGTGGATGTATTAGGAAGAAAGAGCCGAACTATCTACAAGGAATTGATGAAAATATTATTTCAAGGAAATTGAGGAAAAATAATTATTGAAGAATTTGTCTTGATATAAAAAAAAGAAGTTGGTCTTTTACCGGTTAGACCTTAAAGAGATGGATATGCATTCTTTTGATTTTAATTTGCTTTTCTGCCTTCATTTCGCAAAGCCTGAATTACCGCCCGAACTCCGAGAGAAAGTTTTCAAAGCAACCAGTGATGTTAGAAAACGGTGGCGCAAGCAAGAACAACTGCCACCATTCCGTGGCTTGTCAAAAAGTGCTACCAAAAGATACGAAAAATGTGTGAAGTGTGGCAACTGGAGCCACAATGGAAAGTGTAGCAAGAATCAAACTCATTCCCAAAGTGAATATATGCATCTGATCAAAGTTGGAGATGTTAGGCTACAAGCCGAAAGTTCCATATGAAGAGGCAGTGACGTGTACTACGCAGTAAGGAAAGAGTTGGCACTAATGAGGGATCTTGGTCTTGGCAATCTGACCATAAATTAGTTATACTCTCATGATCCGAGTACTGTAAAGGGGCCAGTTAGTATTTTCCATTTTAATCCATGAAGCCGTAGCTGTGTGTTTCACGATAGCTGCAGCCTTTCAAACCTTTTATATCCCTAAAGACCCAAAAAGATTTTCATCTTCACCCCTTTTATTTTTATTTTAGCCACATTACAACCCTTTTAAAGTCCTCTTGACTCATGCATACTACTTAGTTAATTGGTGGAGACTTGATTTGCATACAAGCTTATGATCATTGCATAATTCGATTCGAACTTTAGTGTTCCACTTAACTTACATTATCCATACATATATAACCCTAGAGTTGAGTGAACATTGTGAGGAGTGAAACTTTATGCATAATTGAAGTTCTAGTAGGCTTGTCATGGATTCCATCATAAAAAAAATACAAAAATAGAATAAGAAGCTAAAGAGTTATCTCCGAATTTCCAACTACTTGGAGTTCCATTTCCCTTGAAAAGTTTTTAGTTATGGGTATGATAATGCATGAGTTTGCTTGAGGACAAGCAAAGTCTAAGTGTGAGGTATTATGATATTTCCTAAATTATACATGTTTTGCATGCGTAATAATCCCCATATTATGGTACTAATTGATTAATAACCTTACAATTGATACTTAAAATGTTAATAATTCACAATTGCAGGTTATTAGGTGCTCCAAGATAAACAAACCAAAAACCATCTTAAAACGTGAAGAAATTAAGCTTTTGGAGGACCAAACTCGAGCATTGCCCCCAAGAAGTCAAACCAGGTCAACATAGTCAAACCAGCATCTAAAGACGAGCCAGTGGAGCTGGCAGGGCATTGCACAGCCGTCCAATTCCATGCACGGTTGTACAACCCCTTTCCAGCCTCCCAGTCTCCGGTACATCGTCCTTTGTACCCTGTTTGATTCCCGAGGTGTTTGCATGCCCGTGCAATCCAATGCACAGCCGTGCATTACTCATTTTGAAGCCTATAAATAGATGGCTTGAGTTCTTCATTCCACACACCCATCCACATCTTAGAACAGCCATCTAAACCTCATTTGAGAGCGTATTTCATAGTTAGAGTAGAGAGTAGCGAGTGGAGGGGCTCTTCCTCCTTGTTCCACAATAGGGGAGCCTACGAAACTCAGTGTTATGCTAGTTAGTATGGCCATTCCTGGCTAAACTCTTTGTATTGCTAGGGTGAAGATGAAGTTTGGTGCATGTTAATGTTTAACGTATTAATCCAAGTGATGTGTTTATTTCTTTAACTATTCGTCCTTAAAACCACCATTTTGGTGGGCTTTTATTATTGTCTAAATCCATCTTTATATTTGTGAGTGTTCTTGATCTTTAATGTGTAAAACCTTTTTAATAAAACTTCTCTTGATGCTTGTACGTCTTTATAAAAGTAGAGATTGATAAGCCAACGCTTGGTTAACACTATTAAGGTCGTACGTCTTTATACGAACTTATTATGCAACCAGTAATTGGTGAACTCATGTTGGGAACGGTACGTCTTTATATTGGTCCCATTGTTACACCACCTCCCGGTGAGCAAGATATAATCACCTATTTAACTCTAATACAAAGCATTTTACGTTCGATGTCTTAAACCAACCTGGAGATGACCATTCGATGGGTTGAGGGTAATTGTTGTCCTTAACGGGAGGCACTACCACTTGTTAAAGCTTTTTTATTTGCAAATCAAATTTCGTGAGGACGAGGCTCGAGCGGTGACCCGGGTCACACATTTTTAGTAGTCATATCACTGGATTAGTCAACTTAACATTATCACGTAAAAAACGTATTCGAAACCCAAAGCAATACTATTCCTAACCTGATCATTTCTGACATATTTACTTTCCTGTTATTTACTATTCTGTCCGTTACATTTATGTTACACACTTAACGCACATTTTTACTTTTCTGCTATTTACTTTACCGCCATTTACTTTTCTATCATTTACTTTCCTGTTCCACAAGCACACAAAACTCACTCACTAATTAAACATGCTAAACGTTAACAAAAGTTGAGTATTGGAATTCGACTGTGTCCATTGGTTCGATACTTGGTTCTTACCTAAACTATATTATGTTGCGATAGGTACACTTGCCTATTGTGTATGTTTTTAAGTTAAAGTAATTATCATTTTATAAATTTAAAACCATCCTAAAATTATATATTTATTATATTTTTATATATTAAAACACTGCGCATCAGTGGACATGAATGATCTTGAAACAAAAGCTTATATGGCATGCTTACTGTCGAAAGCATCTGACTCTGAATCGCTGCTTTGGCATCGATGACTTTGCCTAGTGAATTTTAAAAACATAAATCGTTTAGTGAAACAAGACCTTGTGATAGGTTTGCCCTCCAAGTACTTCAATTTTTCTGAAAAATGCATGGCCTGTGCTAAAGGCACACAGCACAAAAAGTCACATTAGTCCAAAGCATTGAATTCCATCTCTGTTCCTCTTCAATTACTTCATATGTACTGTTAGGACATAGATTGTATGACAAAAGCTTTGTAATAGTTTAGGTCTTATTGTCTTTATGTTTTGTATGTAATTGTTTAGATTTGTCTAAGTATAAATACAAGTTATGCTAGAGGCGAACTTGATAAGTTCGCCTGGTCTATTAGAGGCGAACTTGTTAAGTTCGCCTAAGCATCTTTGAAGCGAACTTGTTAAGTTCGCCTATTGCAGAACATGTGTCTATAAATATAGAGTTTACAGAGTCTGTTCTGTACGCGTGAGTTAGATTGAACAATCAAGCATTCTGTAAACTCTGTTTCGTGATATAAAAGAGAAAGTTTATTTACCTGCTGTTTCTATTGTCTATTGATATACAAAACGTTAATACGGTAGGATTCCGCACTCCGCGTTAACGATACGTCCTGTTACGAGATTGATCTAAGATGAGTCATGTGGACCTAGAAGTGGTATCAGAGCATTTGCTCATGATTTGCGTTTGATTCTTGGTGATTAGAGACGTTTTTGTGTACAATTTTACAAGAAATTGAGCATTTTTGTATCCATGGAGTTTTCAAGTTCTTGAAACTGATTTTACTGTTGAATTTGTGAATTTGAGGTTGATTTTGGTGAAATTGATCTGATAGAAGTGTTCTAATTCATGAAATACTAAATCCTACGGTTCAATTTCTTCAAAATCTTTCTAATCTGTGAGAAATGATGATTTTTGGTGTTTTTTGTTCGTGTTTGGGTTAAAGTTCTTGCTGAGTTTGTTTCAGCTGTTTTAGGCGAACTTACTGAAAGTTGTTGCAGGCGAACTTAGCAAACTAACTTATTAAGTTCGCTTCTCTCAGTTTAAGCGAACTTAGTAGGCGAACTTATAGGTAAGCAAACTTATAGGATTTCTTGGGTAAGCGAACTTTTCAAGTTCTCTTGATATTAAATTCGCTTGTTTGGCTGAAGCGAACTTATTATCTTCGCCTAAGGGAGTTTAGTGTTCAACACTTGGAATTTTTTTTCTGAAAATGGCAAATATGGTGCAAGTGACTAATATGTTAAATTACGACAACGAGATTGGTACATCTTAGAAACCGCCCAAATTTTTAAGTCTTGTAGATTATTCCAACTGGAAAGATCGGTTTGATCAGTTCATATCTTCTACTGATACAAGCTTATGGATTCCAATCTTGGAGGGTTATACGCATCCGACATATACTTGGATGGGAAAGGATGATGTTTCGAAATCTGTATCTGCTTTAACCACAGAAGAAAAATTATTGTTTGATAGAGAAAAGAATGCAATGGCAAGTATCTCAATGTCTCTTCCTAAAGAAATTTATCACAACTTTAAACAATTCAGGACTTCTCAACAATTGTGGGAGGCGTTGCAAAAGAGGTGTGTAGGTAGTTTGGATGTTAAGAAAAGCCGAAAAGAATTACTGAAGAAGCAATTCTTAGTATTCAAGCACTTTCAAAATGAATCTTTAGATGATATTGCAACAAGGTTCTATTATTTGCTGAGTGAGTTGTCAAGTGCTTCAGTGGTTTATGAGACTGGAGAGATAAATGATCAGTTTTTGGAGGCATTACCATCTAAATTTGATGTGTATACGGTTTTGATTAAAGAGAATGTCAAGTATAAAACAATGTCTCTTGAAGAGGTTCTTGGCAAGATTCAATCACATGATTTGAATATGAAGAAGAAGGAAACCAATATGGAGCATATTCAAGATCCTTCAATGTATTTTGCTAAGTCTTCCGGAAAAACTGGTGCAGGTGTTGCGTTCTTTTCTGGTGATACTCAAGATGTTTCTCATGATCATTGTTCTAGGGTTTCAAGTCATTCAGGTTTCTTTGCAAATACAACTTCTTCATCATCTGGAACACATAATATGAATCAAAGGGTTGCTGATGATTATTTAGCTATGTTTTCTTACTTTATGACTTCTTATGAAAATTTTATTGCAGGAAAGATTCATGATCCAGAGGTTATTGAAGAGGATTTCAGACAGATTGATCCTGTTGATCTAGAAGAGATGAACATTCAATGGAACATGGCTATGCTGATGCAACAAGCAAAGGATTTTTTGAAGAAGACAGGAAGAAAGTATATTGGGTCTAACAGTCGTTCACGTATGGGATTTGAAAACCAAAGTTCGTTGCTATAACTGTCAGGAGTATGGTCATTTTGCCAAAGAATGTGTGAAACCAAAAGTTGAATTTGATTCCTAGAAGAAGCCTAATAACTTTCAGAACAATCGTAATCAGTCACATGGTTCTTCTAATTCTGGAAATTCTAATCATGCATCTGCATCATCTGCTTTGGTTGCTCAGAATGATGAAAATATGACTAGGGTATTCATCTTGAAGATTTGGTTGGTTCGGTAAGTCAAGTGTTTGTAGCTGAGATTCATTCTACTAAATCTGAAGAGTCAACTGATGATGATAGCTCAAGTGATGGTGAGAGTTTGCCAAGTGCTGATGAAGAAAGTGATCAAGTACAAAATGGTGAGACTAATATTACATCTGGTTTATCTGAAGATGATATTGTTTTAACTCAAAATTCTTCTGACGGTGTTGATTCTGAAAATATCCCGATTGCAAAAGTCTTCATGGCAGTTATGTCAGATCCTTCAAAGGTAAAAGATTCTGTCTGTCACATTTATTGCTCAAATTGCATAAGTATAAAAGATAAAATGCAAAAAGTAATGGATGATAACACAAATTTAATTTGTGATATGAAGTCGATGCATTCAGTTAATCAAAAATTAAAAGATAATGATAAATTGTGTATAGATAGAATTGAGTCTTTGAAAAGAGATTTGAAATCTTTGGGATTGAAATATAAGGAACAAGCATATCATCTGGATATGGCTTATGCTGAGATTGAGAAGCGAAATCAAATTGTCGCTTAGAAGAACAAAGAAAATTCTTATAAAGAATCTGAAGCGATCAAATTACATAGAAAGCTGGTAAACTTTGAAAATTCATCTGTAGTATTGGATTACTTTAATGCTAATGCTGATCCTACTAAGAGGGTTGCTGGAATTTGATTTGTTCCTCCGCCATTCAATGCAAATTATGTGTTTGAACCAGAGATTATTCATGAAGAGGAAATTGATCCAAAGACATTGTTGAAGGTGAATCCAGTAACTGGTGAAGATATGATCTATGATTCTGATTCTGAGGATGAGGTGTTTGATGATAATAAGGTTGAAGGAATTCCAAAGGAAGTGAAAATTAATGAACCAAAAGTAGTGAAGAATGTTACCCATGATAGATGCATTTTAACAGAACCGGATGAGGTGAAAGTTGTTCAACCTAATCTTTCAAAAATGCTACAATCAAGTGGTTTTGTTGCTGCTGGTTATCAGAAGAAGAATTCATCGACAGTGACTAAACAAGTTTTTGTTCTAAAGAAGTCAGTCAACTATTCAGAACATTCTCCTGAAGCTTGTTCATCAGATGGGTCATCAAATTCATGAAAAACTCCTTATATCAGAAATCATCAAGATAGAAGAGTTTGTTTTCATTGTAATGAGGCTGGTCATATTCTGATTCACCGTCCTTATAAGAATCAAGGCAAATTAAAGTGTGATCCCTCAGAAAAACAAGCAGTGACGATTCTGAAAAGGCAAACTGGGGAAAAGCCTAAGTGTAGTGTTGAAAAGAATATGCCTTGTCAATCATTTGCGAAATCTTCTGGATTTAAGCAACATGATAAGCGTATTTTTAAACCTGTTGTTGTTCAAAAGAAGTTTGAGATTCCACATGCTGGAATTCAAAAAGAGTCTCAACCTGAGGTCAAACTTTCTAGACCACAACGAAGAAGACGTAACATAAAACTAAAGAAATTTTTGGAAATACCTGAATCTGATAATCATAAATCTAATAATGTTTTTCCAACAAATCATACTATGTCTTCTTTGAGAAAGTCTAATTGTAAATCTTATATTCCAAAGGCTGATGACAATGTTGATTGTGAGTTGATTGAAGTTGTTTATTTTGATCCATCTGGACGACCCAAGACTACAATGGCTTGGGTTCCAATTTCTAACTGATTTTCTTTGTTTATGTAGGGACAACCAAGGAGGACTATCAACACTACGTGGTATATGGATAGTGGTTGTTCTCGACATATGACAGGGAATATTCGTTTGTTGGAAGATGTGATTAATATTGATGGTGGTTATGTCGCTTTTGCTATAAATAAAGGCGGGTACATAACTGGTCAGGGTACTTTAAAGAATGAAAAAGTCAAATTTGAGAAAGTGAACTATGTGGAGCAACTTGAACATAATCTTTTAAGTGTATCTCAAGTGTGTGACAAGAAATTTTCATTTCATTTCAATGATTTTGAATGTTATATCTTGAAACCAGGCTTTGAGATTCCTAACGAATGGATTCTAATGAAGGCTCCAAGAAGAAATGACACATATGTCCTAGACATGAGTGTTGCTACTACTACGGATTCAATTCCTACTTGTTTACTCTCCAAGGCGTCTGAGTCAGATTCTATTTTATGGCACAGGAAACTTGCTCACATCAATTATCGGAAAATGAATTATCTTGTGAAGAGTGATCTGGTTTTTGGTGTTTCGAAAATAAAATTTTCAGTTCCTGATGACTGTATTAATTGAAAGAAGGGGAAACAACACAAGAAGTCCCACATATCTAAGACAAAGAATTCTATTGTAACTCCTTTGGAACTACTGCATATGGATTTGTTTGGACCGATTAGTATCGGGAGCATTGGTGGTAAATCTTACTGTCTGGTAGTAACAGATGATTTCTCTAGATTTTCATGGGTTAAGTTCTTTGCTTCTAAAGCCGAAACCACAAAGTTGGTACAATTCTTAATCCTGGGTTTAGAGAATTTGTTCAAACAGAAAGTCAGAAGAATTAGGAGTGACAATGGCAGTGAATTTAAGAATAGCAAAATGGGGTTATTCTGTCTTCAAAAGGGAATTTATCATGAATTCAGTGCGCCATATGTACCTCAACAAAATGGTGTCGCTGAAAGAAAGAACAGGACTTTAGTTGAAACTGCACGTACGATGCTTGCTGATTCTAAGCTTCCAGTAACTTTTTTGGCTCAGACTGTGAATACTGCGTGTCATATTTTGAACCGAGTCTTGACCGTTAAGCGACACAACAAGACGTGCTATGAGTTGCTTAATAATCGTAAGACGAATCTGCAATATTTACTACCTTTTGGTAATCCATGCACCCTTTTGAAATTTCATGATGTCCCAACCAAGTTCATTGCTAAGGCAATTGAAGGGATCTTTCTAGGGTATGTTGCTAATTCTACTACCAAGAGGGTTTATAACAAAGAGACTCGTCAAGTTGAAGAATGGTTTCATATTGACTGTTCTAATCGGTCTTTACCTCAAATGGCGATTGGACCAGGCTGGGCTTTTGATTATGAGAATTTATTCAAGTCTTTTCATTTACCTTCTGATATTTCTCCTGCGGAAGCTACTGTTTTATATGACTCATGTCTAGATGCACAGAATAGTGGTTTTCTACCGACTGCGGTTCCACATTCCCCTGTTCCTTCTACATATGCTCTGGATCCTAATGCGCCTGTTGCTAGGCTTGAAGCTATAAGGTTGTTTCTTGCTTTTGCTTCATACAAAGGGTTTAAGGTGTTTCAATTAGATGTAAAAAGTGCTTTCCTATATGGTAAGTCAAGGAGGAAGTTTATGTATGTCAGCTGCCGGGGTTTGAAGATCCAATTAATCCGTCCAAAGTTTTCAAGCTTGATAAAGCTCTATATGGTCTTCATCAAGCTCCTCGAGGGTGGTATGAAACGTTGTCTGCACATCTTCTGGAGAATGATTTTGTTCGTGGACATATTGACTCGACTTTATTCATTAAGAAAGCAGGGGGAGAATACCTACTGGTACAGATATATGTAGATGATATTATTTTTGGTTCTACAAATGAAGGGTTATGTAAAGAATTTGAGAGTATTATGAAATCTAAGTTTGAGATGTCAGCTATGGGAGAGTTACCATTTTTCCTAGGTCTTCAAGTTAATCAGAAGGAAGATGGTTTCTTTATTCATCAGTCCAAGTATGTAAAGGACATCTTGAGCTGATTCAAAATGGTGGACTGTACCCCATATGATACTCCGATTCTGGTCAACCATAAATTGAATTCTGAACCGGATGGAAAAGAAGTTGATTGCCGACTCTACCATGCAATGATTGGATCTCTCATGTACTTAACCGCTTCAAGGCCATATATAATGTTCGATGTGTGTATTTGTTTCAGGTTCCAAGCAAAACCAAAAGAGTCTCATTTGATTGCAGTAAAGAGAATCTTTCGTTATCTAAAAGGAAAACAAAGATTGGAATTATGGTTTCCTCATGGTTCTAAATTTGAATTCAATGCTTACACTGATTCGGATTTTGGTGGTTGTTGTTTGGACAGGAAATCTACTACAGGTGGTTGCCAGTTCTTGGGTAATCGTCTAGTTTCCTGGCAATGCAAAAAGCAAACTACGATCTCCATTTCAACATGCGAAGCAGAATACATTGCTGCTGCAAGTTGTTGTTCACAGATCTTGTGGATCCAACAGCAATTAAGAGACTACGGACGGTTAGAATTTTACAGGAACCCCCATGTTTATTGATAATAATGATACAATGTCTATCACAAATAATCCTGTTAAGCACAGTAAAACAAAGCACATTGAAATTAGAGATCATTTTATTCGTGATTGTGCAGATAAGAAGTTGATTGAGCTGGTAAAGGTACATACAGATGATAATTTTGCAGATCTTTTTACCAAAGCATTTGATACCAGGTTTGAATTTCTGATCAAAATGATTGGTATGATCAATCGCGAATAAAAGTTTTTCAAAACAATTTTCATGGGAGATTTTTTTTTCAATTTCTTTTATTGATGTATTACATTTCTGCATTTTAAATTTCAGTCAAAAATTGTTATTTATAAAAATTCAAAAAAAAATAAAAAAATATAAAATTGACATCATTTGAAGTTATAGAAGAAATGATTGTACATCAGTGAATAATTCATTACACATGACCTTAGTTGACCTTTGATATATGAAAGTTTAAAATAATTTGATTTGATCTAAATTTCAAAGTCTGCATAAATGAGAAATGATAGTGTTTTGAATGCTCTAATCTTGATAACATGTTTTAATTTGAATATGAGTTTGAAACTTGAATTGTCAATAGACAAGAAGCGTTTTTGAACCAATAGTAGTGTGAAAATTAAATATGATATGATTACATCTGTGATTTGAATCCATTATATGCCTGAGTGTGTGTGTAAAAGATCATTATCAGATATAGAATATATGGTTTTAAGAATTTTATGAGACCAATATCGAATTATGTCCTTAGCACAATCTCTTTCAGTTCACTTCACTGCCCATGCCCCGAAAAACATGCAATGTGTTGCTGAACTAAGATATGTTTCTGACAACATCTGTTAGAACATATATTCACCCTTGGATAAGTTAGATACATCATCTATTCTGATTTCATTGAAATTTATCCAGATAATAGTTGGATCCTCCTACCTGAATCTATTGATTCCCATTATAAAGCCAAGTCATTAGAATCTTTCGATTCTGAATCATTCTAATTCTTATATCCTTTGAGATCTTATATTCTATACTTGTGCTAATAGAGATAATTTCATCTTGGAGATTGATCTAATCTTTCAATAAACGGTGTATGTCTTGAAGATAATGCAAATTTAATTTATGTTGGTATATATGTTGGGTACACGATGTTTTTCATCTAAATGGTACTAACTCACTTGAATTTGGAAGAAAAATGTTTATAGTTTCAAATCATATAATATTGACAATTTAAAAATTCATGCTTTGTATTGCAAATTCGGAATGAAAATTTGAGCATTTCATGACCTGATCTTGTTTACTTTAAAATTTATCGCGTATCATTTCAAGTTTTATTCAAATAAATTGCAAAAGTTACATAAAATTGAAAAAAAGTATGAGCTATATAAGTATGAGTTTGATTGTTTCATATCATAGGTTACCCTTAGTTGATTATAAACTGTGTGATGAATTACTCGTATACTGATATGATCTTCTTGCTCATGATGTTCATCCAAAAATATGTATTTTAGTTTGCTCATATAAAAACCAAAAATATGTGTTTTCAGTTTGTTCAGATAAGAAACCAAAAATATGTGATTCCGTTTGTACAGATAAAATCCAAAAATATTTTGTTTCTATCTTCCATGAAAAATTTATTTTTAAAATGTTTCAGGATTGGATCGGATACTTGCTACAGATAGAAGTTCACAAGAATGTGTCATGTTGAAAGTGAAGAATTTTGGTCAAAGGAAAAAGGTTTGGAGCGAACTTGATATGTTCGCCTGGTTTTGAGTAAGCGAACTTAATATGTTCGCCTGAAGCTTGTTAAGCGAACTTAACAAGTTCGCCTAATGGAGCAAACTTAATGGTGATTTATTATAGTTTTCAGGCGAACTTATTCATTTATCCTATTCATTGTTAGAGCGAACTTAAAGAGCGAACTTCCAGAATATTTTAGCGAACTTGTGATTTCAGATCTAGGGTTTCTGATTAGAATTTTGGGTGGTTGTTTCTGAATCGGTTTTCGATTGAGAGTAATTCTAGGGTAATTTCAACGAATTTTATCCGGTAAATCTTCTAGATTTTGAAATTTTTTACTCTGAGTTCTTCGTTTTGAAAGTTTTCACGTTTGATGAGATTTGAACATAGTTTCTGTATTAACACTTGAAATTGATGATTTAAAATGTGTCGTGAGTCTTAATCGATGATATTGTTAAGATTGAATTGAGAATTTATACTTGATTTATACATGTTTGTGATTCTGTGTGGAATTTGTATCGACAGACAAGTTCAGGCGAACTTGTTCAGGCGAACTTATTATGTTCGCCTCTTGAAACACTAAGCGAACATAGTAAGTTCGCCTAAGGGCTCAGGAGTGTTTTGAACTTGTGAATTTTTTATTGAAAATTTTTTTTTTGTTGAATTTTTTTTTAAAATTCTTTTTGTTTGTTTTGATTACTAATGTGTTTTTGTCTTCTACATTTACAGATAGTTCATCGTGTTAAGTACAAACATAATCAAGTGGCGTTATTGGATCCGAATATGTCTGAAGCTGTTAATTTTCAAGGAATTATCAACTTTCTAAATCCTTCAAGATTGCAAGTGGCTTTATCTGCTAATCCGTATATAAGTTTACCATATATTCAACAATTATGGGATACCGTCCATCAAGATATGGATGTTGAACCTCACGTACTTCGAGCTACAGTTAATAATACGGAGGTTGCTATTTCAGTAGAAACTGTTCGTGCTGCATTGAGATTAGGAGGTGCTGTTGACGATCCTATGTCATATCCGGGAACACTTATTATGGGGTGTTTTCAGTGAATGGGTTATAGAGGAAGACCAAATGATACACAAGCAAGAAAATGAGGTTTAGTTGGGGAATGGAGATATTTTATGCATGTCATCATACAATGTCTGTCTCCACGGAAGGCTGGTACTGATGGGTTGAAGAGTGCACTACAGGCTGCTATGGTTGCTTTGACACTCAACAAACGGTTTAACTTTGCTTTATACTTCTACCATGAGTTGGTTATGCAAATAAATCCTCTAGAAGTACAAGGGTTCCTTATGTATCCTAGATTCGTGCAAATGATTTTGAATCATTTAATTCCAGATTTACCTCAGCATCTAATCCATTTAACTTTGACTCCTATGTCAAAAAGGATCTTTACTGATTGTACTAAGGTGACACAACAAAATGCTGCTCTTATTCCTGTTCTTACTCCTCTGTTTGGTCACATAATCAATCCTAATTATATAGAGCCACCTAATGATAATTGGTTTCATCCTGAGGAGTTAGTACATGGACAAGTCCAGAATAAAGTTCCAATTCCACAACAAGTTCAAGTTCCAGTACAACAAGTTGAAGATCAAGTACAACAAGTTCCTCAACAACAATTACAACAACAAGTTCCTGCTCAACAACAACATGTTCCTATTCCACAAGAATAGATTCAAGTTCCTGTAAATGAACCGGTTCAAGAAGAAATTGCTCAAGATAATGATCAAGATTTGGGTATGAATATGGCTGATTTTGATCATGAAGTTGTTAACTCACCTATTCATGAAGCTGAAGGCAATGTTGAAGATACGAGTTCGGGTGATACTATCTTACCTGATTCTGAAGCTACTGATATTGATTCGTCTAGATATTTTAGCTCAAATCATTATGAAAGGTTGGCTATGTTGGCTAATGTGGGAAAACATATTAAATCTACAGCCAGAAAACCGAGGCGTAAGACTGTTCGGAATCCTCCTTCTGGATCAGTTCTTGGCAAGAAAACTTTAATAGATGAAAGTTCTGACTCGGATAGTGATGCTATTCCAGTTCCTAAAGCTCAGAAGCTTATGTCTGCTTCTATTGCTGCTGCTCATTCATCTCATGGTGTAGAGGATGCAAATTTGTTGCTTCCTTATTGATTACACCTCCTGCTTCTAAACATACATCTCCAGTACTTTCTCCACATGTTCCTCACACAACTGAAGCTGGTCCTTCAAAGCCATCTGATTCTGAAAGAATTACATTCCTTGAATCACAGGTTCTAGCTTTACAGACTCAAGTAGATACTCTTGTGTCTACTGATTCTCAGGGACAGTTGGTCCTTCAACCTCAAGCTACACAGATTGCTGACATGCAGTTATTGGTGTCTGAACTTGTTGACCGTCTTGACGCTTAGGGGGAGTTAAGGCTACATGATACGTGTCATGCTGAATCATTTCAATGAAAAATAATGGTGACAATGATCCTAGTGGTAATGTTGAGGGTGATCGTCAATATGCTGACGTGAATCCAATATCTAGAGCTCAGGGGGAGTCGACATCACATAATATTATGGTTCTGGAGTGAATGAAGAAATATTGTTATTGGAATTCTTTCAAGATTCTGAAGAAGAGGAAGCTGAGAAATTAGAATGTCTGGATGATATAGACGATTTATTTGATGATGATGAAGAAGTTGTGTTGGATAACGAAGTTGAAGAAGGAGAGATTGTAGAGATTGAAATAGAAAAGAGTAAATCTAAGGTTACATATAAAGGAAGTGATGGTCTGAATGTTTCGTATAACTTCATCCAAGATGATGTTATTCCTGAGTTTTCTTATGATGGAGTAACAAATTCTGTGGACTCTGTTGAAGACATCACTACACCTGATGATACTGCTCAATCCAAGATAGATTCTGATGTTGATAGTACTCATGCTATGTCTCCTAAGCCGAATGAAGAACCTGTGATGTATAGAAATACACGTATGACTAGAGAACAGTGGAGAGAAGTCGTTAACAGTTGGATGAAAGTACTACCAAAGTCACCTATACAGCCTGCTCAGAAAAAAAGATATGTGAATAAAGAGAGGTGTATTGGATAGATCATAAGTTGGTTTTATGATGATGAAACTAAGCTGTTTGCTCTTAAAAGATCCGATGGTGTTCAATGCTTAAAGCCTAGGATCAAGTATTTCAATACCTTGCCAAGGTGTGAAATGAATGGTCTAGCTACGAAACCATTGATTAATAGATCTAAATGTGGATTAGCATAAGTGATTGCCAATTTGATAAAGAGAGAAGGTGGATCGGGGAAGTATGAAAGGTTAAAACCACAAAAGGGAAAAAGAGTGAAGATCGTAGATCAAGAGACTAAGAATGTGACTTGGAAGTATAAGTTCAAGCCAGTACGTGCTGTATAGAAGATACCTATAGAACCAAAGACTGATTGCAACAAAATTCTTCTAAGTACAAAGGCTGTTGATAGGCTTATCAGCAGCGTTCAACACTTGTTGCTGCTGATAGGCTTATCAGCAGCGTTCAACACTTGTTGCTGCTGATAGGCTTATCAACAACGTTCAACACTTGTTGCTGCTGATAGGCTTATCAGCAGCGTTCAACACTTGTTGCTGCTGATAGGCTTATCAGCAGCGTTCAACAGACCAGTCTTGATGCTGATCCTCATCCTTGCTGCTGACAGCCTTATGCCTTGAAGATAAATCGTTGCAGCTGACTATTCATGCCAAGCGTCACTGACAACTTTCTACAAAAGCTACTGACACACTCAAAGCAGAAGGAACCTCAATGGTGCAACCAATGACGGACAACAATGCTCTTCTCCAAGCATGCAAGTAATGATGCATAAAGAAGACGCTTCAATAAAGTTAGCTAGTTTAGATTAAACTTGTATTATTAGCTTTGTACAAAAGATCAACGGTCTGTGTTAGCTCTGATCCTTAGAATCAAGGGTCTGTCTTGATTCTAAGTTAGTATAAATACTGTGTAAACACTTCATTGTAAGTGTGCTTCTTGAAGAGTTTTCATTTGTAATCGTTTATTCACAAAAGCTTAATACAACAGTGTTCTTATTAGTATTCTTTTTGTTTACTCGATTATACTTGTGTAGTTGCTATTGTTTCCGCCAATTTCAACTAAGAACAGACCCATCTTGTACTTTCACGATCTAACAATACCATTCAAGAAAATTCCACAAGATTTTCTGGGGAATATGAAATGGTGGTATATAGATGTGAATACTGGTGAAGCTAGGATTGATGATAAAGATAATAAGGTCATTGTTAGTTTCTATGATGCAATGAATCTTATTAATTTCTCAAAAAATATCAGAGGACGTTAAGAAAGAATGAGATCATGTTCACTAATGAATGGAGAGAACAAGGATTGCAGTATAAAAGAGTGTTGGAAATATGTCAAAGATATGGAGTGCATGCAGGAAGCAGATTACCAGACAACTGGAAGAGTTCGTCATAAAGACTGAAGACAAAAGATCAAGCTATTGTCTAGGGGGAGTCTGTTAGGATATAGATTGTATGACAAAAGCTTTGTAATAGTTTAGGTCTTATTGTCTTTATGTTTTGTATGTAATTGTTTAGATTTGTCTAAGTATAAATAAAAGTTCTGCTAGAGGCGAACTTGATAAGTTTGCCTGGTCTATTAGAGGCGAACTTGTTAAGTTCGCCTAAGCATCTTTGAAGCGAACTTGTTAAGTTCGCCTATTGTAGAACATGTGTCTATAAATATAGAGTTTACATAGTATGTTCTGTACGCGTGAGTTAGATTGAACAATCAAGCATTCTGTAAACTCTGTTTGGTGATACAAAGAGAAAGTTTATTTACCTGCTGTTTCTATTGTCTATTGATATACAAAACGTTAATACGGTAGGATTTCGCACTCCGCATTAACGATACGTCCTGTCACGAGATCGATCTAAGATGAGTCATGTGCACCTACGTGTACCTTTTTGGTCTAGTCAGTGTTAAAAGCATCTCTAAGAACTCTTATTGTTTGGTTGTGACAGATGATTTCTCCCGGTATTCTTGGGTTAATTTCTTAGCAACTAAGGATGAAACTGCAGAAGTGTTGAAGAGTCTTATTCTCAAAATCGAGAAAATGTACAAGCGTTTGGTTATTTCTATTAGAAGTGACAATGGCATCGAGTTCAAAAATCATGTCTTGAATGCATTTTGCGAATGCAAAGGAATTTCTCGACAATTCATTGCTGCCAGAACTCCGCAGCAGAACGGAGTCGCTGAGAGAAAGAACCGAACTTTAATCAAGGCTACTTGAACGATGTTGATAGATTCAAAGTTGCCAATCATCTTCTGAGCCGAAGCATTTAACAATGCAAATTTTGTCCTGAATCGTGCTTTAGTGGTCAAACCTCATAACAAGACCGCTTATGAGCTGTTTCATGGAAGGAAGCTCCTGATTGATTTCTTCGGAGCATTTGGAAGTACATGCACTCTATTGAACACAACTGAGAATCTTGCAAAGTTTGGAGCAGTCGGTGACAAATGTTATTTCATTGGACATTCGTCATTTCAAAAGGCCTACCGTGTTTACAACAAAAGGACAAAGATCGTGCAGGAATCTTATTACGTTGACTCGCAAGAAGCTAATACTACAAATACTAGAACTGGTCCCGACTGGTTCTATGATGCGGATATTATCTTCAATAATTTCATACCTCCTACACCACTCGTTCCTGAATCATCTCCATCCACTAAACAATCATTCATTCCATCCATTCAAGCAGAAGATGAATTTTTGCCTTTTTCAACAAGAATCACACCTATTATTGTTGATCCTTTGTCTATCTCCATCAACAGTACATTAACCTCTTATCACTCTGAGGCTACTGATACTGCTCCTATAAATACTTCTGGTGAAGTCAGTTCTGGTGAAACAGCAACTGTAAATTCTAATTGTAGGTCCCTGGGTGTCTCGGATCGTCACATGCAAGTGCGTTGGCTAGTCGAACCGGGTGCGGAATGCCCGTGACTAGATGGAGTATCGACAACAACAAGTAAACCGACAACAAACAAGACTCACATAAAAACTTCGTCTATTGATAGTCACAGCCGATTACAAGTGAATGAATGCGTACATATTGACTTCACTAACCAGCTCTTTATACTCATAGACCTGATTCCTGCGCACTTGCTAAGTGCGAAGGGCTTTGCTCTTGCGTACTTAGCAAGTACACAGACAATGTTCTTGCATACTTGCTAAGTATGCATGTTAAGCAACCTGCGCACTTGTTAAGTGTGCACAACACATAACAAGACGAATCCAACGACAAGTACCTACAAACATGATTACAACTCGATAAACCAATACATACAGACACTGAAATACAAATACAAATACATAAAGAACAGTAAGAAAAGCAGAGACAACATCCAGAGTGTTTGTCACACAAACGTGTTACAACAACGTCCCCCTTGACAACAGCTCTAGATTGTCTTCGGTCTTCAAGCTCCAGAGTGCTTGTCACAGGAATAGCTTCAACATTCTCCCCCTTGACAGCAGCTCTGGAGATGACTTCAGTCTCTATCATTTGTATGCAAGTAGTATTTGTCTAACAACATCGTACGAGAGGTTCCCAAGGTGAAAATTTTTTAGCTAAAGGACGACTAAGTCAAATTTAAGCTCCGTGACTAGAGGTTCCCCAAGGTCAAAATCCATGAGCTCAAGGACGACTATGTCAAATTTGAGCTACGTGACTAGAGGTTCGCCAAGGTCAAAATCCGTGAGCTCAAGGACGACTATGTCAAATTTTAGCTCCGTGAAACCGACGCCAGCATAGCTAACGCACTCCACGTCAGCAACTCAAATGACATTTATAGGAAGATTCAGGAAGGTATCCCTGAATAGTCGTATTCTTCCTCCTCACAGTCTCATGTTTAGGAACATACTTGTTGTCTGAACTCTCTTGTCTTTGTCTTTTGGAGGACGACTCGGGAAGGGAAACCTTTGCCATTCTCGGTGGGTGTGTTTGGTCGGGTGCATCATCAGAGTCATATGAATCAGATTCAGTCACCTCGGAATCGGAATCTTCAGCACCGTCACCTCCTTCTTCTTCATCACCTCCATCACCATCCATCTCTGTGAGAACATAAGAGAAACAACATTAGATCAAACATAATCATTGGAATGGAGCAAACATGACATGGTATTGCACTTACAAAGTGAATTGATTTCCAGACTTAGAAATTTTTCTAAATTAGCCTTCCTGCGTACTTAGCAAGTACGCAGGAGATTGTTCTTGCGTACTTATTAAGTACGTAGGAGTTACTTCTTGCGTACTTACTAAGTACGCAAGAACTGGTACTTAGATCAATTTCAAAATCCAAAATCAAACCCGTGTGATTTGGTGATGAATGTGACAATCCGGACTTTTCCAGTTAACTCCGTTAACTAAACCCAGTTAAACCAGTTAACTCTGTTAACTAAACCTAGTTAAACCTTAACTTATTTAACAAAATCTAACCCCTGGGACTAATTCTGTCAGTAATTGAATTAAAACCACGGGGACTAGTTATGTAAATACCTAAAACCTGTTCCATTGACTTCTCAAAGTCAAAATTGATCAAATTTGGTTCCTGTTGACTTTCATAAAGTCAAACTCGCAAATTTGAATCCAAATTCACAAATCACAATAAAATATTATTTGAATTCGTAACGGATTTGATCTTTAATAACAATTAGGACCATCATTGAACCTTTAATCCTCGTTATTATATCGAATTAAACCCAATAATGGGTGTTCAAGTCGTAACCGTCGACCGACAACGAGTATCCATCAAATTCATGCTATTCGATAAAAATTCTCTCAACCAAACACCCTGCAGACTTCAAATGATCCTCATTAGAGTTTCTGCACACGTCTATTCAATTGGATTTGCACCAGAAGCCACCGGAGAGCAAGCAAGTCACAGTCAGCACTTGTTTTACTCGTGTGCCCCCAATTTGATACTAATTATGGTAATTTCTTACTCCAATTGTTTCGTTTTTATCTATAGAATGAAAGCCCTATGTCAACTAGGGCTTACATTATCAATTCGATCGAAATAAAAAATCTAGGGTTCATCTCAGACCGGTTTAATCGAACCCTAGTCTAGACCCAATCAAAATACAATTAACCTATTCAGTTTGATTCGCAATACCATCTTCCTTGAAAGCCCTCTGTCAATTCGATGTTTTATTATACAAATTGTTGTAACCCGTAATCTAGGGTTCATATGAAACCAAGTTATCGAATTCAACTCTAAACCGTATTTAAAACAAATTAAATCATACCATTAGACTCGTAATCATCTGCAGAGTGAAAGCCCTATGAAATATCGGGCTTCCATCATCGAATTTATCTTGATCCAGTAATTAGGATTCATCCAGGAAACGATTTGGGGTTTTCGATCTTAAACTCAAAAGAAATACAATTAAACCACATCATCAGATTCGCAATGTCGTCTTTATTAAAAGCCCTATGATTCTATCAACTTTTATTATAAGAATATTTCAAATCGATTAAGTGTTCATAAACTAGGGTTACGGCTTTTCTTTCTGTAATTAAACAGTCTTAAACAAGAAAACTTTGCAATTAAGCTTAACCACAGGACCGCCCCAACTCGATTATCAAAACCCATCTACTGTTTCGATCGATTAACACCGGAATCGATGGATCAGAGCCGGGTTTCGATCACGAATGGATTTGGGAAGAAAATCACTTGAACCTGGATGTTAAAACAACTTAATCCGGGTATCTAACGCGATACCCTAGCGGGCGGGGGTCAGTGTGCGTGTGTGGGAGAGACACGGGTTCGAGACCGGGATCCCACAACTATTTTTTGAGCATTTTTCTGTTATATTTAATTGATAAAAATCAAACTCTATAATATTATATTATTATATAAATGTGTTTTAGTCCGGGAAACAGCCCGTAGACTCGGGTTTGAATTATTAACATATTTTTATTCCCACTTTTATAAATAAAATATTATTGTTATTATCAACTAAAAATAATATGTTTATATTTTTTTCAAACAATAATTTCGTATAAAATAATATGTTTATATTATTTTTAAACCATGACCCGTAATATTAAATAATATACATATTTATATTATTTCGAATCATTTTATAAAATCGTGTATCGATTTAGACTAAATAATAATATAATTAGTTATATTATTTACTCGTATATATATATATATTATTATTTTCTTAATTTTTGTGAATGACAAAACACCCGGTTATATTTATTATTATTTGTGTCATTCGTCGCGTAAAGTAATTCCTAACTCCGTGGACACTTTCGTCCACTCTTGAATATTAAAGCGTTTCTTTAGGACATTTCTCATTCCGTGTCGCTGTCACAATTCCCATTTTTATCCCTAGTTTATGTGTTTATAATTTTAGGGCATTCGTAAGTCTTTTGAGACTTACACACATGGTTCTAACTTATCCTTTGTGTGATACTACCTACAACGCAACGCATGTGAGTTTTCACGGCCCCTTTTTACTGTTTTAATCTGGGGGAGAAAACATGATTAAACTATTTTGAGATTTTGCAATTTATATGTTATCAATGTTAAAGCTAAGCGTAACACGCTATCACAGAAAGTCCTCATCTTATATCGGACCGTTAATATGGATCTTAGCAAGGTAATATTTAGTAGTACTACTGGGTTTGACAAATCCCACCCGCGTTAGTCGCGCTAACTCGATTAGAGATTGAATAGGTGAAATGTTAGCCTACTAACACCGCCAGTGTTGATAGACCTGGCAGGAGGCAAATAAACAAACAGTCAGCTTCAATTGCGAGCGCTTGAGTTAAACATGAACATAGGTTAGCTACCTATAGATACATACTGAATGATCATAAATATGGTGAACGCTTATTTATATATTGAAACCTGTGAACTCACCAACCTCGTGTTGACATAATTTCTTACATGTTTTCTCAGGTCGCTAAGATAAGGCACAGGTGCACATTAGGGCATGCATGGGATTCATCTATTTTGATTATTGCTTATTTTTGTTTGTTTGGATTATTTTGTATTGTAATTGGCTTGGTTGGACGTTTGGACTTTTGGTTTGGGCGCGTGTGTTTTGCGCAATTTTATTTTTTTACGCTTCCGCATTGAAACTCTGATTGACATGATATTTTCATTTGAGTCCCATGTAGAGTCGTTCAAAGTAACTAATGTCTGAGATCCTGGTTCGTCACTTCCCAAACGGTAAAACTCCGTTAGTTGAAATTGGGGGTGTGACAGATTGGTATCAGAGCCAGGTTTTAGAGAACTAGGATTGCATACTAGACTATAGCCTCACACATTAGTTACATGTCATTTGGATGTTTGGCACTTATATATATTGTTACAGGAACATGTCTTCAACTCCACCTCCATCACCTAAGGCACCAGGATATAAGGCACCTATCCTATCATCCCCGGAGCCCAAAAGGCGCTGGACTAGTTCCAGTGACTATTCAGTTGACCAGGGGGAAACGAGTAGCGCGCAAGCAATGAATCCTGCTCGCAATTGGAACGCATATCCGCAAATGATCCAAAGATGGACCGAAATGGGAAATGTCCCATCACCTTACTTCGGTTCTGCTTCCTCATCATCTACCTTACCTAGCTTGCCATGCACTATGGAACAAGCTTTTGCAGCCTTTGTATTTTACATGTCTAGAGAGTTGAGTATTGTGAAAGATGCTACTGATGAGATACCTGACATTCTGAAGAGAGAGTCTCAAATAGAGGAGAATAAGGTAGGAATAGAGCTGTTGACTGCTGAACTAAGAGTAACGGATCAAGTCCATATCGTCTTGGTGGATCGGGTGACACATTTGGAGACGAGGGTAAACACCTTGGATTTTGAGGTAGGAGGGATTATGGAGAGAGTGGCTAATCTGGAAGGCCAACTGCAAGCAGCAAACCATGCTGCCAAAGGACTCTAAGAAAGAGTAACTCACTTGGAAGCCCAACTGCAAGCAGCCCTATTTCCTTAGGAGTTTCCACTTTCTGACGGCGAGGAAGAGCCCTTCGAGGAGGAGCCCTTCAAGGATGAGCCCTTGGGGGAGGAACCACCTGAGGAAGAACCAGTGGAGATCGATGATGCACAATCATATGTTTCTTCTGATGACGAAGATGTTTGATGATCTTCCTATTCTATCTTCCCTTTTCATGCATGTTTTGCTTATGTTATTTCTCTTTTCAAACCTAGATGGGTAAGGTTGTTCCCATTCAATAAAAGCATGAGAAGTTTAATGTTTGAATTATTTATTTTGTAGCCTTACAATTTATTTATTTTTCAAAATATTAAACGTTATATTTCTTTACTCGTACATAAATAATTTTTAATATGCGATATATTTATCATTGTTTTGTATTTGTGAATGTGAAGAATCATGTCAGGAAGAGGACGTGGACGTCGTGCTGGTGGCCGAGGTACAATTAACATGACGACAACGGAGCTAGCGGCACTAATAAATGATAGTGTGGCGGAGGCTCTAGCAGCACAGAATGCTGCAGGTAAATGCTTTAGCTATTGACTAATGATGCCAATTCATCTCTTAAAAAGCCTGTCCTAAACTCTATAATCCCAATCCTATATTGTTTTTAACTTTAGGCCCGCAGAATCAGCAACCTGCCTGCACCTTCAAGGCATTCATGGATTATAAGCCCCACACCTTTAGTGGAGCTTCGTAGGACTAATTTGTTGGTTCGAGAAAGTAGAATCAGTGATTGCCATGTGCAACTGCCCAGTGGCAAATCAGGTCAAGTTCACCGCTGGAACTTTGGAGGGCCCGGCTCTCACATGGTGGAACGCCCAGGTCTAGATGTTGGGTCTGGCCATGGCAAATGGACTCCCGTGGGAGGAGTTTAAGTCGATGATGAAGGAGGAGTACTGTCCTCGCGATGAAATTCAGAAGTTAGAGGGAAAGTTCTGGAACCTAAAGATGGAGGGTTCTGAAATTGAACTCTATACCACGCGTTCACATGAACTTGCTACTATGTGCCCGCATATGGTGACCCCTGATTACAAGAGAATCGAACTATACATTGGAGGTCTAGTGCCTCAAATACAAAGCATGGTTACTTCAACCAACCCTACCACTATCTAGCAGACTATCCGATTTGCCCATAATTTAACCGATCAGGCGGTGACTCAAGGGACTCTACCTCTGAGAGGTTCGGTCTCTAAATCCACCGATAATCATAAACGCGAGTTTGACCACCACTCCAATAACCACTCCAAGTCTCACTCCAAAGGACCCCAGCCCAACCAACCCCAGTTTAATCAACTGCAGCAGCAGCGTAGGTTTGAGCCTGCTAAGAACTCCAACTAGTTGAACTCTTCAGGTCAAAACTAGGGTGGTTACGCGAGAAAGTCTCCTAAGTGTAACAAGTGCAAATTCCATCACTTCGGGTTTTGCAATCGTTGTCAGCGGTGTGGCAAAATAGGTCATGCTGCCAAAGATTGTAGGGGTGAGTTGCAAGCTAAACAACCTTTTCAACAACCTGGATCAACAAGGGGTTGTTTCGAGTGTGGGAAGGAGGGACATATTCGGAAGAATTGTCCTCAATTGAAGAGAGGGGGTAATGGAAACCACAACCTTAACCAGAATAACAACAATGGGGGTAACAACGGCGAGGAAATGGTGCGAAGGGACGAGCCTTCATGCTAATGATCATAATGTGGTCACCGGTAAGTTTCTCTTACATAATTACTTTGCTTATGTCCTTTTTTGACACTGGTGCTGATAGAAGTTTTATATCTAAGAAACTTAGTGATATGATAAAAGGAACTCCAACTCTGTTAGAAGCTAAGTATATAATAGAGATAGCTGATGGCCAAATAATTGAAGCAACTCGCATTCTTAAGGGATGTAAGCTTAAGCTATCTAGACATATACTTGATATCGACCTTATGCCGGTCACACTTGGTAGTTTTGATGTAATTGGCGGCATGGATTGGTTATCTGAAAACCAAGCTGAAATTATCTGTCATGAGAAAATTGTTCGTATTCCTCTCACGAGTGGAGAAACCCTTTCCGTTCAGGGCGAAAAAGTTGGTGCGGTCATGGGCATCATATCTTTTATGAAAGCACAGAAGTGCCTTCGAAAGGGACATACGGCTATTTTGGCTCTCGTTGCTGAGCAGTCGTCAGAAAAGAAAAAGATTGATGATATTCCCGTCGTTCGTGAATTTTTAGAAGTATTTCCCGAGGATCTGCCTGGTCTGCCACCACACCGACAGGTTGATTTCCAAATCGATCTAGCACCCGGAGCGGCACCGATTGCTCGGGCACCTTACAGACTGGCACCTAGTGAATTGCAAGAGCTATCTACTCAGTTATAGGAACTGTTGGATAAAGGTTTCATCTAACCTAGCTCATCGCCATGGGGAGCTCCAGTCCTGTTCGTCAAGAAGAAGGACGGAACCTTCCGTATGTGTATCGACTACTGTGAACTGAATAAGGTCACAATCAAGAATCGTTATCCTTTGCCTTTGTATAGATGACCTATTTGATCAACTCCAAGGATCAAGTTTCTATTCCAAGATAAATCTTAGGTCCGGCTACCATCAATTGAGAGTCCGAGATGCAGATATCTCTAAGACTGCTTTCAGGACAACGTACGACCACTATGAATTTATGGTCATGCCTTTCAGATTAACCAACGCACCTGCGGTATTCATGGACCTCATGAACCGTGTGTGTAAGCCTTACCTTGACCAATTCGTCATCGTTTTCATCGACGACATTCTCATTTATTCCAAGAACAAGGAGAAACATGAGGAACATCTACGTCTAATTTTGGAATTACTTAAAAGGGAGCAACTATATGCTAAGTTTTCCAAGTGTGAATTTTGGATCCGGGAGGTTCAATTCTTAGGACATGTGGTTAACGAGAAAGGAATACATGTCGACCCATCAAAGATAGAAGCCATCAAGAATTGGGCAGCACCCACGACTCCGACAGAGGTGCGCCAATTTCTGGGATTGGCTGGTTATTATCGTCGATTCATTGAGGGATTTTAAAAAATTGCACAACCTCTCCCTGCCTTAACTCAAAAGGGTAAAGCCTATGACTGGGGTGATAACTTTCCAACATCTTAAGCAGAAACTTTGCAGTGCACCTATTCTAGCTCTTCCGGAAGGAACGAATGATTTTGTGGTGTATTGTGATGCGTCTATTCAGGGTCTAGGTTGTGTGTTAACGCAACGAGAAAAGGTGATCGCGTATGCTTCCCGTCAACAAAAGGTTCACGAGAAAAACTACACCACTCATGACTTAGAGTTGGGAGCTGTAGTTTTTGCACTTAAGATATGGAGACATTACTTGTACGGTACCAAATGCACCATCTACACCGATCATAAGAGTCTTCAGCACATCTTCGAGCAGAAAGAGTTGAACATGCGACAGCGTCATTGGGTCGAACTCTTAAATGATTATGACTGTGCGATCCGGTACCACCCGGGTAAAGCTAACGTTGTAGCTGATGCCCTAAGTCGAAAGGAAACGAAACCCAAATGAGTTCGAGCATTAGAGCTTACTATTCACCTCGGATTACCTGACAAAATCCGTAGTGCTCAACTCGAAGCCCTAAAAGAGGAAAACCTACCGCTGGAAGGTACACGCGGTATGGAAGCACAACTCGAGGTCAAATCTGACGGTATTCGCTACTTCGTCGAGCGAATATGGGTTCCAGTGTCCGGAAACCTAAGGGAACTAGTCATGGATGAGGCTCATAAATCTCGTTACTCTATCCATCCAGGTTCCGACAAGATGTACCATGACCTAAAGGTGCTATATTGGTGGCCGAAGAGGAAGGCCGATACAGCCACTTATGTGAGTAAGTGTCTGACCTGTGCGAAGGTCAAGGTTGAATATCAAAAGCCATCCAGTCTTCTCCAACAACCAGAAATTCCCATGTGAAAATGGGAACAAATCTCCATGGACTTTATCACAAAATTGCCACGAACTCCTACCGGATGTGATACTATTTGGGTAATTGTTGACCGTTTAACAAAGTCCGCTCACTTCTTAGCAATCAAGGAAACCGACAAAATGGATAAGCTTACTCGTACTTACTTGAAAGAAATAGTCTCTCGGCACGGGGTGCCAATCTCTATCATTTCGGATCGTGATGCACGATTCACCTCTCGTTTCTGGCAGTCGTTACATAAAGCTTTAGGCACACTTCTAGATATGAGCACAACATACCATCCTCAGACTGATGGCCAGACATAACGTACTATTCAAACTCTGGAGGACATGCTACGAGCTTGTGTGATTGATTTCGGTAACACTTGGGAGTCTCACCTACCATTGGTGGAGTTCTCCTACAACAACAGTTATCACATTAGCATCAAGGCAGCTCCATTTGAAGCACTATATGGACGGAAATTCCGTTCTCCTATTTGTTAGGACGAACTTGGGGATAGTCAACTTACAGGTCCTGAACTTGTATTCGAAACTTCTGAAAATATCGTTCAAATCCGAAACCGTATGGCGGCAGCTCGTGATCGTCAAAAGAGCTATGCCAGCAAGTGTCGTAAAACCTTAGAGTCTCAAATAGGTGACATTGTCTTACTCAAAGTTTCACCTTGGAAAGGTGTCATTCGCTTCGGGAAGCGAGGTAAACTAAACCCTCGTTATGTTGGACCTTTCAAGATAGTAAAGAGAATTGGCCCAGTCGCGTATCAACTGGACCTGCCGGAAGGACTTAGTGGTGTACACAATGTCTTTCACATCTCAAATTTGAAGAAATGTCTAGCAGACGAGTCTCTCGCGGTTCCTCTTGAGGAACTACACATTGATGAACAGTTACGTTTCATCGAAGAACCCGTGGAAATTGTGGGTAGGGAAGCCAAAACGTTAAAGCACAGTAAAATCCCTATTGTCAGAGTTTGTTGGAACTCGAAACGCGGATCGGAATTCACGTGGGAGCGCGAGGATCAGATGATGCGCAAATATCCTAATCTGTTCAAGCACTCCGCGTCAAATTCTTAAGGTACTATTTTAACTTTCGGGACGAAAATTCTTTCAACTAGGGGATGGTGTGATATCCCGGAAAATTTTTTTTTCTTATTTTTATTATTTAATTTTCGGGACGAAAATTCTTTCAAGTAGGAGATGATGTAACAATCCGGACTTTTCTAGTTAACTCCGTTAACTAAACACAGTTAAACCAGTTAACTCTGTTAACTAAACCCAGTTAAACCTTAACTTATTTAACAAAATCTAACCCCTAGGATTAATTCTGTCAATAATTGAATTAAAACCACAGGGACCAGTTATGTAAATACCTAAAACCTGTTCCATTGACTTCTCAAAGTCAAAATTGATCAAATTTGGTTCCTGTTGACATTCATAAAGTCAAACTCACAAATTTGAATCCAAATTCACAAATCACAATCAAATATTATTTGAATTCGTAATGGATTTGATCTTTAATAACAATTAGGACCATCATTGAACCTTTAATCCTCGTTATTATATCTAATTAAACCCAATAATGGGTGTTCAAGTCGTAACAGTCGACCGACAACGAGTATCCATCAAATTCAGGTTATTCGATCAAAATTCTCTCAACCAAACACCCTGCACACTTCAAACGATCCTCATTAGAGTTTCTGCACACGTCTATTCGAATGGATTTGCACCAGAAGCCACCGGAGAGCAAGTCACAGTCGGCACCTGTTTTACTCGTGTGCCACCAATTCGATACTAATTCTGGTAATTTCTTACTCCAATTGTTTCGTTTTTATCCATAGAGTGAAAGCCCTATGTCAATTGGGGCTTACATTATCAATTCGGTCGAAATCAAAAATCTAGGGTTCATCTCAGACCGGTTTAATCGAACCCTAGTCTCGACCCAATCAAAATACAATTAACCTATTCAGTTTGATTCGCAATACCATCTTCCTTGAAAGCCCTATGTCAATTCGATGTTTTATTATACAAATTGTTGTAACCCGTAATCTTGGGTTCATATGAAACCAAGTTATCGAATTCAACTCTAAACCGTATTTAAACCAAATTAAATCATACCATTAGACTCGTAATCATCTGTAGAGTTAAAGCCCTATGAAATATCTGGCTTCCATCATCGAATTGATCTTGATCCATTAATTAGGGTTTGTAGGTCCCTCGGGTGTGGCGGATTGTCACTTGCAAGTGGGTATACTAATCGGACCGGGTGCGGAATGCCCGTGACTAGGCGAAGAGTCTAGCTAAACAAAGTAAACCGACAAGAGAAAACACTTTAAACGTTCTTTGTATTATAAACACTTGAAGGTTACAGAGAAAAGCACTGAGATTGCAATCTGCGTATTTGCTATAATGTCTGCGTACTTAACTTCTGTCAACCTATCCTACTTATACCTGACCTGTTGCCTGCGCACTTAGCAAGTGCGCAGGGCAAAATGCTCTTGCGTACTTAACAAGTACGCAAAGGTATTCTTGCGTACTTGCTAAGTACGCAGGAGCTTTCTCCTGCGCACATGTAAGTGCGCAAAACACTTAGATAGAAATGCAACATTCAATATGTAAAAGTAAATACAACTCGAAAAACTAATACATAAAGACTCTTACATACAAAGACAATTACAGACATGGAAATACAAACTAAGACTCTATACAAAGACAATTACAGACATGACAACAGCTCGGATCTTCATCGTCTTCAATCTTCAATCATCAGTCTTCACAGCTTCAGTCTTCGGCTTCCATCTTCTTCTTGTAATCAAGGAAGAACTTAATCACCTTGTCGTATTTAGAAGCAAGGAGCTTTGTCCACTCATCCGTGTATACGCAGTAGCGTTCTACTAGTACCTCCAGATTTTTCACAGAAAAGTTGATGAAACAGACTTCATCAAAGATTCTGATCAGTTCCTTTGGCACCATGTTCCCTCTCTCTGAACGTCCTTTACCCATGATCACAGCCTCCCCCGTTTTTTGATCTACGTACCAGTACCACATGTCACCAAGAATATCCTGAGATAACTTGCTCAGGGGAATCTTAGTTTCACATCGCATTGGCTTGTATACCAGTTTCTTTAAGTGCTTCTTAGTCACACAATGTAAAGCGTGCTTATCCTTGACTCTCTTTGGCACTTGAGGCTTGAACATCTCAAAGTTCCCAGATCTTGCTTCACGCTATAGAACCACCCACAAACCCATCGCCACTACGTGATTGGAATGACCCAGCAGCTCTCGGTTTGCTAGGTTCACCAGGTCGTATTGGGGCAAGGAGCTGAACGCTTCACTGGTGGGTTTCAAGTATTGAACCCCACTAGATCTTTTGATGGCGAACAGCTGCTTGTCCTCCTCGAACCTTACATCCAAGATCATCCCTGTTGCTCCGTGCTTGTCTATGATAGACGTCTTTTGCCACACCGGAGCTGGACCCTTTGAGCTAGTTGAAGGCATATCTGTCTCTTTTGGTGCCTCTAGGTCCACAGGTTCAGGGTCAACTGGGGAGGCTTCCGTCGAGGTTTTTACATTACTAGCCTGCTAGACTGAACCTGTGTCAAGCGGAGCGTCGAAAGATGGAAATTCAAAGATCTCTCCATCTTCTAGCTCGTATTCTCCTTCCCCGTCACCCTTGGGAATCTCTATCACCATGTCTTCATCATCATCATTCCAGTCATCACCAGAGTCGATCTCTCCTTCTTCTAGATTAAGGAGAGCATCGATATATGCTTCCTTGGAATAGTCAGGCTCAAGATAAAGGATCTCATCATCAAATAAGTCCTTGAGCACATCGGCTGCTGACTTCCCTTTATCACCACCACCACCAGAGGTATCACCACCCTCTTGCTGAGTAGACTCCCCCTCAGCCATAGGAAAAGCAGAGATGGGCACAATTGCCAAAGCTTGGTGCTCACCTCCACTAGGACCGGCTTCAGGATCCTTGTCTTTATCATCATCCTTAGTCAAGTCGACTGGATGACAAGGCTCAGCACCAGTGGATTTTTTTTCTTTCTCTTTTTCTTTCTCCTTCTCCTTCTCTTTCTCTTTCTCCCCTTGAGCATCAAGCTTCTTGGTCAGTTCTGCAACTAATTTGACCATCGCTTCGTGCTCTTTTCTTTGTAAATCCAGCCTCAGCTAAAGTGACATTCTATGGCCTAGAATCATTTCATTTGTCTTCAGTAACAACTCATTCTGTGCCATTACGTTCTTCAGTCGCTCATTAGTCCCCGTTCTCTGGCTATGTAGAATCCTAACTTCATCGGCCAGTGAATTAATCTGTGCTTGTTGAGCATCGGATTCCTCCTTTGACTTTTGAATAGTCTTCAGCAGTCCAGCAACTTGGGTTTCTAGCACATCGATCCTTGCCTCATTCGGATCAGGATGCCTAGACGAGGACGCTTCAGCATTATGGATAGGGGAGGAGAATATGGTACCAAAGTCAAACCCTTGTGAGAAATCTTCATAAGTGGAGGGTTGACTTGGAGGATCAATGGTGGGTGTTGGGATTTGGGATGAGATGATGGGAGTGGGTGTTATGGTAGGGGTGATGGTGACAGACTTCGTGACAATTGGAGTAGTCACTGTCACCTGGATGGATATAGTAGGGAGTGTCACCGTCACAGGAACGTCCTCTGTGACTGTCGTGAGCTTGAACCTGTGGTCTTCTCCTCCTACGTTACAATTGCTGTGCTGGTGGGGTAGAGGCTGAATCTGTACTGGCAGCTCGAACTTGTACTTGCTGCTGAGCCGGGGCCTCTACCACAATGGGGATAGCAACCTCTTGCCTATATCCCCTGTTCTTATGAGCACTCTCTAGTCTTTGTCTTTGTAGAGCAGCGTCAGAGTCAAAGGTTGGCTCATCTTCGCTGCTCGAGCTCTGTCGCTTTCTTTTGGAGGACGACTCAGGTAGGGTTACCTATGTCGATCTCCTGGGGTGTGCCTGTGATGGTGCGTCATCGGAATCAGAAGAATCTGATTCTGTTGCTTCTGAATCGGATTCCTCAGCACCACCATCACCGCCTTCGTCGTCACCGTCATCACTTTCATTATCCTCTTCTTGTTGTTCCTGCTGTTCATCAGAATGTTCACTCAGTTCAGGTTCCGATTCGTGGCTGTACCATCTCCAGTATTCAAGTGCCACATATGCTTCATTTAGAAGGTGGCCAAAGAGTTCTGTGTGCACAGGGGTAGGTTCTACACTGCCTGGCTTCAGGAATTGAGCAAATACTCTTTTGTCCACCCGCTTGACTTGCAGTCTCTCCCCTATAGCAGGAAGGTTTGGCAACGCGTCATCAATCAAGAGTTGCACAAACCTAGGGTACAATAAGAATCTAAACTTCTCCGCTGTGTTGATCTGGTCTTTGATTGCTTTGAAGACGTAGCGCGAGAAGTTGTAGCCCCTATTAAGAGACAAGCCCACCATGGCTACTGCAAGGTCATGACCCATGGCATCTTTACCCGCTTTCCTTGATGAGATGCACACGATCATGACGTGGGCGAAATACCACCATTGGTCTAATACCCACATCTTTTTGTATGAAGCATAGTCCCTCGCTCCGACGTATCCCATTCTTTGTCTCCAACAGCCATCCACAAAGTAGTCTGGATAGGTTGTCGGGTCGGTCGCGAGGTCTCTGAACTGCAAGACTCTTCTTATAGTATCTTCCGAGAAAGCAATAGCCTGACCTACAACGGTAGCCCTAATGACATTGGGGGATACCGTGCAGTCGTGCTCCGCCGTCTCCCAGAATTGTTCCAAGTAAGGTCTTGACACGATCGGGTCAGCTGAGATAGCATAGCTAACTCTTGAGAGGTTCAGGAAGTCAACTATCTCCCTATATTGCAATGCTGCACCTTTCCATTCGGGTTGAGTGTCCGCTAACTGGTTGAATTCGTTAGTAAACGCCCGAGCCATAATCTGCAAAAGCACGCAGAAAGCACAATCAGAACAACACGTATCATTGGAAATGAACAAACATGACATGGTATAGTAGTTACTCTTTGAACGGAAATTTCAGACTTAGAAAATTTCCTAAGTGTTGGTGCTGCGCACTTAGTAAGTGCGCAACTTTTTCTTCTTGCGTACTTAACAAGTACGCAAGAACTACCTCTTGCGTACTTGCTAAGTGCGCAAGAACAGCACTTAAGAAAATTCCAGAAAGTTTAGAATTTGATTGATCGTTCAAAAGGCGGGTCGAATAGGTCACCACTAGGTCGGAATCAATGATTCTAACCTACGGGACCAGTATCAACACCACACTCTACCTAACCAGGACCAATTTTGACCTAAAACGGTCGTCCGACCCACTGGCGGTTCGACTTCAAACCCAAAGTCAAAAATTGAAGATTAAAAAGGACATTCAAGGATCGGTTATGTGATCTAATCATGTTTAATGATACTTGGTTACCCAAACAACCCTCAATTTGCCCTAAAAATCACGGATTGAACTTAGGTTTTCTTAGTCAAGAATCGGTCCAAAAGTCACGAAATTACGAATGGATTTAGCCTAGAATCTCACCAAGTCGATGAAATGAGATGATGAAACAATAGACGCGACGAAAAGATGGTTGAGGAACACTCGTTTTTGAGTAAAAATTTGCAGAGGGAAACTATCGGTTTGAATGTGATGAAACTGAGAAGATATTCTAAGTCCCACTTTAATACCCTTCACTAATCAGTCGTGCGTACTTGATAAGTGCGCACGAGTTAACTCTTGCGTACTTACAAGTACGCAAGCTTTAACTCTTGCGCATTTATAAGTGCGCAAGTTTTACTCTTGCGCATTTACAAGTGAGCAAGCTTTACTTTGTGCGAACTTGATAAGTACGCACAACCCTTAAGTGCGCAAATTTTAAACTCAGAATTTATGAAGTTTTTCAAATCAACTAACGAACAAGATAAAAATATTCGATCGCGAGGTTTCAAATACAATTCAGGAAGGTTAAACACAAATATTTTTGGCTTTTATGAATAAAATTGAACTATGCATAAACTTAAATTTTTTTTTGATCTTTTCTCATAGAAATATACAAGTATTCACACAAACTATTTTTGATCCCAGACACGAGCAGAGGATCATATCAGGCTATCTTTTAGCAAAAACGATACAAAATAAACATCAAAGAATATGGGATCATGTCATGGAATACACTTTATTAGTACGTAATAAGCACATAAACAAGTAATTCAAGTTGACAATATTATAAGATTTGAAACTATACGCATCTTTGTATCACATTCTTGTGTATTAAGGTATTAATTATAAGATGTACAATGTGTACCCCACTGATATGATATTCTAACTTGCACTATCTCAAGGCATCTAAGATTTTCCCAATGATTTTCTAAATTTTCAGAATGAAGCTACATCTATTAGCACAGGAAAAATCAAGCAGAATCCATAAGGATTATCAGGAATCATAAGATTCAGAATCGAGTGATTTAGTTGTCTTGTTTTCATTTGATTTTCTTCATTGAATATCGGAATGATGATTCAGGATAATGTATATGGTGATTGAATAAGGTAAGGCGATCCAACTTTTATATGGATTTGATTTCAATGAATCAGGAGTGATTCAAGGGTGGATACATGCTCAACGGTTAATGTAGAGACATGTCTTGATTCAATCTCTCATTGCATACTTGTGAGTATGGGCAGTGAGATGAACCGCATTAATTGTGCTAACGACATAACCCGAAACTGACCTCAAAAGAAAATTATTGCCAAAATCTAACATCCTATATCTGATAATGATCTTTTCTATTCTTTTACGCACACACACTTGCAAACATGGGTTCAAATCACAGTTGTAATTTAGATTTAGTTTCCACACTACAAGTGATTCAAAGATGCATTCAGCCTACTGACAATTTAAATTACTTGTAAATAAGTAGATTAAAAACATAATTAGTTAAACAATTAAGTAAGCATGACGCAATCACATCCCATATGAGCAGTCTATGACGTTTAGATCATTTCCTCTTTTCTCAATTTAACTTTGAAATTTTCTCCATTTTCTATTTTTGCTTTTGTTTTTGTAAAATATTTTGAAACTTAAAAGAACTATACAGAAATTTTTTTAAAAAGAAATAAAGTTTAACTTCCATGAATTGAATTGAATTAAGAAAAATTAATTTTCACTCAGGATTGAACATTCCTATCAAGTTGACAAGATGCTCAAAACGGGATCGATCAAATGCCTTTGTGAAAAGGTCAGCAAGATTGTCATCCGTGTTAACTTTTACAAGTTCAATTAAATGCTTTTCAGCACAATCACGGATGAAATGATGGCGAATCTCTATATGTTTAGTTTTGGAATGTTTCACCGGGTTATTTGTGATGGATATTGTGGCATTGTTGTCAATGAATAGAGGAGTTCCAGTGAAGTTTAAGCCGTAGTCTCTCAACTGCTGCTGAATCCACAGTATCTGAGAACAACCGCTCGCTGTAGCAATGTATTCTGCTTCACAAGTTGAGACAAACCATTGACTGCTTCTTACACTGCCAGGAGACCAGTCTGTCTCATAAGAATTGACATCCACCAGAAGTTGACTTTCTGTCAAGGTTACAACCGCCATAATCTGAATCAGTGTAGGCTTTGAAGTCGAATGACTGTTGCTTAGAGTACCAAAGACGTAATTGGGGTTTCTCTTTCAGGTATCTGAAAATTCTCTTCACTGCTATCATATGTGACTCCTTCGGTTGATACTGAAACCTGGAGCACAAGCACACAGCAAACATTATATCGGGTCTTGAAGCTATGAGATACGTAAGTGATCCGATCATCCCACGGTACAATCTGCTGTCTACATCTTTTCCATCTTTGTCAGGATGCAGACCATGATTGACTGGGATAGGTGTTCCATAAGTACTGCTATCATTCATCTTGTATTTTGATAAGATGTCCTGCACATACTTAGTTTGATGTGGATAAATGCCATCCTCTCTTTGACTGACTTGCAGACCCAGTAAGAACGACAATTCACCCATATTACTCATTTCAAATTTGGACTTCAACACCTGCTCGAATTCCCTACACATCCCTTCATTGGTAGATCCAAAGATAATGTCGTCGATGCATACTTGTACAAGAAGAATGTCACCTCCTGCTTTCCTAATGAAGAGGGTCGAGTCAATCTGTCCACGGTCGAAACCATTAGACAGTAAATGCTTACATAATGTCTCATACCATGCCCGCGATGCTTGATGAAGACCATAAAGTGCTTTGTGGAGCTTATACACTTTACTACTATTATGCGGATCTTCAAAACCGGGAGGTTGAGTGACATAGACCTCTTCATGAACTTTACCATAAAGGAAAGCACTCTTCACATCAAGTTGATAGACCTTGAAGCCGACATAAGTGGCATAAGCCAAGAACAGTCGAATGGCCTCAATTCTAGCAAGTGGGGCATATACTTCTGTGTAATCCAAGCCCTCTTGCTGATAAAAACCCTGAACAACCAATCATGCTTTGTTCTTCACAACAACATGACGATCATCCGTCTTGCATTTGAACACCCATCTGGTTCCAATTAGCTGAAAGCCTTTTGGCAAGTCAACCAAATCCCACACGTGCAACTTTTGGAATTGAGACAGTTCATCTTGCATCGCCTCAATCCAACAGTTGTCAGTGAGAGCCTCCTTCACATTCTTCGGCTCTAACTGGGACACGAATGCAGCATGCAGACATGTTTCTATGACAACAATGTCAAATATCTCTGTGTAAAGACTGGTGTTCTCAGTGATGGTTCGATGACGAGTTTGAATACCGGCATAAGGATCACCAATAATGTTTTCGATTGGATGATTCCTATGCACTCTCGTCTCCGGTACAATCGGTTCCTGAATTTCTAGATCAAGATTCGTGCTTAACTCCCCCATTTCCTGTGTTCCAGAGGAAGAAGATTCAATGTTAATTGGATCAGCTGGAGCTTCATTTCCTATAGTTGTGTTAGGATTAGCTTGAGCGTCATCTCCAACAACAAGAACATCCTCACTGTCATCAATGTCATGAGTTCCAGATGCAGATGCAGCATTGGAATCAGGAGTTACAATTGGTATCCGAGCACTTGCTCCTGATCGTTGTATCAGGCTCATAGAACAGATCGTGTTACTTACAAGTGCTCTGATACCAGTTGTAGGTCCCGGGAACCTCGTTGCGCAGCGGAAATAACATGATATGTTCTGTGATTTGTGTGGGAACAAAGAAAATGAAGCTGAGAAACACGAACAAAGACAAAAGATAATGAAACGAAACATAATCCATAACAAAGAAGTCATCCCGTATTACATACTACATACCGAAGAAGTACACATCTCTCATCTACGCTCACGGTCCAGGGGTCGGGAGAGCTCTTCCCGACCCGGACACCACTCAACCTTGTTCCAGAGTTCCAGATGCAGATGCAGCATTGGAATCAGGAGTTACAAGTGGTATCAGAGCACTTGCTCTTGATTTTGAGTGTTGTGAGTGAGTTTGGAGAGTATCTACTGAGTTTTTACAAGCAAAAAGAGGTATTTTTGTTGATTTTTGTGATAAAATAGGGGTAGCTCTTGAGCACTATTTTAGAAGCAAAAATCACTCAAAAACTGATTTTTGTTGTGCATTTGAGTGATTTGAGTATCAAAGGCTGTTTAGAAACATGTTTCTGACCCTTTGGATAATTTGCATTGATCATCAGTTGACTTTTTACCATCTCCGACGATTTTCCAATGACCAGAAAAGTTAGGTGAGAGTTGCTGAAAAGGTATCCTGCGTACTTACCATTTCTGGCAAAAAGTACAGGTTTCTACGTACTTACTAAATACGCAAGAGTTATCTCCTGCGTACTTACAAGTGCGCAAGACTGAACTTGTGCGAACTTAAGTTATATCCTGCATACTTAACATTTCCTCCTGCGTACTTACAAGTACGCAAAAGCAAGTCTTAAATACGCAAGACCATTTCTCAAGTGCGCAAGGCCAAAATCAAGTGCGCAACTGTGTCTGATTTTTCTGAATTTTGACCAAGTGTTCACTATGTCGAACCTTCAGAATCTTGGAAACATGTTAAACTATGATAATGAGATCGGTACACCTCAGAAACCACCTAAGTTGCTAAATGTAAACGATTATTCCAATTGGAAGGCACGTTTTGAGCACTACATTTCATATACCGACTCATCATTATGGATACCAATCCTTGAGGGATATCAGCATCCCACACACATCTATCTTGATGAGGTGATGCCAAAGCCTATCTCTAAGCTTGATGAAGAAGAAAAGAAAGCTTATGATCGAGAAAAGAAGACTCTTGGTTCGATCACTATGGCATTAACTCGAGAATTGTTCCACAGTTTCCGAGGGTATGACAATTCTAAGGATCTCTAGAAAGCTTTACAGAAGAGATTCGAAGGAAACAGTGACATCAAGAAGAGTAAGAGGGATCTTCTCAGGAAGCAGTATGAGTGCTTTAGATTTTTAGAGAACGAATCTTTAGATGACCTCATCTCTAGATTCTATTATTTACAGACTGAGTTGAAGGCTTTTGAATTCAGGTATCCAGATGAAGAGATGGTGAAAAAGTTTTTGGATGCTTTACCACCCAAATTTGAGATGTACACAACCCTGATGAGGGAAAATCCTAAATTCTATGAGCTGACAGTTGAAGAGGCAATAGGAAAGGTTCAAGCTCATGACATGAACCTAAGAAGAAAGGAGAGCTCTGTAAGACCCTAGATACAAGACCCTTCTATGTATCATGGGACGACTTCTACATCCAAGTCATCGGGCTCTGGAATTGCCCTCTTCACTGGAAATCCTACTGAAGAAGACCACTCAACTGGGTGTGGTGGTCATGCTTGCTATGCTTCAGGATCAGGGTTTGGGATCTCATCATCAAAATACCTTAAGAAATCCTCCTGCTACGTCTTCAGCTAACAACTCAGCTATAGCGAGAATAGCTGAAGATCATGTAGCACTATTCTCATCTTGTATGCTTGCAAATGAAAATTTCATTGGTGGCAAGCTTACTGATCCAGAGACGATTGAAGAAGATTTTAATCAAGTGGATCCTGATGACATGGAGTACATGGATATTCAATGGAATATGGCCATGCTATTGAGGAGAGCCAAGTGTTTCCTGAACAGAACATGAAGAAAGTTTATTGGCGGGCGTCCTAATGCCAAGGTCGGGTTTGACAAATCCAAGGCCAAATGCTACAAGTGTCTGAACTATGGACACTTTGCTCGTGAGTGTCAGAAAGACAGAGCACCTGCCTCTGGTTTCACCCGACCAAGCCAAGGAAACAGCCATGGCCAAAACAATCCAAACCACCACAATCAAAGCCAAAGTGGAACGTCCAATGCACTGGTAGCAACAAGACGACAGCTTTGACTGGGGTGTTCATCTTGAGGATGCCATCATCGCACAAACTCAGGTTGGTGTCATGGCTGAGATCATGGAGATGATGGAAGTAGAGAAAAGGGAAGCTTCTAAGGCTGACCTAGAAGAATCTACATCTGCTGCTACAGAGGAGATGAAGGAAGCTGAAGAAATGGATGCACCTGTAGCTAAGGAAGAGGATTCAACCACTACTGTTGCTCTCATGGCCATTGGAGAAGCAACAAGTTCATCGTCTGAGGTAGATTCTAACCCTTTCTCTGTTATTTCATGTTCTAAATGTCAAGGGCTAAAATTGGAAAATTCTAGGCTCCAAGACAAAATCAAACCCCTAAGTTTGGCAGCTCTAAACTATAAACAAAATGAAAAACGTTTTAAAGATTCTATTGAAACGTTAAAAAAGGAAAAATCTGAATATTCTTTAAAAATAAGTGATCAACAACTTCACTTAGATGTTGCGTACAGGGGGTTAGAAAAACGGAACAATGAAATCAACAAACTGCAAAATGAGATCTTACAGTTAAAATGCACTAATGAGAAGTTGAAAAACTCTCGCTTTGTGGTGGAACACTACGAGTCTGTGGTGAGACAACTGAATGGGTTAGGTTTGGGTACTAATGTCATTCCTCCACCAGTGAGCGGGAAGTTTGTCAATAGTTTTATAGACATTGATCTCACTTGTCTAGATGAGTCTTCTGATAAGGATGATTCCCCTAAAAAGGATGAATCCTCATGTAAGGCTAACTCCACATCTAGTGAGGAGTTTGTTACTACTTCTGAAGACAGGTCAGTTAACGCTTACCCTGAAGGAGTAGTATCTGAGGAGTTGTTGACTGAACAACAGGTGAAGAAAAACGTTATCACTAATTGTGATAATTGCATTTTAACTGAACCCGATACATTGAAACAAATGATAATGTAAAGGTAATGCTTTATGGGGGTTATAAAAGTCTTAACCAAGCAAAGAAAGAGGCTTTTTCAGCTCATTATGGGCTTGGGTACAAAGAAAATTTGGAAAAATACTATACCCCCAAAAACCAAACTGTAAAGGCTCAGACTAATGTTCATAAACCAACTCTTCCTTCTCATAATGCTGATTTATCTAAGGTAAGATCTAATGAGCCTTACAAGAGAACTTATGTAGATAAGAGGAACTGTTTTTACTGTGGTTTGGTTGGTCACATTTTTGTGAACTATCCTTCTAAGAACCAAGGGAAACGGCCTGTTGTTTCACAACTAGCTGTCATCCCCAGGTCGCCACCAGTGAAACCATCTCCCAAAAATCCAAAGCAAAATGTGGTGAAACCACTAGTCAAACCGATGGTAAAGCCCAAGATCATATCTGAAGCTAAACCATCTGTTCCAAGAAAGGTAACACAACCTGCTGTACCTCGTGTATCTACCTCAGGTAGTACACGTACTGGTGAGAAACGTGTGGCAAAACTCTCTAAACCACGAAGAAGGAGACGGAACAAGAGGTTGAGAAAGCTTGAACAGCTGACTTCAGTTCAATCAGGTGAAGCTTCCACAAGTTCATCTGCTGTAGTTGAACCAAAGTCTCCTGTTCCGGTTAAGAAACAGAAGAGATCATGGACTGCAAAATCCAAAACTTCTCAATCTCCTAGTTCTATTTCTTCTAAAGATTCATCAATTTTGAACAGTCATCATGACTGTGAGGTAAAGGAAGTAGTTTATTTTGAAAAGGATGGACGACCCAAGACCACAATGGCTTGGGTCTCCAAATCTAACTAATTCTTTTGTGACTCATGCAGGGATGTCCGAAGGGTACTATCTCTAACCGCTGGTATGTAGATAGTGGATGTTCCAGGCACATGACAGGAAACATGGCCCTGCTTCAAGATGTTAAACCATTCAGAGGCGGCTATGTGGCCTTTGCCGGAGAAAAAGGCAGCAGCATCACGTGTCAAGGCGTGGTTTCGAACAGTTGTGTCAGCTTTGACAATGTCAACTTCTGCGAGCAGCTGAAACATAACATGTTGAGTGTCTCCCAAATGTGTGATAAGGAGTATTCTGTGACATTTCGAGTTTTTATTCACGCTTTTATATAATATATGTCATGTAATCATTTTTTATTTAAATGAAATGCAAGTATTTTTATTTAATTTTTATGTATATAATGTACAAGACATATATTTTAAATTTACGGATTTAAAATAATTAAAAATTTTAAAAGTTTTAAACTTATATAAAATTCTATATAAAAATCTAAATTTAAAAGGTTCATTATATAAATATGATAATCTATCTAAATAATAATTAACTTTTATAAAAAAATATATATATAATAATAATATAAATTTATAAAATATAATTTAAATTAAAAAGATATTTAATTAGTTATTTTTATAAAAGTTAAGGGGCTGTTTTGAAAATTATTAAACTAAAAGGTTTTAAGACAAAAATCTGTTAAGGGGCTGTTTCTGGACAAACTAAACCACGGGGACTAACGGGTATAAATCGCGGGGACTATTATAATACAAAAACAAACTTCAGGGACCATTTCTGCCAACTTCCAATTCGCGTTTGCGGTCATCTCCCCCATGGCCCGACGGTCCAAGCTAATTTCCGGTGACCTACTCGACACGCCTTTCCCCTGCACCTCGACAGCCGAAATTGGTCTCCCTGACCTCGTCGTCCCCACGCGAACAAAAGCCCCCGGCCAATTTGTCTCCCCATCATACATAACGTCTGATCGTGTTTGTGGCCGAAAGTCCACGCCGCGAATTCGGCCTCGTCAGTAGACCTCCACGCTTGCAAGATGGCTCGATAGCTTCGTCTTGCCCAGACGAATGTCCAGACACACTCAATTGCATGTCTCATTATCGGGATCGAGCTCGGCTATAAATAGCCATTACCGGACCTGCTCGAGCTTGCCATCCCTCCTCCACCCACTCTCACTCAAAATTGAAGCAGGCATTGTGTTCGTCGCCTCTGTGAGAAGCTGTGACCAGAATCTCAGAGCCCAATTCGTCCCGAAGCCTAGTTTCCCCACTCTTGGTATTTTCGGATTATCGAACCTGTCGTCCAGCACCTTCGCGACCAAGGAGGTACCTCAAATTCGTACATTTGCCTTCTGTTATCCTCTGGCAAACTATCCCAATCGAAATCGCAACCTCAGGCCTTGAGTTACCGGGCAAACCAATAACCTCGGACACTGGCTTGCCGGTTGCCGAGAACCAGCGACCAATTCGCATATGTGGTTATGTATTAAACATCACACACATAACCAGTGATGGGCGATAGCCCGGCTGGTTATGCGTGTGTGTGTGTATGTTATGTATAGGTCGCGGGTTCGATTCTTGTGGCCTCCGGCCCAACCCAATTTTTCTGTTTTGTGATATAATTTATTTTATTTATTTATTTTATCATATTTTAATATTATCTCTACACAATAAAAACTATTACGAATTGTTTGACTCGTTCGTTTATTTTGAAACCATTAAATAACTTTTTATACATATTTAATCCGCCCAATTTTTATAAAATAATAAACCCTATATTTTTATAAACTTGTTAAAATAGTTTTAACTCACAAAAAAAAATATATAATAATAATGATATAAATAAATAAAAAGAAATTTTTATAAATACATTAAACATAATAACTACTTATTTAAAAATATAATATTTTAACAAGATTAAAAATATATTTTTATAAGTTAAGTTTTACAAAAATCGTTATCATTTTACTACAATATTTTATACAAATAAATCTTAAGAAATGCTTTTATTTATAAAGCTATACACATTTAAATACGAATACACACATACAAACATACAATAATACCTATTTATCCACATAGGGTTTCAACGTGCTTAGATTTCAACGTCCATATCACCTACACTCGTGGATTAAAACATCTGCTAGCCAGGTGAGTTACATAGCCCATATTTTACCTTTTTAGATACTTTGGGGTGAAACATTATACATGCTACTCATCAAATTGTTTATACGTGTTATACATATGAATTATATGCTTGTTCATCGTGAATTATCTTGGGTGTACACTTATTTATTTTAAACACAAGAAAACCAACAGTTATATTAATAGATCTATTGTGTCTGACGAGCCCACCCATGTAGGGTGTTTATTACTGCATACTCGGATATAGCCGCGTGTTATATTCAAACATATCGGATATAGTGGGTAACTATATTCAAACATACCGGACCTAGCTGTTGTGCTATGTTCAAGCGCGTCAATCAAGGTTTGAATTATGCTTAGATAAACGATACAACCATGTATGCTATGTTTAACAAGATAAACAATGAGTTGCAAAACGTTTTTATCTACTATTTATCGGTTCCACTAAACCTATGTACTCATCAACTTTATAGTTGACACTTGATTTAAATAATGTTTCAGGTTTGGATATGTGATTACTTGCTGAAGATTCTACCACTTAAGAACTTATGGACCTAGTTAATTAAATTAATGTTTTGAAATAGACTAGGTTATTTGAATTTATATTGTACTTGAATGTTTGTTGTCTTTAATTAACTTAATGAATTATGGAATATTTTAGTTATCATGTGCTTTTGAACAATCATTCCATTGTCCGCCTCAATGATTCCGCCATCGGTCGGGGTGTGACAGATTAGTATCAGAGCCATGGTTATAGGGAATTAGGTAATTAGACACAATGACCTAGACTATAACCCTAAGACTACCTTTTATGTGTTACGTGCTAAATGATTAATTGCTATGTGAATTATTTATAGTTAGGCATTATTTGAATTTTCCCAAGTTTAGTACATGAGACTTATACACATACATACAAGGCTTTAAACACGTAATACATACTTTACATACACATTTGACAAACAAACATATGCAAACAAATACACTACACATCCTTATCCATACTCTTTCCTCATCCATACTATTTGCAACATTCCTACATATTTTATACTCATAGACTCACAAGTCTATTAAATTCTTGAAAATCTCGTCAACGACTTAATTCCTTGAAACCAGTAAAGGACATGTGCAATCCGGAAAGGTGACACCTGTGCATTGGGTTTTCTGTCTAGGAAAGCATTTCGTATAAATCCAAATAAACGGACCCGTATGCTTTCCTAGGAATACCTGAAGTGAGTGTTTACCTATAGGCTAAAGAATGTCTCCTTGAAAGTTTTGAGGAATTACTTAACATTGATAAGTCATTGTATTCGCAAGAATACGATCCGAACCTAAACTCAAAATTTTGGGGACATTATAGTAAGATAGGAAGAACTAGATGAACATACAAAACAAATCATTATTACGGGTGCACACGTAATAACAATTTGTAGTGCATGCAAATCCCGGCGATTCCTATTACGCAAATAATGATCTATGACATCATATCCTACCCGGAATAGATGGCTTACCTCCCCCATCAACCCCGAATAAATACACATACATTGGCACGCGACATGATAAATTCCGCATTTCTGCTTACATTATTCCCACTATAGCTCATGTATACCCACTTTATCTAAAATGTCATTGTCTTTTCTTATGGTGTTATGGCTTACACCACCCGATTTCAAGAGCTGAGCCTATTGGTACCTCATATGATCACTCCCCTTGCTCGGGAAATTGAAAAAATACATAGGCGGGCTGCCTATGCAAATTCAGGATGCTGTGTTAGGAAGCAATCCTCCCACACTTGAAGTTGCTATTCGTCTATCCGCTACACTATCCGACAACCACGTCAAAGCCGGAACCTTTTCAAGAAAGGGTTCCAAGAAGGTTGTTTCTACTCTTGCGGCCGTCAAAGACGTAAAGCCCGAGTCTTCTAACCGCAACAAGAAACGAAAGGGTCGAAACTTCGCAGCTGTAACTCCCACCGCACCTGCTATTCAAGTGGCACCTTTGGGTCAAAACCCAAAACCTTATTTGGGCCCAAATCCCCAATGTCAGACCTGCAAATACCACCATCCTGCCAACTTACCATGCCGATTGTGTTCAAGCTGCGGACGATATGGACACATGGCCACTACTTGCCGTACCCGTCCTCCCGTCCATCAAGCTGCTCCAGCCAACCGCCCAAACTATCCGGCACCTCTCAATGGTCGGGCATGTTACGAATGTGGAGACCCAAACCATTTCCGTGACCGATGCCCAAAAATTCATCATCAAGGTGGTCCCCAAGGACGAGCGTTTAATATAAACGCTAATGAGGCACAAGCAATCAACGATGTGATAAACGGTACGTTTCTCGTAAACAATCATTATGCATCCATTTTATTTGATACCGGTGCCGATAGGAGTTTTGTGTCTCTTACCTTTGAATCTCGACTTGCTAAACAAAGAACGAAACTTGACAATTCTTATTCCATGGAGATAGCAAACGGAAAATCTATTACTATAAATTCTGTTATCCGCGACTGCAATCTCGAGCTTAATAATCATGTGTTCTCTGTTGATCTCCTTCTAATGCAATTGGGAAGCTTCGATGTTATAATTGGCATGGATTGGTTATCCAAGCACCATGCCGAGGTTATTTGCTACGAAAAGTGCATTCGTATACCTCTCCCTTCGGGCGACACGTTAGTTATTTTTGGTGAAAAACCGTGTCGTGGTCTTCAACTCATGTCTTGCACATTGGCACAAAAGTACTTGTGGAAAAAGTACGTTGCTTTCTTGGCCCACGTAGTTGATACGAAAGACAAGGGTAGGAAATTGCAAGATATTCCGATCATTCGAGACTTTCCCGAGGTATTCCCCAAGGATTTACCCGGTCTTCCTCCCCCTAGACAAGTAGAGTTTCGTATTGACCTTGTGCCTGGAGCAACTCCTGTGGCAAAAGCTCCCTATCGTCTTGCACCTTCCGAGATGCAAGAACTAGCAAGTCAATTACAAGAACTCTCATCCAAAGGTTTCATTCGGCCAAGCCATTCACCTTGGGGTGCTCCCGTGCTATTCGTGAAGAAAAAAGATGGATCGTTTCGAATGTGCATAGATTATCATGAACTCAACAAGCTTACAATCAAGAACCGTTATCCTTTACCCCGTATCGACGATCTTTTCGATCAACTTCAAGGTTCAACATGTTTTTCCAAGATCGACCTTCGTTCCGGATACCATCAACTTCATGTTCTCGATGAAGACATTCCGAAGACTGCCTTTCGGACTAGATATGGTCACTACGAGTTAATGGTCATGCCTTTTGGTTTAACTAATGCACCTGCGGCTTTCATGGATCTCATGAACCGTGTATGCAAACCTTATTTGGACAAGTTCGTGATCGTTTTCATTGACGACATTCTCATTTATTCTAAAACGAAAGCGGAACATGAACAACATCTTCGTTTGATTTTGGAGCTCTTTAAGAAAGAACGTATATACGCCAAGTTCTCCAAATGTGAATTCTGGCTAAAAGAATTTCAATTTTTGGGACACATAGTCAACGAAAAGGGGATTCATATGGACCCTGCAAAGATCGAGGAGGTAAAGAATTGGAGTACTCCTAAGACTCCTACCGAGATTCGTTCCTTCCTTGGACTAGCGGGTTACTATCGCCGCTTCATCTCAAATTTCTCCAAGATTGCGGTCCCGCTCACTGCCTTGACTCACAAAGGAAAACCTTACGAGTGGGGACCCAAACAAGAGAAAGCTTTTCAAACTCTCAAGCTCAAGCTCTGCAATGCTCCTGTTCTAACTCTTCCTAGTGGTAATGACGACTTTGTCGTTTATTGCGATGCATCCAACCAAGGTCTTGGTTGTGTTCTTATGCAGCGTGGCCAAGTAATTGCATACGCATCACATCAGCTCAAAATCCACGAGAAGAACTATACGACCCATGATCTCGAGCTTGGTGCTGTCGTTTTCGCCTTGAAAATTTGGAGACACTATCTTTATGGCACCAAATGCGTGGTTTTCACCGACCACAAAAGTCTCCAACATATTTTTAATCAAAAAGAGCTTAATATGAGGCAACGACGATGGGTCGAACTTCTTAACGACTACGACTGCGAGATTCGCTACCACCCTGGCAAAGCAAATGTTGTAGCCGACGCCTTGAGTTGTAAAGAACGTATCATGCTTCATAGTGTTAGTATTCATAACGATATCCAAGCCCGCATTCTCCAAGCGCAACACACCTCGGTTACCGAGGGAAACATGTACCACGAAATGGCATGTGGTGTGGAACTCTTGCTAGAAACTAAAGCCAACGGCCTGTTGTATTACTTGGATCGTATCTGGGTTCCCGATCGCGACAACCTTCGTATATTTTTAATGAACGACTCCCACAAAACTCGATATTCGGTACATCCCGGAGCTGATAAGATGTACATGGGTCTTCGTCAACAATATTGGTGGCCCGGCATGAAAAAGGATATTGCCCTCCTTGTGTCAAAATGCTTAACTTGTTCTAAAGTAAAGGCCGAACACCGGAAGCCTTCCGGACTCCTCGAACAACCTGAAATTCCCATGTGTAAGTGGGAGAACCTTGCTATGGACTTAATCACCAAACTCCCACGCACTTCTAGTGGGCACGATAGTATCTGGGTTATTATCGATCGACTCACAAAGTCTGCTCATTTCTTGCCTATTCGTGAGGACTATCAAGTCGAGAAATTGGCTCGCATCTACATTGATGAGATCGTAAGTCGGCACGGAATCCCATTGAACATTATCTCCGATCGTGATTCGCGTTTTACTTCCCGATTTTGGCAAGCATTACAATCTGCGCTTGGTACTCGTTTGGATTTAAGTACGGCTTATGTGACACCCGACATTTCAGGTCAATATCCGTACATGTTATAAACAAGTTTACATCATAAATGTTTTCGTGATTTACTTAATTTCACAATCAAGGACATTAAGGTCTAACAAAAAAAAAATGTACAATATCTCATTTCATATTTTGGTAATTCTAGGAGTTACCGGTTCACATACACATATAACTCACCTAATACGAACGTTAGTAATTAAATTAAATAAATCAAAAAATACATATGTAATATACGTAAAAGTTAAATGATGGACTTTTCGAAGACGTTACTATGTAGCATCACCTTTAGGTACATATAAACCTACAAATAATCACCTCAACAAATTATACAATCCAAGATTTCAATATCTTTCATCAACGAACTATAAACTTACTAAATTTATAATACCGTGAAAAATCTAAACCAAATTAAATTACCAATTGAAACTCTAATTAAAATCAATACCCTTAATGAATTAATTAATTAACACTAAAATCTAATTATTAAAGTAATTAACCCAAACCACCCCCCATTTGACCTTCTCGGCCGAAAATCAGAGAAACCCGTCCACACCACTGTTCCTCTCTTATTCAAATTCTTTAATCCTTATACCATACCTCTTGCCTTCTAAAACTTGACAAGAGCTTACCTTCCATTATATCTATCACTTACCAATTCCAAACACACACTCCACCGTATTTTTCTCTCTTTACGGCAACAACATCAACGCCTTCATCCTCATCATATTTTCAAGAGTTCATCCATTTTCAAGCTCAAAGTTATCATCTTTTGGGTGTTATACGAAACATCCAAGTGTTTTTCTCAAGAATCAAGCTAAGGAGCTCAAGATCATTCTTTGTTTCTCTCAAAATCATCTTCTCTGTCCAGAGGTAAAAACTCGATACCATCCATATTGTTTTCTTTAAAACTGTAGCTAAGCATACAAAATCGTTCGAACGCAAGTAATATAACAAGAAAAGTGTGTCAAATTCAAGACTAAAACATAAAAATATGCACGACTGATTCTGTCAATCAGAAGTCAGTAATCGAAATTATAGTCTCGATACATGTTTACTCAATCGAAACTAGGAGTTTCGATACCTGTTTACTCAATCGAAACTAGGAGTTTCGATACCTATTACTCAATCGAAACTAGGAGTTTCGATACCTGTTTACTCAATCGAAACTAGGTAGTTTCGATACCTATTACTCAATCAAAACTAGATGTTTCGATACCTGTTTACTCAATCGAAACTAGGTAGTTTCAATACCTATTACTCAATTGGAACTAGGTAGTTTCGATACCTGTTTACTCAATCGAAACTAGGAAGTTTCGATACCTATTACTTGATCGAAACCAGGTAGTTTCGATGCCTAGTTTGCTCAATCGAAACTAGGAAGTTTCGACATCTTTTCTGATTCAATCGAAACTAAGTAGTTTCGATACCTGTTCATCTGTCCCTTTGGGCAGTAACCTAGAATTATTTTATAACGAACAGGTATTGAAAAACTAAGAAGATATTTTAAACAAAAGCAATCAGATTTACTAAGTCGGTGAACAATTTGCATATAAGACGTTCGGTCTTAACAAGAATTACCCTTTTTGTAATTAGGGTACGAATAGTCAAGGTTGACTGGAACAATTATCGTTGCTAACATACACAAAAACAAGGTGAGTTTCACGGCCCCTTTTACTATTTTCAAATATTTGGGGGAAGAACATACTTACAACTATTTTTATGTGATAACAAGAGAATAAGACTCGACTTTTATGTTTACATGAGTTAAACGATTTGAGGCCGCTAAAGTCCCCTGGAACAATTTAGTAACCATTAACTGTAGCCTAGGGTCCTATGAATAGTACTATGGAGAGTGACGTCTCCCGGTCATGGTTAGTCGCGCTAACCACAATCTGGAGGATTTATGGCCGTATAGAACCGGATAACGAAATTAGGGGCGTGTACAATTGTCGTGGGTTGGTTACGGCTCATGTAGGAACATATTATTTGTATTCCTAGCTAGTCTACAAATGGGTCAAAAATTCTTATTCTGTTTATCCCATGCACCTGAAACTATTTAAGAACAATTGAATTTTACAAAGAACTATTTGATTAAACCTGTGAACTCACCAACCTAGTGTTGACAATTTTAAGTATGTTTTTCAGGAAATTGAACATGATCGCAAGGTTAGCAATGTAGCTTACATGCATGCACGATGGGTACAACTTTTGGGGGATTTCTCTTGTATAACTCATTGTAATAGAGTCATATTTGCGAAATCTTCACTTTTTGTAAACTCAATTTACATTTTGGAATGTAAAACTTTAAACTTGTTTATGTATCCATTTATCATGTATGTGTTTGCGGTAATCATATGCTTTGGAAACCATGAACGTCGCACCTCGCGTTTCCGCCTTGGGGAGGGTGTGACAGATTGGTATCAGAGCCAGGTTTTTTATAGCGAACTAGGAGTGTAAAATTCGAACCTAGTCTATAATTTAAATGACTCATTGAGACGTCTTTCATTGCATATGCATTTCATAACTTATCATCCTATTGTACGGATATCGTAGACACTGAATATCGTCACACACTAACCCCATTTCGACTTCAGACCCATGGCACCCAAAAGAAGGACACCGCGTGACACTACTGGTGAAAACAACACGACGATTTCCGCAGAAGTTGAGCAACTCATATCCCAACGTGTAACCGCCGCCTTAGAGCAGTACGAAGCCAATCGAAATAATGACGGAGGAAATGGTAGTGGTAGCGGAGGAGGTGCAGGAGGCAGTGGCACTACTGGAGGTTCTGGAGGTAATAGGATGTGTAAACACCACTGTAACACAGTCGCGATCTAAGATAACAACATTATTAAAATATTGACTAGTGACCCTACAGATGCTTCAAACAAGAAGTGCACTTATTAGGCCTTTCTATCCTGCAACCCTCGCAACTTCAATGGCACCGAGGGTGCAGTAGGCCTGATGAGGTGGATTGAGAAGATGGAATCTTTAATTGATATTAGTGAATGCACAGCTGACTGTATGGTGAAATATGCCACTTGCACACTTGCTGACAAAGCATTAACCTGGTGGAATTCTCAGATGAAAACGTTGGGAAGACAGACTGCCTACCAGCTATCTTGGGATGATCTAAAGGCCATGATGATCGAGGAGTACTGTCCTCGAAATGAATTGCAGAAAATCGAAACTGAAATGTGGAACCTTCAAATGATAGGAGATGATGTGGCTGGTTACACTGACCGATTCAATGAGTTAGCAAGTTTAGTTCCACACATGGTTACCCCAGAATACAAGAGGGTTGAAAGATATTTGTGGGGTCTTGCTCCTCAAATCCGAAGCCTAGTAACTTCACCGAACCCTATGGATGCCAAGAACGCTATAATTCTAACTTTCAAGCTAAGAGATAATGTTGTGCGTGATGGTTTGTTTGAGAAGAAGGAGACCGAGGAAGGAGGGTCTGGGGAAAATAGGAAATGGTTCGGAAAACTAAGTAATCAAAACAAGAATCAAACTTACAAGAGATCTGGAACTATGAAAGCTTACGCTGTCAACACTATGGAACAAAAAGGATATCTGGGAACTCTACCGAAGTGTGACAAATGTGGGTATCATCACAGTGGAAGGTGTACCCAATGTGGAAAGTGTAAAAAGCATGGGCATCTAGCCCATAACTGTTGGAACAATGCGAACCCTAATAAGATCAATCAAGTAGCAGGAAAGGTCAACCCAGGAACAGAAAGGATGAATCAGGGATGCTTTGAGTGTGGAGATCCAAAGCACTTTAGAAAAGACTGTTCAAAGTTGAAGAACCGAAACGACAATCTGGCACGTGGAAGAGCATTTGTGATGGGGGCTGGTGACGCACGACAAGATCCGAACATTGTCACTGGTACGTTCCCGATAAATAATCACTATGCCTCTATACTTTTCGATACGGGTGCTGATATGAGTTTTGTGTCAAATGACTTTAAGTCCCTACTCGGTATTAAGCCCAGCAAACTAGACCAAAATTATACAATTGAATTAGCAAACGGAAAATTAATTAAAACTAGAGAAGTCATTCAGGGTTGTACTCTATTTTTGAAAGACCACACATTTAGTATAGACCTGTTACCCATTGATCTGGGAAGTTTTGACGTTGTTATTGGTATGGATTAGTTGTCAAAAAATCACACCGAGATTGTTTGTTTTGAGAAGATTGTTCATATTCCTTTCCCGAACGGAGAAGTTCTTTCGATTCAAGGTGAGAAAAGTGGAGTGACGTTGAGGATGATAAACTGCATGAAAGCTCGTAAGTACCTTCGTAAAGGCTATTGCGTGTTCCTGGCTCACGTCGTCGAGAAGAAACCCGAGGAACGTCGACTTGAAGACATACCAATCGTTAAAGATTACCCCGAAGTTTTTCCTGAAGACTTACCTGGATTACCACCACCGAGGCAAGTCGAATTCCGAATCGATTTGGTACCAGGAGCTGCACCGGTTGCGCGATCGCCGTATCGACTAGCACCTTCCGAGATGCAGTAATCAATTGCAAAAGTTGCTTGATAAAGGTTTCATAAGACCGAGTTTCTCACCTTGGGGAGCTCCGGTCATATTCGTAAAGAAAAAGGATGGAACCTTTAGGATGTGTATTGATTACCGAGAATTAAACAAGCTTACAATCAAAAACCGATATCCACTTCCTCGAATAGACGATTTGTTCGATCAACTACAAGGTTCTAGCTTCTACTCTAAGATCGATCTACGTTCGGGGTATCATCAACTAAGAATCCAAGAAAAAGATGTACCAAAGACGGCATTTAGGATTCGTTATGGCCACTACGAATTCCTAGTTATGTCGTTTGGTTTGCTGAACGCACCAGCTGTTTTTATGGATCTCATGAACCGAGTGTGCAAGCCATACTTGGATAAATTCATGATAGTATTTATTGATGATATATTAATATATTCACGAACCAAGGAGGATCATGAACATCACCTGAAATTAATTTTGGAACTACTCAGAAACGAGAAACTTTACGCTAAATTCTTTAAGTGTGAGTTCTGGATCCGAGAAGTGCATTTCCTTGGACATGTCATCAATAAGGAAGGAATTCATGTTGATCCAACTAAGATAGAAGCGATCAAAAACTGGGAAGCACCAAAGACTCCGACTGAAGTGCGTCAATTTTTGGGTTTGGCCGGCTATTACAGACGATTCATCGAGAATTTTTTGAAAATAGCCCTGCCTTTAACCACATTAACCCAGAAAGAAAAGAAGTTTGATTGGAGTGACAAGCAAGAGTCAGCTTTTCAATTGCTGAAGCAGAAGCTGTGTAGTGAACCGATCTTATCCATTCCTGAGGGAATCGACAACTTCGTCGTATACTGCGATGCATCACACCAGGGACTTGGTGGTGTGTTAATGCGAAGAGACAAAGTCATTGCATATGCCTCACGACAACTAAAAGTGCACGAAAAGAATTATACGACCCATGACTTGGAGTTGGGTGCTGTCGTGTTTGCACTCAAGATTTGGAGACATTACTTATACGGTACAAAATGTACTATCTTTACAGACCACAAGAGTCTCCAACACATTTTTATTCAGAAAGAACTCAACATGAGGCAACGTCGTTGGGTAGAACTACTGAATGATTACGACTGTGATATCAAGTATTACCCTGGTAAAGCCAATGTCGTAGCAGACGCCTTTAGTCGTAAAGAACGGGTTAAAACACTCCGTGTTCGTGCCCTAGGATTGACAATTCATACGAGTCTCACGACTCAAATCCGGATGGCACAACGGGAGGCAACCAAAGAAGAAAACATTCAGAGTGAAGCTTTACGAGGAATGACCAGACAGTTAGAGCCAAAATCAGATGATACTTTATACTTTGCAAATAGAATTTGGGTGCCATGTTTTGGTAATTTACGGGAGTTGGTTATGGACGAAGCCCACAAGTCCAGGTACTCCATTCACCCAGGTTCAGATAAGATGTATAAGGATATGAAAGAACACTATTGGTGGCCGAACATGAAAGGAGAAATTACTATTTATGTCGGTAAATGCCTGACATGTTCAAAGGTAAAGGCAGAACATCAGAAACCATCGGGATTGTTACAACAACCCGAGATACCTCAATGGAAATGGGAACATATTTCTATGGATTTCATCACGAAGTTACCCAGGACGTCCAGCGGTTATGACACAATATGGGTAATTGTCGATCGACTGACAAAATCAGCTCATTTTCTACCTATCAAAGAGACGGATAAAACCGAGAAACTTGCAAAGCTTTATATCAAGGAAATTATGGCTAGGCATGTAGTGCCAATTTCTATTATCTCTGATAGAGACAGCAGATTCGTGTCTAGAATCTGGAAATCATTACAAGAAGCCATGGGCACACGTCTTGACATGAGCACGGCATATCACCCACAAACAGATGGTCAAAGCGAAAGGACCATTCAAACTTTAGAGGATATGCTCCGTGCGTGTGTAATTGATTTCGGAGGAAATTGGGACACTCATTTACCGTTGGCAGAGTTTTCCTATAATAACAGCTACCACACGAGTATTAAAGCAGCTCCGTTTGAAGCTTTATATGGTCGTAAATGCCACTCACCGCTATGTTGGGCGGAAGTTGGTGAAAAACATTTGACAGATCCTGAGATTGTCCAGGAAACCACTGATAAGATCTTCAAAATTAAGGACCGTCTGAAAGCGGCCCGAGACAGACAAAAGAGCTATGCTGATAATAGACGGAAACCATTAGAATTTCAAATTGGTGACCGAGTAATGTTAAAAGTCTCACAATGGAAAGGCGTTGCAAGGTTTGGTAACCATGGTAAGCTCAACCCTAGATACGTTGGACCGTTTGAAATACTGGCTAGGGTTGACCCTGTAGCTTACAAGCTCAAGTTGCCACAAGAACTAAGCAATGTACATGATACGTTTCATGTATCAAATCTCAAGAAGTGTTTATCAGACGAGACGTTAAATATACCGCCTGATGAGATTCACATAGACGACAGGTTGCATTTCATCGAGGAACCGATTGAGATTTTAGATTGGAAAGTTCAAAGGCTGAGGCGTAGTCGAATCAAACTGGTTACAGTACGTTGGAACTCAAAACGTGGTCCTGAGTATACATGGGAATGAGAAGATCAAATGAAAACGAAATACCCCTCCCGGTTTGAGGATACACCAATTCAAGATGGCACGAATTGAATTTCGGGACAAAATTCTTTTAACATGGGGAGAATGTGACACCCGACATTTCAGGTCAATATCCGTACATGTTATAAACAAGTTTACATCATAAATGTTTTCGTGATTTACTTAATTTCATAATCAAGGACATTAAGGTCTAACAAAAAAAAAATTGTACAATATCTCATTTCATATTTTGGTAATTCTAGGAGTTACCAGTTCACATACACATATAACTCGCCTAATACGAACGTTAGTAATTAAATTAAATAAATCGAAAAATACATATGTAATATACGTAAAAGTAAAATGATGGACTTTTCGAAGACGTTACTATGTAGCATCACCTTTAGGTACATATATACCTACAAGTAATCACCTCACCAAATTATACAATCCAAGATTTCAATATCTTTCATCAACGAACTATAAACATACTAAATTTATAATACCGTGAAAAATCTAAACCAAATTAAATTACCAATTGAAACTCTAATTAAAATTAATACCCTTAATGAATTAATTAATTAACACTAAAATCTAATTATTAAAGTAATTAACCCAAACCACCCCCCATTTGACCTTCTCGGCCGAAAATCAGAGAAACCCGTCCAAACCACTGTTCCTCTCTTATTCAAATTCTTTAATCCTTATACCATACCTCTTGCCTTCTAAAACTTGACAAGAGCTTACCTTCCATTATATCTATCACTTACCAATTCCAAACACACACTCCACCGTATTTTTCTCTCTTTACGGCAACAACATCAACGCCTTCATCCTCATCATATTTTCAAGAGTTCATCCATTTTCAAGCTCAAAGTTATCTATCTTTTGGATGTTATACGAAACATCCAAGTGTTTTTCTCAAGAATCAAGCTAAGGAGCTCAAGATCATTCTCTGTTTCTCTCAAAATCATCTTCTCTGTCTAGAGGTAAAAACTCGATACCATCCATATTGTTTTCTTTAAAACCGTAGCTAAGCATACAAAATCGTTCGAACGCAAGTAATATAACAAGAAAAGTGTGTCAAATTCAAGACTAAAACATAAAAATATGCAGGACTGATTCTCTCAATCAGAAGTCAGTAATCGAAACTATAGTCTCGATACATGTTTACTCAATCGAAACTAGGAGTTTCGATACCTGTGTACTCAATCGAAACTAGGAGTTTCGATACCTGTGTACTCAATCGAAACTAGGAGTTTCGATACCTATTACTCAATCGAAACTAGGAGTTTCGATACCTGTTTACTCAATCGAAACTAGGTAGTTTCGATACCTATTACTCAATCAAAACTAGAAGTTTCGATACCTGTTTACTCAATCGAAACTAGGTAGTTTCAATACCTATTACTCAATTGGAACTAGGTAGTTTCGATACCTGTTTACTCAATCGAAACTAGGAAGTTTTGATACCTATTACTTGATCGAAGCCAGGTAGTCTCGATACCTGTTTACTCAATCGAAACTAGGAGTTTCGATACCTGTTTACTCAATCGAAACTAGGAGTTTCGATACCTATTACTCAATCAAAACTAGGAGTTTCGACACCTGTTTACTCAATCGAAACTAGGTAGTTTCGATACCTATTACTCAATCGAAACTAGAAGTTTCGATACCTGTTTACTCAATCGAAACTATGTAGTTTCAATACCTATTACTCAATTGGAACTAGGTAGTTTCGATACCTGTTTACTCAATCGAAACTAGGAAGTTTCGATACCTATTACTTGATCGAAGCCAGGTAGTTTCGTTGCCCAGTTTGCTCAATCGAAACTAGGAAGTTTCGACATCTGTTCTGATTCAATCGAAACTAAGTAGTTTCGATACCTGTTCATCAGTCCCTTTGGGCAGTAACCTAGAATTATTTTATAACGAACAAGTATTGAAAAACTAAGAAGATATTTTAAACAAAAGCAATCAGATTTACTAAGTCGGTGAACAATTTGAATATAAGACGTTCGGTCTTAACAAGAATTACCCTTTTTGTAATTAGGGTACGAATAGTCAAGGTTGACTGGAACAATTATCATTGCTAACATACACAAAAACAAGGTGATTTTCACGGCCCCTTTTACTGTTTTCAAATATTTGGGGGAAGAACATACTTACAACTATTTTTATGTGATAACAAGAGAATAAGACTCGACTTTTATGTTTACATGAGTTAAAAGATTTGAGGCCGCTAAAGTCCCCTGGAACAATTTAGTAACCATTAACTGTAGCCTAGGGTCCTATGAATAGTACTATGGAGAGTGACGTCTCCCGGTCATGGTTAGTCGCGCTAACCACAATCTGGAGGATTTATGGCCGCATAGAACCGGATAACGAAATTAGGGGCGTGTACAATTGTCATGGTTTGGTTACGGCTCATGTAGGAACATATTATTTGTATTCCTAGCTAGTCTACAAATGTGTCAACAATTCTTATTTTGTTTATCCCATGCACCTGAAACTATTTAAGAACAATTGAATTTTACAAAGAACTATTTGATTAAACATGTGAACTCACCAACCTAGTGTTGACAATTTTAAGTATGTTTTTCAGGAAATTGAACGTGATCGCAAGGTTAGCAATGTAGATTACATGCATGCACGATAGATACAACTTTTGGGGGATTTCTCTTGTATAACTCATTGTAATAGAGTCATATTTGCGAAATCTTCACTTTTTGTAAACTCAATTTACATTTTGGAATGTAAAACTTTAAACTTGTTTATGTATCCATTTATCATGTATGTGTTTGCGGTAATCATATGCTTTGGAAACCATGAACGTCGCACCTCGCGTTTCCGCCTTGGCGAGGGTGTGACAGCTTACCATCCTCAAACTGATGGACAAACCGAGCGAACAATCCAAACTCTCGAGGATATGCTTAGAGCTTGTGTCAGTGACTTTGGCGGCAATTGGAATTCTCACCTACCACTGATCGAATTTTCCTACAACAACAGCTACCACACAAGTATTAACATGGCACCGTTTGAAGCTCTATATGGATGAAAATGTCGTTCACCGATTTGTTGGAACGAAATTGGTGAGGCACAAATCACCTGTCCCGAGCTTATCCAAGAGACCACCGATAAAATCTCTTTTATTCGTGACAATATTCGAGTAGCAAGGAGTCGGCAAAAGAGCTATGCCGATAAACGACGAAAACCCTTGGAAGTCCAAGTTGAGGATATGGTTCTTCTAAAGGTATCACCTTGGAAAGGCGTAGTCTGATTTGGAAAGAAAGGAAAACTTGCACCTCGATATGTGGGTCCATTCAAGATACTCGAAAGGGTAAGAAAAGTGGCCTACAAACTCGATCTTCCTCCAGAGCTCAGCAACGTTCATCCGACTTTTCACGTATCTAATTTGAAAAAGTGCCTAGCCGACGAGAATCTCCACATCCCTCTTGATGAAGTGCGTATTGATGAGAAAATGCACTTTGTTGAGAAACCCGTGGAAATTATGGACCGTGAAGTCAAGAAACTCAAGCGTAGCCGCATCCCCATTGTCAAGGTCCGTTGGGAGTCTAAACGGGGACCCGAGTTCACTTGGGAACGTGAAGACCAAATGAAATCCAAATATCCGCGTCTCTTTTCATAGCCTCCATTAGTTCTTTTCATAGCCTCCATTAGTTGAATTTCAGGGCGAAATTCAACTAACATGGGGAGACTGTGACATTTTGAGTTTTTATTCACGCTTTTATATAATATATGTCATGTAATCATTTTCTATTTAAATGAAATGAAAGTATTTTTATTTAATTTTTATGTATATAATGTACAAGGCATATATTTTTAATTTACGGATTTAAAATAATAAAAATTTTTATAAGTTTTAAACTTATATAAAATTCTATATAAAAATCTAAATTTAAAAGGTTCATTATATAAATATGATAATCTATCTAAATAATAATTAACTTTAATAAAAAAATATATATATAATAATAATATAAATTTATAAAATATAATTTAAATTAAAAAGAAATTTAATTAGTTATTTTTATAAAAGTTAAGGGGTTGTTTTGAAAATTATGAAACTAAAAGGTTTTAAGACAAAAATCTGTTATGGGGCTGTTTCTAGACAAACTAAACCACGGGGACTAACGGGTATAAATCGCGGGGACTATTATAATGCAAAAACAAACTTCAGGGACCATTTCTGCCAACTTCCAATTCGCGTTTCCGGTCATCTCCCCCATGGCCCGACGGTCCAAGCTAATTTTCGACGACCCACTCGACACGCCTGTCCCCTGCACCTTGACAGCCGAAATTGGTCTCCCTGACCTCGTCGTCCCCACGCGAACAAAAGCCCCGACCAATTTGTCTCCCCATCATACAGAACGTCTGATCGTGTTTGTGGCCGAAAGTCCACGCCGCGAATTCGGTCTCGTCAGTAGACCTCCACGCTTGCAAGATGGCTCGATAGCTTCGTCTTGCCCAGACGAATGTCCAGACACACTAAATTGCATGTCTCATTATCGGGATTGAGCTCGGCTATAAATAGCAATTACCGGACCTGCTCGAGCTTGCCATCCCTCCTCCACCCACTCTCACTCAAAATTGAAGCCGACATTGTGTTCGTCGCCTCTGTGAGAAGCTGTGACCAGAATCTCAAAGACCAATTCGTCCCGAAGCCTAGTTTCCCCACTCTTGGTATTTTTGGATTATCGAACCTGTCGTCCAGCACCTTCGCGACCAAGTAGGTACCTCAAATTCGTTCATTTGCCTTCTGTTATCCTTTGGCAAACTATCCCAATCGAAATCGCAACCTCAGGCCTTGAGTTACCGGGCAAACCAATATCCTCGGACACTGGTTTGCCGGTTGCCGAGAACCAGCGACCAATTCGCATATGTGGTTATGTATTAAACATCACACACATAACCAGCGATGGGCGATAGCCCGGCTGGTTATGCGTGTGTGTGTGTTATGTCTAGGTCACGGGTTCGATTCTTGTGGCCTCCGGCCCAACCCAATTTTTCTGTTTTGTGGTATAATCTATTTTATTTATTTATTTTATCATATTTTAATATTATCTCTACACAATAAAAACTATTACGAATTGTTTGACTCGTTCGTTTATTTTTGAAACCATTAAATAACTTTTTATACATATTTAACCCGCCCAATTTTTATAAAATAATATAACCCTATATTTTTATAAACTTGTTAAAATAGTTTTAACTCACAAAAAAAAATATATATAATAATATTGATATAAATAAATAAAAAGAAATTTTTATAACTTATTTAAAAATATAATATTTTAACAAGATTAAAAATATATTTTTATAAGTTAAGTTTTACAAAAATCGTTATCATTTTACTACAATATTTTATACAAATAAATCTTAAGAAATGCTTTTATTTATAAACCTATACACATTTAAATACGAATACACACATACAAACATACAATAATACCTATTTATCCACATAGGGTTTCAACGTGCTTAGATTTCAATGTCCATATCACCTACACTCGTGAATTAAAACATCCGCTAGCCAGGTGAGTTACATAGCCCCTATTTTACCTTTTTACATACTTTGGGGTGAAACATTATACATGCTACTCATCAAATTGTTTATACGTGTTATACATGTGAATTATATGCTTGTTCATCATGAATTATTTTGGGTGTACACTTATTTCTTTTAAACACAAGAAAACCAACAGTAATATTAATAGATATATTGTGTCTGACCAGCCCACTCATGTAGGGTGTTTATTACTGCATACTCGGATATAGCCGCGTGTTATATTCAAACATATCGAATATAGTGGGTAACTATATTCAAACATACCGGACCTAGCTGTTGTGCTATGTTCAAGCGCGTCAATCAAGGTTTGAATTGTGCTTAGATAAATGATACAACCATGTATGCTATGTTTAACAAGATAAACAATGAGTTGCAAAATGTTTTTATCTACTATTTATCGGTTCCACTAAACCTATGTACTCACCAACTTTATAGTTGACACTTGATTTAAATAATGTTTCAGGTTTGGATATGTGATTGCTTGCTGAAGATTCTACCACTTAAGAACTTATGAACCTAGTTAATTAAATCAATGTTTTGAAATAGACTAGGTTATTTGAATCTGTATTGTACTTGAATGTTTGTTGTCTTTAATTAACTTAATGAATTATGCAATATTTTAGTTATCATGTGCTTTTGAACAATTATTCCATTGTCCGCCTCGATGATTCCGCCATCGGTCGGGGTGTGACATATTCGGTGATGTTTGATAAGTCAGAATGCCTGATTCTCAAACCCGGTTTTGAAGTTCCGGAAGATTGGATCCTGATGAGAACGGCAAGAACAAACAACACCTATCAGATCGATATGAGCATGGCAACAACCACCTCATCAGTTCGTACCTGTTTGCTTTCTAAAGCGACAGAGCTCGACTCCATCTTTTGGCATAGGAAACTCAGACATATTTCGTATCGGAAAATGAATCATCTTGTCTGAAACGGTTTGGTAACCGGGGTTCCTAAGCTGAGGTTTACCATTGCAGATGACTGTATGCCTTGTAAAAAGGGCAAACGGCAACGAAAATCTCACAAGCCCAAGCTCCAAAACTCTATTGATACCCCTTTGGAGCTATTACACATGAATCTGTTTGGCCCCATAAGTATCAGGAGTATTGGAGGTAAGTCGTTCTGTCTAGTAGTAACTGATGATTTCTCACGTTTTTCTTGGGTGCATTTCTTAGGTACTAAAGACAAGACTGCTGATATTCTTCAATATTTGATCCTGACCTTGGAATCTCTTTGCAAGCTGAAAGTTAGAAGAATTAGGAGTGACAACGGAACTGAGTTCAAGAATAATTTGATAGAGCTTTTCTGTCTCAAGAAAGGGATCCGTCACGAATTCTGCGCGCCGTACACGCCTCAGCAGAATGGAGTTGCTGAACGGAAGAACAGAACACTGATTGAGACTGCAAGGACTATGCTGTTGGATGCAAAGCTTCCTGTCACTTTTTGGGCAGAAGCCGTTAATACAACTTGTCACGTCTTAAACAGAGTTCTGGTTGTGAAGAGGCACAACATGACTTGTTACGAGTTGATCAACAATCAACTTCCCAATCTTGATTACCTAGTTCCTTTCGGTAGTCCTTGTTCCTTGTTGCTACAGTACAAAGACCGCCAGTCTAAGTTTCATGCAAAAGCGGTGGAAGGCATCTTCTTAGGATACGTTTCCAACTCGCCTTGCAAGAGAGTGTACAACATAGGAACTCGTACTGTCGAGGAATGGTTTAAAGTGGATTGTAGTAAACACAGCATTCCACCCGAATCAACGGGTCCAGCTTGGGGATTTGATTATGATGCGCTATTCAAGTCATTCAATTTTCCTGATTTATCTGCAGTTGACACCGCAAACGTTTATGAATTATTGGGTGGCGGTGATGACTCCAGCTTCTCTACTCGTGCTACTGTACCAATTGTAACTCCTAATTCCAATGCTGCATCTGCATCTGCATCTGGAACTCTGGAATAAGGTTGAGTGTTGTCCGGGTCGGGAAGAGCTTTCCCGAGCCCTGGACCGTGAGCGTAGATGAGAGATGTGTACTTCTTCGGTATGTAGTCTGTAATACGGGATGACTTCTTTGTTATGGATTACGTTTCGTTTCATTATCTTTTGTCTTTGTTCGTGTTTCTCCGCTTTGTTTTCTTTGTTTCCACACAAATCACAGAACATATCGTGTTATTTCCCCTGCGCGACGAGGCTCGTCGGGACCACACAAATCACAGAACAGATCGTGGTATCAGGCTCCCGTAATCTTGGGTTCATATGAAACCAAGTTATCGAATTCAACTCTAAACCGTATTTAAACCAAATTAAATCATACCATTAGACTCGTAATCATCTGTAGAGTGAAAGCCCTATGAAATATCGGGCTTCCATCATCGAATTGATCTTGATCCTGTAATTAGGGTTCATCCTGGAAACGATTTGGGGTTTTTGATCTTAAACTCAAAATAAATACAATTAAACCACATCATCAGATTCGCAATGTCGTCTTTATTAAAAGCCCTATGATTCTATCAACTTTTATTATCAGAATATTTCAAATCGATTAAGTGTTCATAAACTAGGGTTACGGCATTTCTTTCTGTAATTAAACAATCTTAAACATGAAAACTTTGCAATTAAACTTAACCACAGGACCGCCCCAACTCGATTATCAAAACCCCTCTACTGTTTCGATCGATTAACACCGGAATCGATGGATCAGAGCCGGGTTTCGATCGCGAATGGATTTGGGAAGAAAATCACTTGAACCTGGATGTTAAAACAACTTAATCCGGGTATCTAACGTGATACCCTAGCGGGCGGGACTGGTTTGGTCAGTGTGCGTGTGTGGGAGAGACCCGGGCTCCCACAACTATTTTTTGAGCATTTTTCTGTTATATTTAACTAATAAAAATCAAACTCTATAATATTATATTATTATATAAATGTGTTTTAACCCGGGAAACAGCCCGTAGACTCGGGTTTGAATTATTAACATATTTTTATTCCCACTTTTATAAATAAAATATTATTGTTATTATCAACTAAAAATAATATGTTTTTATTATTTTCAAACCGTAATTTCGTATAAAATAATATGTTTATATTATTTTCAAACCGTGACCCGTAATATTAAATAATATACATATTTATATTATTTCGAATCATTTTATAACATCGTGTATCGATTGAGACTAAATAATAATATAATTAGTTATATTATTTACTCGTATATATATATATTATTATTTTCTTAATTTTTTTGAATGACAAAACACCCGGTTATATTTTTTATTATTTGTGTCATTCGTCGCGTAAAGTAATTCCTAACTCAATGGACACTTTCGTCCACTCTTGAATATTAGAGCGTTTCTTTAGGACGTTTCTCACTCCGTGTCGCTGTCACAATTCCCATTTTTATCCCAAATTTATGTGTTTATAATTTTAGGGCATTCGTAAGTCTTTTGAGACTTACACACGTGGTTCCAACTTATCCTTTGTGTGATACTACCTACAACGCAACGCATGTGAGTTTTCACGACCCCTTTTTACTGTTTTAATCTGGGGGAGAAAACATGATTAAACTATTTTGAGATTTTGAAATTCATATGTTATCAATGTTAAAGCTAAGCGTAACACGCTATCACAGAATGTCCTCATCTTATATCGGACCGTTAATATGGATCTTAGTGAGGTAATATTATTAGTACTATTGGGTTTGACAAATCCCACCCGCGTTAGTCACGCTAACTCGATTAGAGATCGAACGGGTGAAAAATGTTAGCCTACTCACACCGCCAGTGTTGATAGACCTGGCAGGAGGCAAATAAACAAACAGTCAGCTTCGGTTACGAGCGCTTGAGTTAAACATGAACATAGGTTAGCTACCTATAGATACATACTGAATGATCATAAATCTGGTGAACGCTTATTTATATATTAAAACTTGAGAACTCACCAACCTCGTGTTGACATAATTTCTTACATGTTTTCTCAGTTCGCTAAGATAAGGCACAGGTGCACATTAGGGCATGCATGGGATTCATCTATTTTGATTATTTCTTATTTATGTTTGTTTGGATTATTTTGTATTGTACTTGGCTTGGTTAGACGTTTGGACTTTTGGACTTTTTGTGGGCGCGTGAGTTTTGCGCATTTTCTTTTCTTTATGCTTCCGCATTGAAACTCTGATTGACATGATATTTTCATTTGAGTCCCATGTAGAGTCGTTCAAAGTAACTAATGTCTGAGATCTTGGTTCGTCACTTCCCAAACGGTAAAACTCCGTTAGTTGAAATTGGGGGTGTGACAAAAAGGTCGAAAAACATGATTAGGACCTACGGGAGCAAAAACCAACACCAATGCTATGCTCAAACCCGGTCATTTTGACATGTCCTTGGTCCGACGCAAACTCACGACACAACAAGGGGTCAAAACCAAAATCGTCAACTGTTAAGGACAATTTTGGTACCAAAAAGCTTCGAGTAATATCTTAAACCGGTTTTAGGTCTTAATTTGTGTCAAGAACAACCAAAATGAGTCAAAAAATCATCATCAAAACCCTCGGTTCAAATATTTCAAGAATCGGTCCAAAACAGGTGATTTCATGGATGGAATGGTCCAAGATTCTCACCAAATGTTAGTTAGGTGAGGATGAAACAATGATCGGGTTGAAATAAGACTTTGGAACACTCGAAAATTTTGAGTAAAAAAGAGCAGGGAGTATACAAGCGTTTGAGCGTTTGAAACTGATGAAAAAGTCTAACTAAGTGCGCAGGAATTAATTCTTGCGTACTTGATAAGTATGCATGGCTTAAAACTTGCGCACTTAATAAGTACACACGTGCCTTTGTGTACTCAAACTTCAACTCAAATTATGAAGATTGTCAAGCCAAATAGCGAACCGAATATGAACGTTCAATCACGAGGGTTTCAAAAACAATTCAGGAAAGTTAAACACAAATATTTTTGGTTTTGCTTAAATTTAGATAAACTGTACTAAAAATCTTTTTTCCATTTTGATAAAGATTGAACTGTACAAGAACTCAAAATCTTTTTTGTTCTTTTTTGAATAAAGATAATATGCACAAGATACAGATCCGGATATACAGAAATATGCACACAAGCTAGTTTTCGTCAAAGTCATGAGCAGAGAATCATATTAGGCTAAGAATTTAGCAAAAATGATACAAGATAAACATCAAGTAATATGGGATCATGTCATGAATTACTACTTATTCATACGTAATATGCAATATAAGCAAATTAATTCAACTTGGCAATATTATCAAATTTGAAACCATAAGCATCTTGTATCACATTCTTGTGAGTTAAGGTATTAATTATAGATATACAACATGTACCCCATAGTTATGCTACAGAAACTTAAATTGCACTATCTCAAGGCATCCAAGATTTTCACAAGGATTTTCAAATCTCCAGAATGAAGTTATATCGTTTATCACAAAAAAAATCAAGTAGAATTCATAAGGATTATCGAGAATCATAAGATTCAGAATCGAGTGATTAATTTGTCTTGGTTTGATAGGTTTTTCTTCAGTGAATATCAGATGATGATTCAGGTTAATAGATATGGAGTCTGTGAATTTGGGTAAGGGGATCCAATTGTTATCTGGATATGTCTTCAACGAATCAGATGTGATCCAAGGGGTAGCATATGCTTGCCGGTTGCTTTCAAGACATATCTTGGCTCAACTTCTCATTGCAAACTTATGTGTATGGGCAGTGAAGAGAATCGAAAAATTGTGCTAAAGACATAACCCAAAACTGGTCTCATAAGAAAATACATGCCAAAATCTTACATCCTTTATCTGATAATGATCTTTTTGCATTCTTTTACACACACGCACACACTTGCAAAACATGGGTTTAAATCACAGTTGTAGTAATTTATATTTAATTTTCACACTACTAATAATCCAAAAACGCTTATAGCCTACTGATAATTCAAATTACATGCAAATATTCAAAATAAGATAAAAAACTAAGGCTTAAGTAATCATGACGCACTCATTTCCCATACGTGCAGTCTAAGATGTTTAGATCACTTACTGATGTACTATCATTTCCTCTTATCTTCAAATGACTTTGAAATTTTCTTAATTTTCTATTTTGTTTGGAATTTTCTGAGATATTTGAAAGTAGAAACAAACTAAATAGAATTAATAAATAAAGAAATCTAACTTCCATGAAAATAATATTATTTGAAAAAGAGTTTTCTTACTCAGGATTGAACATTCCTATCAAGTTGACAATATGTTCAAAACGGGTACGATAAAATGCCTTGGTGAAAAGGTCCGCAAAGTTGTCATCCGTGTGAACTTTGACAAGTTCAACCAAGTGCTTTTCAGCACAGTCACGGATGAAATGGTGGTTAATTTCAATATGTTTAGTTTTGGAATGTTTCACCGGGTTGTTCGTGATGGTCATGGTGGCATTGTTGTCAATAAACAGCGGAGTTCTAGTGTAGTTCAAGCCATAATCTCTCAATTGCTGCTGAATCCACAATATCTGAGAACAACAGCTCGCGGCAGCAATGTACTCTGCTTCACATGTTGATACAGAAACCGTTGACTGCTTCTTACACTGCCATGAGACTAGCCTGTCTCCCAAGAATTGACATCCACCTGAGGTTGAATTTCTATCAAGGTTACAACCACCATAATCAGAATTAGTATATGCTTTGAAGTCAAAAGATTGCTGCTTGGAATACCAAAGACCCAGTCGGGGTTTCCCTTTTAGGTATCTGAATATCCTCTTTACATCTATCAAATGAGATTCCTTTGGTTGTGACTGAAACCTCGAACACAAGCAAACTGCAAACATAATGTCGGGCCTTGAAGCTGTGAGATACATACGAGATCCGATCATCCCATGGTACAATTTACAATCCATATCCTTTCCATCTATGTCTGGATGCAAACCGTTGTTGACTAGGATCGGTGTGCCATAAGTAGCGCAATCATTCATTTTTTATTTTGACAAAATGTCTTGTACATACTTAGTTTGATGTAGATAAATGCCATCCTCCCTTTGACGGACTTGCAGACCATGGAAAAAAGACAATTCACCTATGTTGCTCATTTCAAACTTGGACTTCATCACCTGCTCGAATTCCCTCCACATCTCTTCATTTGTAGACCCAAAGATAATGTCGTCGAAATACACTTGCATAAGTATAATATCACCTCCTACTTTCCGTATGAAGAGAGTCAATTCAATTTTTCCTCGGTCGATAACATTGGACAGTAAGTGCTTTGAAAGAGTCTCATACCACACCTTAGGTGCTTGATGAAGACCATAAAGTGTTTTATCCAGCTTGTACACTTTATTCAGATTATGCGGGTCTTCAAAACTTGGTGGTTGAGTGATATACACCTCTTCATGAACATTTCCATATAGGAATGCACTCTTCATATCTAGTTGATAGACCTTGAAACCGACATAGGAAGCATAAGACAGAAACAGTCGAATGGCTTGAAGTCAAGCAACAGGGGCATACACCTCTGTGTAATCCAAGCCCTCTTGCTGATAAAAACCTTGAACAACCAACCTTGGTTTGTTCTGCACCACAACGTATCGATCGTCCATTTTGCATTTGAACACCCATCTGGTTTAAATTGGATGTACACCTCTGGGTAGGTCAACCAAATCCCACACATGCAAATTTTGGAATTGAGACAGTTCATCCTGCATTGCCTCTATCCAGCAGTTGTCAGTGAAAGCCTCTTTCACATTCTTCGGCTCTAATTAGGATACGAATGCAACATGCAAACATGTCTCTATGATACCTGTGTCAAGTATCTCCGCGTACAAACCGGTGTTCTCAGTAATGGTTCTGTGACGAGTTTGAACATCGGCATCAGGATCACCAATGACGTTGTCAATTGGATGATGCTTATGCACTCTCGTCTCTAGTACATTCGGTTCTCGGATATCTGATTCGAGATTGGTGCTTAACTCCCCCATATCAAGTGTACCAGAAGAAGATTCAATGTCGATTGGATCAACTAGAGCTTCATTTCCTTCCAGAATGTCGGGATCGGCCCGAGCATCGTTTCCTACAACATTAGTATCCTCTTCAGTGTTACCGTCAAGAGTCCCAGATGCAGATGCAACATTGGAATCGGGAGTTGGGATAGGTACAGTAGATCTTGTGGAGAAATTTGAGTCATCGCCGCCACTACAGAACTGATACAAATTGGCAGCATCTTCAGCAGATAAATCAGGTAGGTTGAAGGACTTTAAGAGAGCATCAGAATCGAATCTCCAAGTTGGACCTGTTGGTTCACTCTTCAACTGAACGAGTTTCAATAACGTACACCCTTTTGCATGATGAATTGACAACATATCCTAAGAAAATTCCTTCCACCGTTTTACATGAAATTTGGATCTGCGATCCTTGTGCTGTAACAATAATGAACAGGGACTACCGAATGGTACTAGGTAGTCAAGATTGGGAGGTCAATTGTTGATCAGCTCTTAACATGTTTTGTTGTGTCTTTTCACCTCCAAAACTCTATTCAAAATGTGACACACTGTATTAACGGCTTCCGCCCAGAATGTGATTGGAAACTTGGCGTCTGACAACATCGTCCTTGCCGTTTCAATCGAAGTTCTATTCTTCCTTTCTGCAACTCCATTCCGCTGAGATGTATACGGTGTACTGAATTCATGACGAATACCCTTCTTGAGATAGAAAAGCTCCATCATGTTGTTCTTGAACTCTGTGCCGTTATCACTTCTGATTATTCTAACCTTCAACTTGCATAAAGATTCCAGATTTAAGATCAGGTATTGAAGAATTTCAGTAGTCTCATCCTTTGTACCTAAAAAATGCACCCAAGAAAAATGTGAGAAATCAACAGTTACGACCAGACATTATGACTTACCTCCAATACTCCTGATACTTATGGGCCCGAACAAATCCATATGTGGGAGTTCCAAAGGGGTATCGATGGACTTTTGCATCTTGCGCTTGTGAGATTTCCGCTGCTGTTTGCCCTTTTTACATGGCATATAGTCTTCTGCAACGGCAAACCTCATCTTAGGAACACCGGTTACCAAACTGTTTCGGATAAGATGATTCATTTTACGATAATAAATGTGTCCAAGTTTCCTATGCCACAAGATTGAGTCAAGTTCTGTCGCTTTCGTAAGTAAACAGGTAGCAACTGATGAGGTAGTAGTTGCCACGCTCATATCAATCTGATAGGTGTCATTTGTTCTTGGAGCTCGCATCAGAATCCAATCATCCGGAACCTCAAAACTAGGCTTGAGAACCAAGCATTCAGACTTGTTAAACATAACCGAGTACTCCTTGTCGCACATTTGAGACACACTCAACAAGTTTTGCTTCAGCTGCTCACAAAAGTTGACGTTGTCGAAGCTAATACATCCATTAGAAACCACGCCTTGACAGGTAATACTATCACCCTTATCTCCTGCAAAGGCCACATAGCCGCCTCTGAATGGTTTAACATCTTGAAGCAAGGCCATGTTGCCTATCATGTGTCGGGAGCATCCACTATCCACATAGTTCCCTTCGGATGTCCCTGCACGAGCCAAATTAAATTAATTAGTTTTGGAGACCCAAGCCATTATGGTCTTGGGTCATCCATTTTTCTCAAAATATACAACTTTAATTACCTCACAATCATGACTATCAAAAATAGGTGAATTCTTTGGATATTTGGGATCCGAAGATTTAGAAGTTTTGGTTTTCTTTTTCCAAGAACTTTTCTTTTGAATCTTTTGAATGGTAGGCTTGCTCTCGTTAACTGCAGGTGAACTAGTAGAAGCCTCACCTGGTTGGCAACCAGCTATCCGTTGTTCAAGCTTTCTCAATATTTTGTTCCTTCTTCTCCTCTGTGGCTTAGAGAGTTTCACCATTGGTTTCTCACCAGTTTGTGTACTACCAGAGGTAGATACACTGGGTTTAGCAGATTGTTTTACCCGTTTTTGAACATATGGTTCAGCCACACGTTTTGCTGATGGCTTAACCATTAGTTTCACTGGTGGTTTCACCACATTAGATTTAGGTCTCTTGGCTTTAGACTTGTCAAAACCAACTTTGGCATTAGACTGCCCACCAATGAACTTTCTACCAGTTCTGTTCAAGAAACACTTAGCCCTCCTTAAGATCATGGCCGTATTCCATTAAATATCCATGTCCTCCATGTTATCTGGATCCACCTGATTAAAATCTTCCTTAATGGTTTCAGGATCTGTTAGCTTCGCACCTATGAAGTTCTCGTAGGCAAGCATGCAAGATGAGAATAGTGCCACATGATCTTCAGCTATCTTGGCAATAGCAGATTGGTTTGTTGCAGAGGTAGAGGGAGGGCTTGTTGAGGAATGTTGGTGGAATGAACCAGATCATGATGCAGCAAAACAAGTATGACCACCACAACCATTAGAATTATCTTCTTTGTAACATTCATGACTTTCTTATGCTTTGTTTTGTGCAATAACAACATTTCAACTTCAATTCTAGATAATTTCATTGTGTCACATTAACCATAATTACAAAAGTGTATTAAACTCATAATTTCATTCTGGTTAATTTCTTTGTAACATTCACGAGCAAAGTGTCCAAAGTTCTGACACTTGTAGCACTTGGCTTTAGACTTGTCAAAACCAACTTTGGCATTAGACTGCCCACCAATGAACTTTCTACCAGTTCTGTTCAAGAAACACTTAGCCATCCTTAAGATCATGGCCATATTTCATTGAATATCCATGTCCTCTATGTCATCTGGATCCACCTGATTAAAATCTTCCTCAATGGTTTTAGGATCCGTTAGCTTCGCACCTATGAAGTTCTTGTAGGCAAGCATGCAAGATGAGAATAGTGCCACATGATCTTCAGCTATCTTGGCAATAGCAGGTTGGTTTGTTGAAGAGGTAGAGGTAGGGCTTGTTGAGAAATGTGGGTGGTATGAACCATATCTTGATGCAGCAAAACAAGTATGACCACCACAACCATTAGAATTATCTTCTTTGTAACATTCATGACTTTCTTATGCTTTGTTTTGTTCAATAACAACATTTCAACTTCAATTCTGGTTAATATCATTGTGTCACATTAACTATAATTACAAAACTGTATTAAACTCATAATTTCATTCATACAAAATTATCTTTTATTACAAAAATATATATATGTATGATGTGACATCCGGCTATTTAGAGAAAACTCCGTTAACTCAAGTTCTGTTATCTCTCACAAACACAAATAGTCCAGTTAGTCCAAGTTATACAATCACAAACCCCAGGGACGAATTCTGCCATTCCTCAAACTCAAACACCAAACTACAAGGATTATTTATGTATTTAATCAAAACTCAAGTAGACACGGTCGCGTCAGTGCACGAGCACGGTCGCGCCAAGTGCCCAAGCATGGTCGTGCCTAATTCCATGCATGGTCGCGCCTCATGCACATTCAAGACGCAAACTCAATATCTAACGCCTCAAAACGTTCGAATTCGCAGCCATAACTCGACGTTGATTGTTTCTGACATCATTAGGCCGTTTCTAACCATTCATCGCTACCAATTAACCCGAATTAATTCCAATTATGGACTTTAAGTCATAACCGTCGAAGCCCCCAACGATTACACTCGAATTCGCACCAACCCTCTTTTTATTCTGCAATTAACCATCTGCACACCTCAAACGAGTTCCACGGAACCTGTAACATCATTCAATTTCACCGGAGAAGGAAACAGAGCCGCCGGAGAACAAGCCACTCGAAGGAAAAGCTGCTTTTGCTCGAACTCCATCAATTCGATATCGTTAGACGTAATTAAACATGTCCACGGCTTCGTTTTCATTCATAGATTAAAAGCCCTATGTTAATTGGGGCTTACATTATCGAAATTAACACAAACGAATTCTAGGGTTCATATTCATTCGGTTTTGATCGAACAACACCCCTAGAATCAATCTAAATTCAATTAAATTATATGGACAAATTCGCCATCACTTTCTCTTTGAAAGCCCCATGATTCCAGCATTTAACCTTATAAGATTTAACCAATTCAATTTCTGGAAAAGTTCAGACACGGCCGTGCTAATCGATTAGCACGGTCGTGCCTCGTGCCCAGGCATGATTGTGCCTCCTGGCTAGGCATGGTCGCGTCCCATGCCTAAGCACGGTCGTGCCCATACCCTGGCACGGTCGTGTATCCCCTGGTCAGTTTTCTTTTTTTTTAAATCATTTTAATATATTTTGTTTAAACCTAAATTTCTTTATAAAAATTATTTTATAAAACCCCATGGCACGTAAATTGTTTTATAAACCCAACTATCAACTTGAAAATTTTAAACCATTTATTTGATCCTTCCTAGCAGATATAAAACTAAAAATTCAAAATAAAAAATTTATATGATTATTTTATTCAAAACATATACAAACTATTTATATACTATTATATATTTACAATATTTCTTGGCACATTATTATTAAATGAATAAACGAGACAGATTTATTTATTTAAACCCTAAATGAATTTATTTATTTAAATTAATTAAACATAAACCCTAAAGACAAATATTATTTTTCATATATACTTTGAACTTACAATTTTACATTTCAAACTTTTCTCGACTTACATCCCGTCACATAAAATGACATAACCCTTGTACAAATCCACACATATCAAACCGATGAACATTTGATCATGACATAGACTCCATACACATTATTAAATCAAGATAATACATTCTCACTCTAGGTTAACTTTGTGATTTACAAGAATCACTTTTACTACCTATTGTTCGTGCTATCTACACCATCTATACAAGTGAGTTTACATAGCCCCTTTTCCTTTTTGTACATTTTTGGGGTGAAACATGATTACTCAATAACACACTATTTACAATTACAGACGTACAATTCTACAATTTGATCATATGTGTTTATTTGTGCTTTGTGCTTGAATGCTAACTGTTAAGGCTACATATACATGACATACTCATGTAATCATTAACACATTAGATCAGGATAACATTTGATTGTTATGCCCTACATCAGGATAACATGTGTTGCTATGCCCTACATTTACATCAGGATAACATGTGTTGTTATGCCCTACATTTATATCATGATAACATGTGTTGTTATACCCTACATTTACATCAGGATAACATGTGTTGTTATGCCCTTCAGTTACAAGGTTACATTTGTGCAACTAGCTTAACATAGATTCTCCATAAATTCTTTACAAACCATGTATCATATGATTTGTACACAAAATATTTGAACTTTACTTGTGGTGTCAAAACCTATGTATGCTTACCAACTATTTTTAGTTGACACTGTTTCATCATGTTTCAGGTACTAGGGTATGAGATCATATGCAAGATACTATACATTGTATTGTGACTTAGTAAACAAAGAAATTGAACATGTTGATGTATTTGATTTTGGTTGTTGATTTGAACTATTGTAATGAAATCTTGATGTATTTAATATATGAAACTTTAATTGATCATGAGCTTATGAACAGTCCAAACATCTGCCCCGACGTATTCCGCCGTCGGTTGGGGTGTGACATTCTTCCTGAGGAGTCCCAGAGAACAAGGTAATTCCAGAACCTAATGACTTTGTTGTGGAAGACACTCCATAATACATAGAAGGATCTTGAATATGAGGTCTTCCATAACTTTCTTTCTTTTTTAGGTTCATGTCATGTGCTTGAACCTTTCCAATTGTCTCATCAATTGTCATCTCATAAAACTTAGGGTTCTCTCTCAACAGTGTGGTATACATGTCAAAATTTGGTGGCAAAGAGTCAAGAAAGTTCTCCACCAACACATCATCAGGACACTTGAGTTCATAAGAGTTCAGCTCTGTTTTTAGGTGATAGAATCTAGAAATGAGTTCATCGATAGATTCATTTTCTAAACATCTGAAGCACTCATACTGCTTCCTCAGTAGCTCTCTCTTGCTTTTCTTGACATCACTGTTTCCCTCGAACCTCTTCTGCAAAGCCTTCCAAAGATCCTTAGAAGTATCATAACATCTGAAACTGTGAAATAGATCCCTATTCAAGGCCATAGTTATAGAGCCATGTGCCTTCTTTTCTCGGTCATAAGCCTTCTTCTCTTCTTCATCTAGCTTGGAGATAGGTTTGGGAACGGTTTCATCAAGAAACAGATAGGTTGGATGTTTATATCCCTCAAGGATGGGTATCCACAATGAAGAATCAATGTATGAGATATACTCATCAAAGCGTGCTTTCCAGTTCGAATAGTCATTTACATTAAGTAGATTAGGTGGCTTCTGTGGAGTCCCTATCTCGTTGTCATAGTTCAGCATACTACTAATGTTTTGAATATTTGACATGTTGATTAACTTAGTCAAAAGTCAGAAATTTCAGCACAACTTGCGCACTTGAGAAATGGCCTTGCGTACTTGTGATTTTGCTCTTGCATACTTAGTAAGTACGCAGGAGTAAATGTTAAGTACGCAGGAACAAAAAATCAAATACGTAGAAAGTTGGTCAAGCGTACTTAACAAGTACGCACGAACAGGAAGACTTTTGCCAAATGAGGTAAGTACGCACGTCACTTTATCCACCCGTTCCACCAACTTTTTTCGATCGCCGAAAAATGCTCAAATCTTCAAATCTTGAAGTTTTGAACGAATTAATCAAGCCAAATGGTTAGAAACTTGTTTTTAACAAACCCTTGATGATCAAAACACTCAAACAAACAACAAAAAGGTCGAATTTTGAAGGATTTTTGTGTCTAAAACAGCGCTCAAAAGCTACCTCTGTTTTATAACAAAAATCGACAAAATCGGTCACTTTTTCTTGTAGAAAGGATGTAACTTGTGTCGAAAGTGATCCTAAGACGCTCACAACACTCGAAATCAAGAGCAAACGCTCTGATACCACTTGTAGGTCCCCGGGTGTCTCGGATCGAAACATGCAAGTGCGTTGGCTAGTCGAACCGTGTGTGAAATGCCCGTGACTAGATGGAGTATCGACAACAACAAGTAAACCGACAACAAATAAGAGTCACATAAAAACTTCATCTATTGATAATCACAGCCGATTACAAGTGAATGAATGTATACATACTGACTTCACTAACCAGTTATTTATACTCATAGACCTGATGCCTGCGCACTTGATAAGTGCGTAGGGCTTTGCTCTTGCGTACTTAGCAAGTACGCCGACAATGTTCTTGCGTACTTGCTAAGTACGCAGGTTAAGAAACATGCACACTTGTTAAGTGCGCACAACACATAACAAGACGAATCCAACGACAAGTACCTACAAACATGATTACAACTCGATAAACCAATACATACAGACATTGAAATACAAATACAAATACATAAAGAACAGTAACAAAAGCATAGACAACATCCAGAGTGTTTGTCACACAAACGTGATCCAAAACTAATGTTAACCAGGACTTGACAAATGATCCCTCTGTCGACTCTGACAGTGATTCTGATATTAATGATGGGCCGGTTATTCCAATTGAAAATTTAACAAACCTTCCTACTCAAGTTGAAGTTGCTGATGGTCCATCTTTCAAAACATCGTCTAATCATCCTTTGGAGAATGTGATTTGGCCGATCACCAAAGGCGTTCGTACTAGAAGTTATTCAACTCCTTACAACACAACTCTGTGTGCTTGTTTTCTCTCACAGGACGTTCCGAAGAATATCTCCATTGTAACATTTATGATTTTTCGGCCCTATCTTAACTTAGTTATTTCAATAATAAAATTACATTTAAATTCTGTAATTGTTCAAGCACACTATGTCACATAAATCACTATTTTTAAACCTTGGGTTTACATAATTCTCTTTAACAAATATTCGTGTATTAATATACCTATGTATGTATAATTATTTATTTATAAATATTTGTATACACATATATTCATGTATTGAAGTTATTCATAAGAATATTTGTTTAGCAAATATATAATTGACATTTTAAATCTATAATAGATTAGTTGTTATAATGTTTATAAAAGAAAGATCCAAGTTTTATAGTTTTTTTAAACATAAATCAATTTATAAATTTTTTTTTATATATATATACATATACAATTATCTACCAATTAAACTTTGTTTTGAAACCTTTGAACCACAAATCTTGAACCCCCATAAACAACTTGGCTCTCAAACTTGAACCCTAACATGGATTTTGAACCCCTTTCCCTCAAATTTGACCCCACTCACAAAAAATTCTGAACCTTTGACTTTTAGTAGTCAAACAAGAACCAAACTTGTGCAATTCAAGCTCAAATTGATGAAATCCGGAATCAAAGGACTTGCCTTGTGTACTAAGGCAATATGCAACTGATTTCAAACCCAATTAGCACCTCAATTTCATCTGTCTCGCGGCCAATTAGAAATTCGAATACGTTTGACTAATTAGAGTCAAAACCGCGCTTGATTCAACCTTCAATCAAAGGATTTAGACGCGTTCAATCCCGTAAATCACGCGCAAACGATTCATGTATGAATGTAGACCCTATTCGCGACCCAGTTCATTCTAAATCGATGGAATTAACGCGTGAATGTTTCTTGCAGCTGTCACCTTCCAATCCTGACCGAATCTTGTAATTAAAGGGAAATTAAACGAATCAAAGCAACCACACACCACCGTATAACCCCACACAAGCTCCCTGAACGTACAATCGATCCACACATCGCCGCTGGGACTCTGATGACCACCAAGAACAACCGGACCTTCACCTCTGTCGTCCTCGGTCGATTCTTCACCAAAACAGGTAATTTTTACGCCTTTAGTTTCATCGTGATCCATAATTCAATAGCCCCTTATCAATTCGGATCATCAAAACATATCGGAATCGATTGGAGTTAGGGCTCAATTCTTATTCGTTCGATCTGATTTGGGATTTGATTCCGGGTCGCTAATTAAACAAACGGAACCCTTTGTCGTCAGCAAAAACACCTCGGTCCAGAGGGTAAGTCATTGCGCCACTAGACCCGGTGGCATGATACGGGTTAAAACATTTTCGAATCAGATCTTGGCAAGGGATTAGTCCCGTGGTCTAGTGGCCTGCACACATAACCCGTCCTAGAACCCACCCGGGTTCTAGCCGGGTGTGTAAGTCCTCATGGCACTTCTACAGATCGTTCTCGTGATAAGACATGTCGTTAACTCGAAGTGCGGAATCCAACGAATCAACAATTGCATACACAAAAGACAATAGAGACAATCAAGTAAATAAACTTCACGCTTGTATTCCAATTCTCAATAGAGTTTACAGACTCAATCATTCAACTCTGTTCTATTCGATTCTCTGTTCTACTTGGATATCTAAACTGACTCTGTAAACATCTATATATAGACTACTGACCTGCATTAGGCGAACTTAACAAGTTCGCCTCTAACAGACTAAGCGAATTTAACAAGTTCGTCTCAGATAGACTTAAGCGAACTTAACAAGTTCGCCTCTGTTAGACCAGGCGAACTTAACAAGTTTGCCTCTAGCAACTTGCATAAAAACACTTAGAACATTAATACATTTACAAAAACATGAAGACATTAGATCTAAACTATTACAAAGCTTTTGTCATTACAAACTATGTCCTGACAGGGTGGATCACAAACATTTTTTTTTACCACTCCAATTAATTTATAAAAAAATATCTCATACCTTTTAGAACTAATTTGTACTAAAATGATCAGTTTTTAACTTAGAACTATTATTTTCAATTGAAAACGGGTTTTTAAAACTCCATAAAATTTATTTAGTAGTTATTTTAACTAAAATGGTTAGTTCCTAAATTAAAACATTTTCAATACTTATTCCATAAAATTTTATAAATATTTTATAAATTCATAATCATATATAAACCATTTTTTTTCTTTTTCTTTCTTTACTTTTCATCTAATTATCTATTTTAAAGATTTACATTTCATTACAACGAATTAAACTTTTATAAATACATATGTATACACCTATATTTATATTTTTCATACTTCTTAAAAGAACATACTATTTTAATGATAAATAAATAAATGAATTTATTTATTATCTACATATATTTTACACTTACAACCCACTTAGAGTTTATGTTATAATATATATATATATATACATATATTTACACTATATTTCGACACATTGTCATGAATAAATAAATAAAATAAATTTATTTATTTAAATTATAATTTGAATAAATATAATGCCCACATGACTTTCTCTAATTAAATAATAAGGGTTTACTTATTTAATTTAATTAGTTAATCATATTAAAACCCTAAATCAAATTATTAATATTATTACTTTTATTTCATTTAATATCAAACCCCTATTGCATTACATACACCATTACACACTCCCAAAACTTTTGATGACACAAACACCCGTAGTACAAGTTTCTACACTCACACCTATTGAAACCCTAGACATTTCATTTAACCTTGTACCTCGTATTGTAGGTCCACATTACTCATCTACAGATCGATCTCGTGACAGGACGTCTCGATAACAGGGAGTGCGGAATCCTACCGTGTTAACATTCGTATACGAATTGACAATAGAAACAACAGGTAAATAAACTTCTCTTTATATTCCACCAAACACAGGGTTTACAAGATTCACAGAATACAGTCGTTCAAGCCCCTTTTTCCTTCCCTAGAACAGAATCTATAAACACCTATTTACAGACACAAGCTCTACAATAAGCGAACTTAACAAGTTCGCCTCTAAGAGACTAGGCGAACTTAATTTCAATCTTTCTTAATGTCCTCTGATCTTTCTTTGAGAAGTTACTAAGATTCATTGCATTATAGAAACTAACAATGACCTTATTATCTTTATCATCAATTCTAGCTTCACCGGTATTCACATCTACGCCATTTCATATTCCCTAGAAAATATTGTGGTATGTTCTTCAATGGTATCTTCTGTACAACTCGTATTGGCTTAAAATTATACTTCCAGGTCACAATCCCAGTCTTTTGATCTACAATCTTCACTCTTTTTCCTTTCTGTGGCTTTAATCTTTTATACTTCCCTGATGCACATTCTCTTTTAATCAAGTTGGCAATCACATCCGCTAATCCAAACTTTGATCTATTAATCAGTGGTTTCGTTGCTAGACCATTCATTTCACACCTTGGCAAGGTATTGAAATACTTGATCCTTGTCTTTAAGTATTGAACACCATCAGATCTTTTAAGAGCAAACAACTTCATGTCGTCATCATAAAACCAACTGATGATTCTTCCAATACACCGCTCTTTATTCACATATCTTTCTTTCTGAGCATGTTGTTTAGGTGACTTGGGTAGTATTTTCATCCAACTGCTAACTACTTCTCTCCACTGTTCTCTAGTCATTCCTGTATTTCTATACATCACAGGTTCTTCATTCGGCTTAGGAGACACAAGTTGAGTAGTCTCAGCATCAGTATCTATCTTGGATTGAGAAGTATCATCAGGTGTAGTGATATCTTCAACAGAGTCCATAGAATCTGTTACTCCTTCATAAGAAAACTCAGGAATAGCATCATCTTGGATGAAGTTATACGGTACATTCAGACCATCTCTACAATCTCTCCTTCTTCAACTTCATTATCCAACACATCCTCTTCAACATCATCAAATAATTCATCAATATCATCCAGACATTCTAACTTCTCAGCTTCTTCTTCTTCAGAATCAGCAAAGAATTCAAATAATAAAATCTCTTCATTCACTCCAAAATCATTCTTGGTTCCTTCAATAGTTTGTGATGTCGACTCCCCTGAACTCTTGATATGGAATTCACGTCAGCGTATTGATGATCACCCTCAATATTACCACTAGGATCATTATCATCATCATCCTTTCGTTGAATTGACTCAGCATGACAAGTATCATGCATCCTTAACTCCCCCTGAGCGTCAAGACGCTCTACAAGCTTGGATACCAAGATCTGCATAGCGTTAATCTGACTAGCTTGAGTCTGAAGAACCAGTTGGCGATCTGCATCAGTAGCAACCAGAGAATCCACTTGATTCTGTAATGCAAGAACTTGAGATTCAAGAAATGTAATCCTTTCATAATCAGAAGGCTTTGAAGTACCAGCAGATGATTTAAGAACTGTAGGAACAGGAGTAATCACTGGAGACGGATGTTTAGATGAAGGAGGTGTAACCAGGAAAGAGTCAACAAATGTAGCGTCCTCAACACCTTGAGATGAATGTGCAGCAACAATAGAAGCAGACATAAGCTTCTGAGCTTTTGGAACCATATTAACATCACTATCAGAATCCGAGCTCTCAGCGATTAATGTTCTCTTTCCAAGTACTGATCCGGAAGGAGGATTCCGAACAGACTTATGTCTCGGCCTCTTGGCTATAGATTTAATGTGTTTTCCTACATTAGACAAAGGCATAGTAGCCAATCTCTCATAATGACCTAACCTAAAGTCTCTAGAAGAGTCAGAGTCAGTAGCCTCAGAATCAGGTAAAATAGTATCACTGGAACTCGTATCTACCACATTCCCTTCAGCTTCATTAATGGGTGAGTTCACAACTTCATCATCAAAATCTTCCATATTCATACCCAAATCTTGTTTATTTTCTTGAACAACGTTTTTCTGAACTGGTTCATTAACATGTTCATTAACATGAATATTAACCTGTTCTGGTTGTACTTGTACTTGAGCTTGTACTTGAACTTGTTGTGGTTGTTGTTGTTGATTCTGGACTTATCCTTGAACTAACTCCTCAGGATGAAATCAATTATCATTAGGAGGCTCAACATAATAGGGATTGATTAAGTGACCAAACAAAGGAGTCAGAACTGGAATCAAAGCAACATTTTGTTGTTTAACCTTGGTACAATCAGTAAAGATTCTTTTGGACATAGGAGTCAAGGTCAAACGTATTGGATGCTGTGGTAAGTCTGGAATTAAATGGTTCAGAATCATTTACAAGAACCTAGGGTACATAAGAAACCCTTGACCTTCTAGAGGATTGATTTGCATAACCAACTCACAATATATATACAAAGCAAAGTTAAACCGTTTGTTCAGGGTCAATGCAACCATTGCAGCTTGTAATGCACTCTTCAGTCCATCAGTGCCAGCCTTTCTTGGAGATAAATATTGGATGATAATGTGCATACAATACCTCCATTCTACAAATAAACCACCTTTTCTTGCTTGAGTATCATTCGGTCTGCCTCGGTAGCCCATCCTCTGAAAACAACCCATGATTAGTGTTCCAGGATAAGAAAGAGGATCTTCATTAGTACCTCCCAATGCCAAAGTGGCACGGATAGTTTCCACTGAAATAGCCACCACTGTGTTATTAACAGTAGCACGAAGTACGTGAGTGTCAACATCTGTGTCTTGATATACTGTATCCCAAAATTGTTGGATATACAGTAAGCTGATGTATGGATCCGCAGATAAGGCCACATTTAATCGTGAACGATTCAAAAAAATTATAATTCCTTGGAAATGAACTGCCTCAGACATATTAGAATCTAGCAACGCCACTTGATTATATTTGTACTCAACACGACGAGCCATCTGTAAATGTATTGGACATTGTTTCAAACATTAGTAACAGTACACACACATATATGAGAAACACACGAGATACACATACAACTACAGAAACAAACAAGAAAGAAGAAAAAAAAATTTCACAAAAAAATATTACTATTCCAAACACTGCTTAGCACTTAGGCGAACTTAATAAGTTCGCTTAGTGTTGCAAGAGGCGAACATAATAAGTTCGCCTAAACAAGTTCGCCTGAACCAGTTTGTCGATACAAATTCAACATATGATTTCAAAAAATGCTCAAATAGTCGAATCTTTGCAAATCACACACATCATAAGCATCGATTATCAGCCACTAACCATTATTAAGTGTCAATTTTAAGTTTTAATCATGAAAAGATACCCTATTAGGTCAATCTCATATCGGTTTCAAACTTCGATGAACACAGAATCAAAAGAACCATTTCCCATTGATTTAATGGATAAAATTCCATGAAATTACCTTAGATAGAATCGTAAAGGAAAAACCAATCAAGCAACAAACACGAAAATTTCAAATAGCACAACCCGAAATCAAAATTTTTTACAAGTTCGCGAAAATAGAATAAGTTCGCTCAAGAAGTTCCCTCAAACAGGAGGATAAAGAAATATGTTCGCCTGAAAAGGATATATATTCAACACCCTTAAGTTTGCTTCATAGGCGAACTTGTTAAGTTCTCTAAACAAATCCCAGGCGAACATATTAAGTTCGCTTAACCAAGAACAAGCGAACATATTAAGTTTGCTTCAAACCTTTTCCTTGAACAATTTCGTCAACTTTCAACATGTCACTTCTTGTGAACTTCCATCGGTAGCATGTATCCATCCAATCCCGAATATTTTGAATAAAAGATTGAATTTTCATGGAAGATAGAACCAAAATCTTTTTGAATTTTATCTATACAAACGGAATCACATATTTTTTGTTTTTATATGAGCAAACTGAAACACATATTTGGTTTTTATCGGAGCAAACTGAAACACATATTTTTGGTTGAACATCATGAGCAAGAAGATCATATCAGTATATGAGCAATTCATCACACAGTCTATCAACTACTATGGGTAACCTATGATATGCACCAAAAAAATGATATAAAACAATCAAACTCATTCTTATGCAACTCGTATCTTTTTCATTTTTAAGTAACTTTTGCAATGAATATTAATAAATCCATTATATTCATGTCTTGAATATATTTGTCTCTTTTCTTTTCTATCGATTCACTTTTCTTTTTAACGTTTTAATCAATTTGAACAATACTTGAAATGATACGCGATAAATTTCAAAGTAAATAAGATCAAGTCATGAAATGCTCAATTATTCATACCGAATTTGTAATACAAATCATGAATTTGTTGTCAATATTATATAATTTGAAACTATAAGCATTTTTCTTCCAATTTCATGTGAGTTAGTACCATTTAGATGAAAAACATAGTGTACCCCACATATATGCCTAACAAAAATTTAAAATTGCACTATCTTCAAGACATACACAGTTTATTGCAAGATTAGATCAATCTCCAAGATGAAGTTATCTCTATTAGCACAAGTATAGAATAGCAGATCCCGAAGGATATATGAATCAAAATGATTCAGAATCAAAAGATTCTAATGAATTGGCTTTATAATGAGAATTAATAGATTCAGGTAGGAGGATCCAACTATTATCTGGATAATTTTCAATGGAATCATAATAGATGATGTATCTAACTGATCCAAGGGTGAATATATGTTTCAACAGATGTTGTTAGAAAGCATATCTTAGTTCAGCAACACATTGCATATTTTTCGGGGCATGGGCAGTGAAGTGAACTGAAAGAGTTTGTGCTAAAGACATAATTCGATATTGGTCTTATGAAATTCTTAAAACCATATATTCTTTATCTGATAATGATCTTTTACACACACACCCAGGCATATAATGGATTCAAGTCACAGATGTAAACATATCATATTTAATTTTCACACTACTATTGGTTCAAAAACGCTTCTAGTCTATTGACAATTCAAGTTTCAAACTCATATTCAAATTAAACATATTATAAAGATTAGAGCATTCAAAACACTATCATTTCTCATTTATGCAGACTTTGAAATTTAGATCAAATCAATTTACTTTAAACTATCATATGTCAAAGGTCTACTATGGTCATGTGTAATGAACTAATTTCAATGTGCTTTGTTTTACTGTGCTTAACAGGATTATTTGTGATAGACATTGTAGCATTATTATCAATAAACATGGGGGTTCCTGTAAAATTCAAACCGTAGTCTCTTAATTGTTGTTGGATCCACAAGATCTGAGAACAACAACTTGCAGCAGCAATATATTCTACTTCACATGTTGAAATGGAGACCGTAGTTTACTTTTTGCATTGCCAGGAAACTAGATGATTACCCAAGAACTGGCAACCACCTGTAGTAGATTTCATGTCCAAACGACAACCACCAAAATCAGAATCAGTATATGCATTTAATTCAAAGTTAGAACCATGTGAAAACCATAGTCCCAATCTTTGTTTTCCTTTTAGATATCGAAAGATTCTCTTTACTGCAATCAAATGAGACTCTTTTGGTTTTGCTTGGAATCTGGAACAAATACACACAGCGAACATTATGTCTGGCCTTGAAGCGGTTAAGTACATGAGAGATACAATCATTGCACGGTAGAGTCGGCAATCAACATCTTTTCCATCCGAGTCAGAATTCAATTTATGATTGACCGGAATCAGAGTATCGTATGGGGTATAGTCCTCCATCTTGAACCGGCTCAAGCTGTCTTTGACATACTTGGACTGATGAATAAAGAAACAGTCTTCCTTTTGATTAACTTGAAGACCTAGGAAAAATGATAACTCTCCCATAGCTGACATCTCAAACTTTGATTTCATAACACTCTCAAACTCTTTGCACAACCCTTCATTTGTAGAGCCAAAAATAATATCATCGACATATATCTGCACAAGTAGGTATTCTCCCCCTGCTTTCTTGATGAATAAGGTCGAGTCAATTTGGCCACGTACAAAATTATTATCCATAAGATATGTAGACAACGTTTCATACCATGCTCGGGGAGCTTGATGAAGACCATAGAGAGCCTTATCAAGCTTGAAAACTTTAGACGGATTAGTTGGATCTTCAAACCCCGGCGGCTGACACACATAAACCTCCTCCTTGACCTTACCATATAAGAAAGCACTCTTCACGTCTAATTGAAACACTTTAAACCTTTTGTATGAAGCAAAAGCAAGAAGCAACTGTAAAGCTTCAAGCCTAGCAACAGGAGCATAAACCTCGATGTAATCAATTCCCTGTTGTTGATTGAAACCTTGTACAACTAATCTTGCCTTATTTCTCACCACAACACCTCGATCGTCTTTCTTGCATTTAAACACCCACTTTGTACTGATTGGATACACACCCATCGAAAGATCTACAGGATTCCAAACTTTGAGTTTGTCAAACTGAGCAAGTTCTTCCTGGATGGCCTCAATCCAATTGTTATCACGTAACGCCATTTCGACTTTCTTTGGTTCGACCTGAGAAATAAAACATGAATGTGAGCAAACATCAAGAACACCAGTATCCTTAATACCTGTATACAAGAAAGTGTTTTCAATAATAGAACGCGTTTGCACTCCATCTTGTAAGTTCCCAATGATATTTGTCACAGGATGATCTTTGAGTTCCTTGATTGAAACAACCACAGGAACTGGCAAAACATCAACTTGAGTTGTAACAGATGGATAAGACAAATCCTAATTAACTGGTATTTCCAAATCTAGATTTGTAGGAATCTCCCCCTGAGCCTGTGTCGAAGTAGAAGGTTCATCAACTAATAAAGGATTAGCAGAAGAATCTTGGAAAATTACATTGTCTTCCTCACTATCAGACTTTTGTGGTCCCGAACAAGAAGCAACATTAGGATCTGGAGCAGATATAGATGGAACAGATGAATGTGGAACCGCATTTGGTAGAAAACCAATATTCTGTGCATCCTGACATGAATCATATAATACGGCAGCTTCCTCAGGAGAAATATCAGAAGGTAATTGAAAAGACTTGAATAAATTGTCATAATCAAAAGCCCAGTCTGGTCCAATCGCCATTTGAGGTAAAGACCTATTAGAACAGTCAATATGTAACCATTCCTCAACCTGACGATTCTCTTTGTTATAAACCCTCTTGGTAGTAAAATTTGCAACATACCCCAGAAAGATCCCCTCAATAGCTTTAGCACTGAATTTGGTTGGAACATCTCTAACTTTCAGCAGCGTGCATGGATTACCAAAAGGTAGTAAATATTCTAGATTTGGCATCCGATTATTGAGCAACTCATAGCATGTTTTGTTATGTTGCTTCACATTCAAAACTCTGTTCAAAACGTGACACGCAGTATTCACAGCCTCAGCCCAAAAAGTAACTGGAAGCTTAGAATCAGCAAGCATTGTACGTGCGGTTTCAACCAAAGTCTTGTTCTTTCGTTCAGAAACTCCGTTTTGTTGAGGTAGATATGGCGCACTGAATTCATGATGACTTCCCTTTTGAAGACAAAATAAACCCATCTTGCTATTCTTAAACTCGCTGCCATTGTCACTCCTAATTCTTCTGACTTTCTATTTGCATAAATTCTCTAAACCCAGGATTAAGAACTGTACCATCTCTGTGGTTTCGACTTTAGACACAAGGAACTTAACCCATGAAAATCTACAGAAATCATCTGTTACTACCAGAAAATAAGATTTACCGCCAATGTTCCTGATACTAATCGGTCCGAACAAATCCATATGCAGTAGCTCCAAAGGAGTCACAATTGAATTCTTTGTCTTAAATTTGTGGGACTTCTTGTGTTGTTTCCCCTTCTTGTAAGGAATACAGTCATCAGAAACAGAGAATTTCATCTTCGGAACACCAATAACCAGATCATTATTCACGAGATAATTAATTTTCTAATAATTGATGTGAGCAAGTTTCTGGTGCCACAAAATAGAATCCGACTCAGACGCCTTGGAGAGTAAACATGTAGGAATTGAATCCGTTGTTGTAGCAACACTCATGTCTAGGACATATGTGTCATTTCTCCTCGGAGCCTTCATTAGAATCCATTCATCAGGAATAACAAATCCCGGTTTCAAGATATAACACTCAGAATCATTGAAATGAAATGAAAACTTCTTGTCACACACTTGAGATACACTCAAAAGATTATGTTCAAGTTGCTCCACATAGTTCACTTTCTCAAATTTGATTTTATCGTTCTTCAAAGTACCCTGACCAGTTATGTACCCGCCTTTATTTCTAGCAAAAGCGACATAACCACCATCAATATTAATAACATCTTCGAACAAACAAATATTCCATGTCATAAGTTGAGAACAACCACTATCCACATACCACGTAATGTTGATAGTCCTCCTTGGTTGTCCCTACATAAACAAAGAAAATCAGTTAGAAAAAGGAACCCAAGCCATTGTAGTCTTGGGTCGTCCAAATGGATCAAAATAAACAACTTTAATCAGTTCACAATCAACATTGTCATCAACCTTTGGAACATAAGATTCAAAATTAGACCTTCTCAATGAAGACACTGTATGATTAATTGGAAAAACATTATTAGATTTATGATTATCAGATTCAGAATTTTCCAAATGTTTTTTTTTAATTTTCTGTTACATCTTCTTCGTTGTGGTCTAGAAAGTTTGACCTCAGGTTGAGAATCTTTAGGGATTCCAACATGTGGAATCTCAAACTTCATTTGAAAAATAACTGGTTTAGAAGTATGTTTATCATGTTGCTTAAATCATGAAGATTTAGGAAATGATTGACAAGGCACATTCTTTACAACACTAGAAGTAGGCTTTCCCAAATTTAGTTGTTTCAGAATCGTCACCACTCATTGTTTTGGGGGAACATTCTTTAATTTGCCTTGATTCTTATAAGGACATCGAATCAGAATATAACCAGCCTCATTACAGTGAAAACAAACTCTTCTATCTTGATGATTTATGATATAATGAGTTTTTCTTGAATTTTATGACCCTTCCGATGAACAAGCTTCAGAAAATTTTACTGAACAGTTAACTGGCTTCTTTTGAACATAAATTTGTGTAGTCACCTTTGATAAATTCGTCTTTTGATGACCAGCAGCAACAAAACCACTTGATTGTAACATTTTGGAAAGGTTAGGTTGATCAACTTTCACTTCATCAGGTTTTGTTAAAATGCATCTATCACGAGTAACATTTTTCACCACTTTTGGTTCATCAAGTTGCAGTTCCTTAGGAATGCCTTCAACCTTTTTATCATCAAAAACTTCATCCTCAGAATCAGAATCATAGATCATATCTTCACCAGATACTAGATTTACTTTCAACACCGTCTTTGGATCAATTTCCTCTTCATAAATAATTTCTGGTTCAACCACATAATTTGCATTGAATGGTGGAGGAACAAATCCATATCCAACAACCCTCTTTGTAGGATCAGCATTAGCATTAAAGTAATCCAATACCACATATGAACTTTCAAAATTCTCCAGCTTTCTATGTAATTTGATCACTTCAGATTCTTTGTCAGAAATCTCTTTGTTCTTCTGAGCAACAATTTCATTTCGCTTTTCAATCTCAGCATAAGCCATATCTAGATGATATGCTTGTTCCTTATATTTCAATCCCAAAGAGTTCAAATCTATTTTCAAAGACTCAATTCTATCTATACACAATTTATCATTATCTTTCAATTTTTGATTAACTGAATGCATCGATTTCATATCACAAATTAAATTTGTGTTATCATCCATAACCTTTTGCATTTTATATTTTACACAGATGCAATTAGAACAGCAAATGTGACAGACAGAATCTTTTACCTTTGAAGGATATGACATATATGCCATGAAGCCTTTAGCAATAGGAATATCTTCAGAATCAGCACCATCAGAAAAATTTTGAGTTAATACTATATCATCTTCAGATTCACCAGATGCAATATTAGATTCAGATTCACTAGATGCAATATTAGATTCAACATTATGTACATGATCATGCTCTTCATCAGCACTTGACAAACTCTCACCATCACTTGAACTATCATCATCAGTTAACTTTTCAGATCTTTCAGAATGGATCTCAGCTACAAAAGCTTGACTTACAGTACCAATCATAATTTTCATCATTCTGAGCAACCAAAGCAGATGATGCAGATGCATGATTAGAATTTCCAGAGCCTGAGGAGCCATGTGACTAATTACGATTTTTCTGAAAGTTATTAGGCTTCTTCTGAGAATCAAATTCAACTTTTGGCTTCACACATTCTTTTGCAAAATGACCATACTCCTGACAATTATAGCAACGAACTTTGGCTTTGTCAAATCCCATACGTGAACGACTGTTAGAACCAATATACTTCCTTCCAGTCTTCTTCAAAAAATCCTTTGCTTGTCGCATCAGCATAGCCATGTTCCATTGAATGTTCATTTATTCCAGATCAACAGGATCAATTTGTCTGAAATCCTCTTCAATAACATCTGGATCATGAATCTTTCCTCCAATAAAATTTTCATAAGAAGCCATAAAGGAAGAAAACATTGCTAAATAATCATCAGCAACTCTTTGATTCATATTATGTGTTCCAGATGATGAAGAAGCTGTGTTTGCAGAGAAACCAGAATGACTTGGAACCCCAGAATAATGTTCATTAGAAGCATCTTGAGTATCACCAGAAAAGAACGCAACCCCTACACCAGTTTTGCCAGAAGTCTTAGCAAAATACATTGAAGGATCTTGAATATTCTCCATATTGGTTTCCTTCTTCTTCATATTCAAATCATGTGATTGAATCTTGCCAAGAACATCTTCAAGAGACATAGTTTTATACTTGACATTTTCTTTAATCAAAACTGAATACACATCAAATTTAGATGGTAATGACTCCAAGAACTTATCATTTATCTCTTTAGTCATCACATCAGTCTTAGTAGATTGAGTACTTTTACCAGAACGAATACTCTAACTATCAGTTAAATCTGCAGAAGAATCACATTGAGAATCACCCTGCTTCTCCAATTCTTCTTTGATCAAGACCACAAACACTTGAGAAGTTGCTTCACCCTTTTTCTTCAACGCTTCCCATAGATCTCTTGAAGTTGGACACTTCCCGAGACTATGAATAATTTCTTTTTGTAAAGACATTGTTAAAGTTTCACACGTTTTCATCTCTTGATCAAACTTCTGCTTTTCTACTTTAGTAAGAGCTGTCGCTGGTTTAGGAACATTATAATATCCCATGAAGTCATAAGTAGGATGCACATATCCTTCAGATATGGGTGTCCAAAAATTTTCATCAGTGTCTGATACGAACTATTTGAACCGGACTTTCCAGCTACGGTAATCTGATATGCACAAAAGCCTCGGTGGCATAGTTCCAATATCATTATCATCATAAGAAATTGACATTTTGAAATTTTTGCAAAAATATCCGGAAAAAATTTCCCGCCAAAAAACTCTTTTTTTTTTTAATTTCAAAAATAATTCAAAACAAGCATGTAAACTTTTCCTAAAAAAAATTTGGACAAGAAAAATTTCCAGTCAAAATACTCTTTTTTTAAGAACACTAGCAAACTAGATAAGTTCGCCTGATACTACCTGAGCGAACAAGACCACAAGCGAACTTGATAACTTCGCCTAATCAATAAGTTCGCCTAACCTGAGTGAAGCGAACTTGATAAGTTCGCCTACTAAGTTCGCCTACAACAGAATCTCAGCAATAAGTTCGTCTGGTGCTGTAACAAACTCAGGAGGAAGATTCTTCAACCCAAACATGAACAAACAGCACCGAATATCATCATTTCTCATAGATTTGAAGGAATTTAAAGAAACTAGACCATAGGTTTTTAGTATTTTATGAATTAGAACAGTTCTATCGGATTAATTTCACCAAAATCCACCTCAAACTCATGAATTCAGCATCAATTTAAACTTCAAGAACTTGAAAACCCCATGGATACAAAAACTTGAAAAAAATCATCAATTTCTTGTCAAATTGTACACAAAATCGTCACTAATCACCAAGAATCAAACACAAATCACGAGCAAAAGCTCTGATACCACTTGTAGGTCCACATGACTCATCTATAGATCGATCTCGTGACAAGACGTCTCGATAACACGGAGTGCGGAATCCTACCGTGTTAACGTTTGTATACGAATTGACAATAGAAATAACAGGTAAATAAACTTCTCTTTGTATTCCACCAAACATGGAGTTTACAAGATTCACAGAATACAATCGTTCAAGCCCCTTTTTTCCTTCACTAGAACAGAATCTGTAAACACCTATTTATAGACACAAGCTCTGCAATAAGCGAACTTAACAAGTTCGCCTCTAAGAGACTAGGCGAACTTAACAAGTTCGCCTCACATGAGACTAGGCGAACTAGACAAGTTCGCCTCTAGCAGAACTTGTTCTAACACTTAGAAAACATTAATACAAAAAACATAGAGACAATAAGATCTAAACTATTACAAGCTTTTGTCATACATTTATGTCCTAACGGGTATTAATTCAAATTTGTACGTTTACACTCTAGGTTAACCTTGTAAGTCACAAGGATTCACCTAACTATCTATTCTCTTGTGCAATCCACATCCTAGATACAAGTGAGTTTACATAACCCTTTTTTTTCATTTTGTACATTTTGGGGTGAACATGATTTACATTGAAACCAATTGCAATATTACACAATACAATTCTACATTTGATTCCATGTGACTATTTGTGAATTATGCTTGAATGCTACAATTTATTACTACACATACATGACACAACTCGTACAATCATTAACTCCGTACAGGCCCAAATGATAGTGTTATTATTACATGATGGCTAGAAGAGTGTGTGTAGACCCATGAGAAATTCTGGCTAAGGAAGGACCGGGTACTTAAGTATATCCCTTGTGACCCACCCCTCTTTCCTGGGAATTCTCTTAATGGGTACACCACTTATAGGTGAAGTGTTACTCCTAAAATACTATTGAGAAGACTCGGTGTCATGACTAGTCAAGCTCTAAATTTATGAAAACTCCTATATCTAACACTTAGTATATTTTATATACCACTTACAATCTTTTCCCTTCTTTTTCTACTATACATGGACTCCGAAACGTATTCTCTTATCTAAGCTTCTTCCCTGTGCATGAGCTCCCCCCATGGTAGATCTGCTCCCATCCCGATATACTCTCCTGGACCAGAGTCTGAACAGGAAGAAAACATGGGATCACCGGACTATCGATCACCAATACCCCCAACTGCTAGTGCAAGGTTTGATATAAAAGCAGACTGGATTAGGAACACTGGCCCAAGACTTCAAACATCTGGATCACCTCCATCAAGAAACCCATATCAGGCACCCCACCTACATAACCAGTTACCACCTCCTATGGGAGACCCCTACCTAGTACTCGACCCATATCACCTTGACCCAAGGGCAAGGTAAACCATGGCACCCACTAGTGCTATGGGAGTCCCATTTGATGCCATACACCAGTACATGAGAACCTCAGAGTTTGTGAGACAAGGCATAGAGCACGGGATAAGACACGTCCTGCTAGGTCAAAGGATTGACAGCCTAGGAAATCAAGAATGGTGCAAGGAGGAGAAAATTACAAGCCTGGAAGAAGACAGGGAGATACTTATTGCAAGCCAGAAGCAGCAAGGGCTGAGGCCCAGTTTGCTATCTCTGTGACTATAGCGATGTTCGTCTTGGTGCTCATCTGTTTGCTCGTGGAGAGCTACCTGAGGCGCTAGGAGGATTGTTCTATTTTTGTCTTTAATTTTTCCGTTTGAAACCACTACCCTATGTTTGGATTAAGCTTTTGACATTTTATCATTTAATGCTAAGTTTTATTTTACAACTTTAATGCCATTACTCGTTGATTCAATATTACCATCATATTTTCATCAAGATCACCCAAATATCATTTTCTCATTCGTTGCAAATTAGTACGCGTACCCAAGCCTCCCTTGCAAACTAATCATTTTAATTATTCAAACACCATCGTTATTTTGCTCAAACAAATCATCTATTAAGCCTTTAGTTTATAAATATCATTTGGAATGTAAATTTTCAACAAATCCTTTACTTTGTAAGAAAATTTAAACACGACTGGTTTCATAAAACATTATTTAAATAAATTATAACTTTGGTTTCAATAAATTTAATTACTATCAAACTTTGGCTTAATTACTAAATGATCTAGCCATTATTTTTCCTTTATGATAATTAAAAGTTAATAAAAATGTTTTCCTATAAAATTATCCATTTATTTAGATTACTCGACTCATTGGTTTCACCATCTTATTTATTTGCAAACATAAATAAAATTACAATTACTTATTTATTTAATAACAAAATCAGTTATTCGTAAGCACGTTACTTAGAATATTTTCAAAACCTCCTCGTTATCTTGCAACTTCGGTAATGTATGAGTGCACTTGCCACTTCAAATAGATGACTCATTTCGCGTAGACGTTAACCATCCCTACGAACCTCAACAAGATTTAAAAAGCCAAAACCCAAATACCCACATTATGCATGAACACCAAACAACACGCTTGTCCGCAACACCCGACCACCTACAAAATAGTTTAAGATTACTCATAAGATTCAATAGCTTACACATGAACGTCCACAATACACATGAAACTCAGTTGTTTACAATACACATGATACAAGATTCATTACATGATACATGAAACTTAGTTGTTTACAATATACATGATACGGATTGATTACATGATACATGAAACTTAGTTGTTTGCAATATACATGATACTAGGTTGATCACATAGTACATAAACATTGGTTGCTCATGATACACATGATACTCAATTGTTTACATTATGCATGAAAACGTATGTGTTCCCGTTATACATGAAACTCATTTGTTTGATACATACATGATACAATGAACAAAACACTAGATCATACATGAAACTCGAGCGTTTACATTATACACGGAAATAAATTGTTTACAATTGTTGTAATTGACTGATCACAATATACACTAGAATTGAAAGCTATAACACTCTGAAGCTACTCGGGGTTTGACGTATCCTTGTTCAACACACGAGCAAGCTATGGAATGTTAAGATGTACTACATTATTACTCTTTAGTTTTCCTGATTGACCTTACTATCTAGGGACACAGTTATTCATTAGCAACACATACGTGAAAACAATAGATACGAACTAAGAAATTTTGTGACCTCCCTTTACCCGCACACAACGAAAGGACCTATACGGACCATGCGATGATTCGAGTAATTACGGGTGCACACGAAATAATAAAAATCAGCGCATGGAAAACATAGTAAACTATGTCGTGTGTTTTGACATAAAACCTATCATGACATACAATAACGAAACCAATGAGATATGATAAGGGCATGGTGGATACGCCGCTGGTACTTCCTATATATAAATGTTCCTGTCATATTTTCAAAAGTAGCGTTGTTCGTGTCACGTGAAGTTTTATGTTATTTTGACGTGGACCAATGGTTGTAACACCTCTTGACCAAGTAACGTATCTTGAACATATTAGTCTACGTTCTAAACAAGTACTAACCATCAAATTCGCATCGCTTTCATTTCACGGGATACATTTCATCTTTGAAGCCCAAAGTACACTTTGAACAGTTTTCTCCTTAAACCCCTTAAACTAAATCCACACTATCATCATTCATGCCTGATACTCCTCAACCCAATTCTTAAAGTTCATTGAGGAATCCAAACGTAGCCTAGAGTTTACTTGGGAACGTGAGGATCAAATGAAGCTCAAGTACCCGCACTTCTTTGATTCAGTAGCCTTAACTAGTTGAATTTCGGGATGAAATTCCCTCAACTTGGGGATACTGTAACATCTATGATTTTTCGGCCCTATCTTAACTTAGTTATTTCAATAATAAAACTACATTTAAATTCTGTAATTGTTCAAGCACACTATGTCACATAAATCATTATTTTTAAACCTTGCGTTTACATAAATCTCTTTAACAAATGTTTGTGTATTAATATACATATATATGTATAATTATTTATTTATAAATATTTGTATACAAATATATTCATGTATTGAAGTTATTTATAAGAATATTTGTTTAGCAAATATATAATTGACATTTTAAATCTATAATAGATTAGTTGTTATAAAGTTTATAAAAGAAAGATCCAAGTTTTATAGTTTTTTTAAACATAAATCAATTTATAAAATTTATATATATATATATATATATACATATACAATTATCTACCAATTAAACTTTGTTTTGAAACCCTTGAACCTTTGAACCCCAAATCTTGAACCCACATAAACAATTGGACTCTCAAACTTGAACCCTGACATGGATTTTGAACCCCTTTCCCTCAAATTTGACCCCACTCACAAAAATTCTGAACCTTTGACTTTTAGTAGTCAAACAAGAACCAAACTTGTGCAATCCAAGCTCAAATCGATGAAATCCAGAATCAAAGGACTTGCCTTGTGTGCTAAGGCAATATTCGACTGATTTCAAACCCAACTAGCACCTCAATTTCATCTGTCTCGTGGCCAATTTGAAATTCGAATACGTTTGACTAACCAGAGTCAAAACCGTGCTTGATTCAACCTTTAATCAAAGGATTTAGACGCGTTCAATCCCATAAATCACGCGCAAACGATTCATGTATGAATGTAGACCCTATTCGCGGCCCAATTCATTCCAAATCGATGGAATTAACGCGTGAATGTTTCTTGCAGCGGTCACCTTCCAATCCTGGCCGAATCTTGTAACTAAAGGGAAATTAAACGAATCAAAGCAACCACACACCACCGTATAACCCCACACAAGCTCCCTAAACATTCAATCGATCCACACATCGCCGCTGGGACTCTGTCGACCACCAAGAACAACCAGACCTTCACCTCTGTCGTCCTCGGTCGATTCTTCATCAAAACAAGTAATTTTTACGCCTTTAGTTTCATCGTGATCCATAGCTCAATAGCCCCTTATTAATTCGGGTCATCAAAACATATCGGAATCGATTGGAGTGAGGGCTTAGTTTTTATTCGTTCGATCTGATTTGGGATTTGATTCTGGATCGCTAGTTAAACAAACGGAACCCTTTGTCGTCAGTGATACCACCCCGGTCCAGATGGTAAGTCATTGCGCCACTGGACCCGGTGGCGTGGGTTCGAAACCCATAACCCGGTCCCTTTTTGTGTGATCTTTAAACCTAGACCGGCCCTATTTCTGATACGGGTTAAAACATTTTTTAATCAGATCTTGGTAAGGGATTAGTGTTAGGACATAGATTGTATGAGAAAAGCTTTGTAATAGTTTAGGTCTTATTGTTTTTATGTTTTTATGTAATTGTTTAGTTTTTGTCTAAGTATTAGTACAAGTTCTGCTAGAGGCGAACTTGATAAGTTCGCCTAGTCTAATAGAGGCGAACTCTAAGCATGTTTGAAGCGAACTTATTAAGTTCGCCTATTGCAGAACGTGTGTCTATAAATAGAGAGTTTATCAGAGTCTGTTAAGGACGAATGAACGAACAAGTATTCTCTAAACTTTGTTTGGTGAGAGAAAGTTTAATTACCTGTTGTTTCTATTGTCAATTAGTATACAAACGTTAACACGAAGGATTCCGCACTCCGTGTTAATGAGACGTCCTATCACGGGATCGATCAGAGATGAGTCATGTGGACCTACAAGTGGTATCAGAGCTTTTTCTAATGATTTGTGTTTGATTCTTGGTTATTAGAGACGTTTTTTGTGTACAATTTGACAAGAAATTGATCGTTTTTGAAGTTTTTGTATCCATGGAGTTTTCAAGTTCTTGAAGCTGATTTTACTGATTAATTCGTGGATTTGAGGTTGATTTTGGTGAAATTAATCCGATAGAAGTGTTCTAATTCATAAAATACTAAATCCCACGATTCAATTTCTTCAAATTCCTTCTAATCTGTGAGAAATGATGATTTTTGGTGATATTTGTTCGTGTTTGGGTTAAAGTTCTTGTTGAGTTTGTTTCAGCTGCTGTAAGCAAACTTGCTGAAAGTTGTTGCAGGCAAACTTAGCAAGCGAACTTATTAAGTTCGCTTCTCTCAGTTTAAGCGAACTTAATAGGCGAACTTAATCAGTAGGCGAACTTACTAGAATTTCTTGGGTAAGCAAACTTATCAAGTTAGCTTGATATCAAATTCGCTTATTTGGCTTTGAAGCGAACTTATTATCTTCGCTTAAGGGGAGTTTGTGTTCAACACATGGAAATTTTGTTCTGAAAATGGAAAATATGGTGCAAGTGACTAATATGTTAAATTACGACAACGAGATTGGTACATCTCAGAAACCGCCCAAATTGTTAAGTCTTGCAGATTATTCTAAATGGAAAGATCGGTTTGATCAGTTCATGTCTTTTACTGATACAAGTTTATGGATTCCAATCTTGGAAGGTTATACGCATCCGACATATACTTGGATGGGAAAGGACGATGTTCCTTAATCAGTATCTGCGTTAACCACAGAAGAAAAATTATTGTTTGATAGGGAAAAGAAGGCAATGGCTAGTATTTCTATGTCTCTTCCTAAAGAAATTTATCATAGCTTTAAACAATTCAGGAGTTCTCAACAATTGTGGGAAGCGTTGCAAAAGCGGTGTGAAGGTAGTTTGGATGTTAAGAAAAGCCGAAAAGAATTATTGAAGAAGCAGTTCTTAGTATTCAAGCACTTTCAAAATGAATCTTTATATGATCTTGCAACGAGATTCTACCATTTGCTGAGTGAGTTGTCAAGTACTTCAGTGGTTTATGAGACTGAAGAGATAAATGATAAGTTTTTGAAGGCATTGCCATCTAAATTTGATGTGTAAACGGTTTTGATAAAAGAGAATGTCAAGTATAAAACTATGTCTCTTGAAGAGGTTCTTGGCAAGATTCAATCACATGATTTGAATATGAAGAAGAAGGAAACCAATATGGAGCATATTCAAGATCCTTCAATGTATTTTGCTAAGTCTTCTCGCAAAACTGGTGCAGGGGTTGCGTTCTTTTCTTGTGATACTCAAGATGTTTCTCATGATCATTGTTCTGGGGTTCCAAGCCATTTAGGTTTCTCTGCAAATACAACTTCTTCATTATCTGGAACACATAATATGAATCAAAGAGTTGCTGATAATTATTTAGCGATGTTTTCTTCCTTTATGGCTTCTTATGAAAATTTTATTGGAGGAAAGATTCATGATCCAGATGTTATTGAGGAGGATTTCAGACAAATTGATCCTGTTGATCTGGAAGAGATGAACATTCAATGGAACATTGCTATGCTGATGCAACAAGCAAAGGATTTTTTGAAGAAGATTGGAAGAAAGTATATTGGGTCTAACAGTCGTTCACGTATGGGATTTGATAAAAGAAAAGTTCATTGCTATAATTGTCAGGAGTATGGTCATTTTGCCAAAAAAATGTGTGAAACCAAAAGTTGAATTCGATTCTCAAAAGAAGCCTAATAACTTTCAGAACAATCGTAATCAGTCACATGGATCCTCTGGTTCTGTAAATTCTAATCATTCATCTGCATCATCTGCTTTGGTTGCTCAGAATGATGACAATTATGACTGGGGTATTCATCTTGAAGATTTGGTTGGTTCGGTAAGTCAAGCTTTTGTAGCTGAATTTCATTCTGTAAAATCTGAAGAGTCAACAGATGATGATAGCTCAAGTGATGGTGAGAGTTTGCAAAGTGCTGATGAAGATCGTGATCAAGTACAAAATGGTGAGATTGATATTGCATCTGGTGTATCTGAAGATGATATTGTTTTAACTCAGAATTCTTCTGATGGTGCTGATTCTGAAAATATACCGATTGCAAAAGTCTTCATGGCAGATATGTCACATCCTTCAACGGTAAAAGATTATGTCTGTCACATTTATTGCTCAAATTGCATAAGCATAAAAGATAAAATGCAAAAAGTAATGGATGATAACACAAATTTATTTGTGATATGAAATCTATGCATTCAGTTAATCAAAAATTGAAAGATAATGATAAATTGTGTATAGATAGAATTGAGTATTTGAAAAGAGATTTGAACTCTTTGGGATTGAAATATAAGGAACAAGCATATCATCTGGATATGGCTTATGCTGAGATTGAGAAGCAAAATGAAATTGTCACTCAGAAGAACAAAGAAATTTCTGATAAAGAATCTGAAGTGATCAAATTACATAGAAAGCTGGAAAATTTTGAAAATTCATCAGTGATATTGGATTACTTTAATGCTAATGTTGATCCTACTAAGAGGGTTGCTGAATTGGATTTGTTCCTCCACCATTCAATGCAAATTATGTGGTTGAACCAGAAATTATTCATGAAGAGGAAATTGATCCAAAGACAGTGTTGAAAGTAAATCCAGTAACTGGTGAAGATATGATTTATGATTATGATTCTAAGGATGAAGTTTTTGATGATGAAAAGGTTGAAGGCATTCCAAAGGAAGTGCAAATTAATGAGCCAAAGGTAGTGAAAAATGTTACCCGTGATAGATGCATTTTAACAGAACCGGATGAGGTGAAAGTTGATCAACCTGAACTTTCCAAAATGTTACAATCAAGTGGTTTTGTTGCTGTTGGTTATCAGAAGAAGAATTTATCAACAGTGACTAAACAAGTTTTTGTTCAAAAGAAGTCAGTTAACTGTTCAGTTAAATATTCTAAAGCTTGTTCATCAGACGGGTCATCAAATTCAAGAAAAACTCCTTATATCAGAAATCATCAAGATAGAAGAGTTTGTTTTCATTGTAATGAGGCTGGTCATATTCTGATTCACTGTCCTTATAAGAATCAAGGCAAATTAAAGAGTGATCCTCACAAAAACAAGTGGTGACGATTCTGAAAAGAGAAAATGGGGAAAAGCCTACGTCTAGTGTTGAAAAGAATATGCCTTGTCAATCATTTGCTAAATCTTCGGGATTTAAGCAACATGATAAACGTATTTTTAAACCCGTTGTTTTTCAAAAGAAGTTTGAGATTCCACATGTTGGAATTTGAAAAGAGTCTCAACCTGAGGTCAAACTTTCTAGACCACAACGAAGAAGATGTGACAGAAAACTAAAGAAATTTTTGGAAATACCTGAATCTGATAATCATAAATCTAATAATGTTTTTCCAATAAATCATACTATGTCTTCTTTGAGAATGTCTACTTGTAAATCTTATGTTCCAAAGGTTGATGACAATATTGATTGTGAATTGCTTGAAGTTGTTTATTTTGATCCATCTGGACGACCCAAGACCCAAGACCATAATGGCTTGGGTTCCAATTTCTAACTAATTTTCTTTGTTTATGTAGGGACAACCAAGGAGGATTGTCAAAAATACGTGGTATGTGGATAGTGGTTGTTCTCGACATATGACAGGGAATATTCATTTTTTTGAAGATGTGATTAATATTGATGGTGGTTATGTCGCTTTTGCTGGAAATAAAGGTGGGTACATAACTGGTCAGGGTACTTTAAAGAACAAAAAAGTCTAATTTGAGAAAGTGAACTATGTGGAGCAACTTGAACATAATCTTTTAAGTGTATCTCAAGTGTGTGACAAGAAATTTTCATTTCATTTCAATGATTCTGAGTGTTATATCTTGAAACCGGGCTTTGTTATTCGTGACGAATGGATTCTAATGAAGGCTCCAAGGAGAAATGACACATATGTCCTAGACATGAGTGTTGCTACTACTACGGATTCAATTCCTACATGTCTACTCTCCAAGGCATCTGAGTCGGATTCTATTTTGTGGCACAGGAAACTTGCTCACATCAATTATCGGAAAATGAATTATCTTGTGAAGAATGATCTGGTTTTTGGTGTTCCGAAAATGAAATTTTCAGTTCCTGATGACTGTATTCCTTGCAAGAAGGGGAAACAACACAAGAAGTCCCACAAATCTAAGACAAAGAATTCTATTGTAACTCCTTTGGAGCTACTACATATGGATTTGTTTGGACCGATTAGTAACAAGAGCATTGGCGGTAAATCTTACTGTCTGGTAGTAACAGATGATTTCTCTAGATTTTCATGGGTTAAGTTCCTTGCTTCTAAAGCAGAAACCACAGAGTTGGTATAATTCTTAATCATGGGTTTAGAAAATTTGTTTAAACAGAAAGTCAGAAGAATTAGGAGTGACAATGGCAGTGAATTTAAGAATAGCAAGAAGGGTTTATTCTGTCTTCAAAAGGGAATTCATCGTGAATTCAGTGCGCCATATGTACCTCAACAAAATGGAGTTGCTGAACGAAAGAATAGGACTTTGGTTGAAACGGCACGTACGATGCTTGTTAATTCTAAGCTTCTATTAACTTTTTGGGCTGAGGCTGTGAATACTGCGTGTCACGTTTTGAACAGAGACTTGACCGTTAAGTGACACAACAAGACATGCTATGAGTTGCTTAATAATCGTAAGCCAAATCTGGAATATTTACTAACTTTTGGTAATCCATGCACTCTTTTGAAAGTTCGCGATGTCTCAAGCAAGTTCAGTGCTAAGGCGATTGAAGGGATCTTTCTGGGGTATGTTGCTAATTCTACTACCAAGAGGGTTGAGACTCATCAGGTTGAAGAATGGTTTCCTATTGACTGTTCTAATCGGTCTTTACCTCAAATGGCGATTGGACCAGACTGGGCTTTTGATTATGAGAATTTATTCAAGTCTTTTCATTTACCTTCTGATATTTCTCTTGAGGAAGCTGCTGTATTATATGATTCATGTCAGGATACCCAGAATAGTGGTTTTCTACCGACTGCGGTTCCACAATCATTTGTTCCTTCTACATCTGTTCCAGATTCTAATGCTGCTTATTGTTCGGGAGCAGAAGAGTCTGATAGTGAAGATGAAAATGTTATTTTCCAAGATTCTTCTATAGATCCTTTGTTAGTTGATGAACCTTCTAATTTGTCACAGAATCAGGGGGAGAATACTACAAATCTGGACTCAGGAGATACCAGTTAATCAAGATCTGTCCTATCAATCTGATATAACTCAAGTTGATGTGTTGCCGGTTCCTGAGGTTGCATCAATCAAGGAACTCAAAGCTCATCCGATTTCAAATATCATTGGGGATTTGCGTGATGGAGTGCAAACGCGTTCTACTCTTGACAACACTTATTTGTATACAAGTTTTAAAGATACTGGTGTTTTTGATGTATGCTCACATTTGTGACAATCCGGACTTTTCAGTTAGCTCCGTTAGAAATTCCGTTAATTTTTCTGTTAAAACCTAACCCAGTTAACTCAATATTAAACCCCAAGGACCAATTCTATCAATAATCCAAACTTAAACTCCAGGGACTAGTTGTGTAGTATCTCTAAACCATTTGGTTGACTCTATAAAGTCAAAATCTAATGAGATTTATTCCTGTTGACTTTTTTTAGTCAAACTAACAAGGCCCTAACTCAATTAACTAGATCAAAACCTTAGGGACTAGTTCTGTCAAAACTCTAAACTCATATTTATCTGAAAATAGAGTGACTAATCCTGTAATTAAGCTAATTTCAATTTCTGTTGACTTTCATAAGTCAAACAGAGTGTTCTTGAGCCTGAATTCACGAAATCGGTTGATCTGTAACCGTCATTCACGATTAGTAACATTTAACCACACCATTAGGGTGTTAAAACATCATTAATTCGTAAATTAAAACCAATAATGAGGATTAAACTCATAACCGTCGACTACAACTCTTTTACTCGCAAATCTGTGTCAATTCGATCCCTCACAATTGAAATAACCCCTCTACACACGTTAGACGACTCTCTCCGAAGCTGTTTCACACTCGAATTCGGTCGGAGAAGGAACTAAAATCGTCGGGGACCAACACACTCAAGCCGGAACTGTGTTTTACTCGAACACCATCAATTCGAAATCCTTTCTGGTAATTAATCATACCCCTAACTTCGTTTCAGTTTCTACAACAAAAGCCCCATGATTATTCTGGCTTACATTATCGAATTGATCGTGAACCATAATCTAGGGTTCATATAAAGCCGGTATAATCGAGCCCTACTTTAGAATCTGTTAAAATTCAATTAACCTATATGGTTAGAATCGCAACCCCTCACTTGTTAAAAGCCCTATGATAAATGGATCCAACACGATCATGTAACTAGGGTTTGTTCATAATGGAATTTGGGGGTTTCGACCTTAACAACTTTATAAATCCAATTAAACCACATGATCAGATTCGAAATCCTTCGTTTAATAAAAACCGTATGTTTTCAACTGATTCCAATACACAAATTCATCGATTTGACTTGTGTTCAAAGCTAGGGTTTTGACGGTTTCAAAGAGGAATTAAACGACCTAAAACTCAATACTTTTCAAATTAAACATCACCACAGATTCGCCAAAACTCGAATAACAAAACCCTTAAACTTTGGATTCGAATCGTGATCGATTTGGTGGGATTTAGAGCTGGACTTGGTTCGGCTTCGATAGGGGGGGAGAACACAGGAAACCACCTTGCTAAAACCATTTCAGTTTGGGTTTATAATGCGATGGCCTAGCGGCTGAAATGGTTAAGACTTGGTGAGGGTAGGGGAGAGACCCGGGTTCGAATCCCTCCCCACTGTTTTATTTTTAAAACCTTTTCCCAACTATTATTTTAATATTAAATCAAACCCTATTTTATTATAATATTATATAAACGTGTTTTAACCCGGGAAACAACCCGTGGGCTTGGGTTTGAACTTTGTAACTATTTTTACTATTATTTCCACTTTTTAAAAAATATGTATTTATGTATTTTTCAAACCGTAATCTCGTATAAAGTAATATAATGATATTATTTTGAACTCGTATTCAACGTTAATAAAATGATATATATATATTATATTATTTCGACTCGTTTAATTAGCTTGTGTGACATTTTTTTTTAAAGTAAAAATAATATAAATAGTTATATTATTTACCTGCGCTATTTACCTCGATAAAAAAAATAAAATAATATATTTATTATTTTTTCCACTCCAAGGACTATTTAATAAATCTTTCGAACTTAAAGATAATATATTAAATTATATTATCTTCCTAACCTTTGTAAACGACTCAAACATATGAAAATAATTATTTAATTTTTATCCATTATCAACGTTCGACATGTAACGCAAATTCCCTAAAATCATTATAACAAGATATGCATACTATTATATATATATATATATAACTCCTTCGACACATTCATTTATTCCTAAATCCTTAGCATGCGTTAGGACATTCAAACTTTCCGTGTCGCCGTCGCAATTCCCAAATTGTCCCTAATTTATGGGTTTATAATTTTAGGGCATACGTATGCCGTGCAGGCTAGCGCTTGAGATTCAAAATCTTTCAATTGTGTGATACTACCTACAATGCAACGCAGGTGAGTTTTCACGGCCCCTTTTTACTGTTTTAATCTGGGGGAGAAAACATGATTAAACTATTTTGAGATTTTGTAATTCGTATGTTATCGATGTTAAAGCTAAGCGTAACACGCTATCACAGAAAGTCCTCATCTTATATCGGACCGTTAATATGGTTCTTAGCCTACTCACATCGCTAGTGTTGATAGACCTGGCAGGAGGCAAATAAACAAACAGTCAGCTTCGGTTGCGAGCGCTTGAGTTAAACATAAACATAGATTAGCTACCTATAGATACATATTGAATGATCATAAATCTGGTAAACGCTTATTTATATATTGAAACCTGTGAACTCACCAACCTCGTGTTGGCATATTTTCTTACATGTTTTCTCAGGTCGCTAAGATAAGGCACAGGTGCACATTAGGGCATACATGGGATTCATCTATTTTTATTGTTGCTTATTTATGTTTGTTTGGATTATTTTGTATTGTACTTGGCTTGGTTGGACGTTTGGACTTTTGGACTTTTGGTTTGGGCGCGTGTGTTTTGTGCATTTACTTTTCTTTACGCTTCCGCATTGAAACTCTGGATGATATGATATTTTCATTTGAGTCCCATGTAGAGTCGTTCAAAGTAACTAATGTCTGAGATCCTGGTTCGTCACTTCCCAAACAGCAAAAATCCGTTAGTTGAAATTGGGGGTGTGACAACATTCCTGTTTTATTTCTCAGGTTGAACCAAAGAATGTCGAAATGGCTTTAAGTGATAACAATTGGATAGAGGCCATGCAGGAAGAACTTGCTCAGTTTGACAAACTTAAAGTTTGGAATCTTGTAGATCTTCCAAAGGGTGTGTATCCAATTGGTACGAAGTGGGTGTTTAAATGCAAGAAAGATGATCGAGGTGTTGTGGTGCGAAATAAGGCAAGATTAGTTGTACAAGGTTTCAATCAACAAGAGGGAATTGATTACACCGAGGTTTATGCGCTTGTTGCTAGGCTTGAAGCTATAAGGTTGTTTCTTGCTTTTGCTTCATACAAAGGGTTTAAGGTGTTTCAATTAGATGTAAAAAGTGCTTTCTTATATGGTAAAGTCAAGGAGGAAGTTTATGTGTGTCAGCCACCGGGGTTTGAAGATCCAATTAATCCGTCTAAAGTTTTCAAGCTTGATAAAGCTCTCTATGGTCTTCATCAAGCTCCTCGAGCGTGGTATGAAACGTTGTCTGCACATCTTTTGGAAAATGATTTTGTTCGTGGACATATTGACTCGAATTTATTCATTAAGAAAGCGGGGGGAGAATACCTACTGGTACAGATATATGTAGATGATATTATTTTTGGCTCTACAAATGAAGGGTTGTGCAAAGAGTTTGAGAGTATTATGAAATAGAAGTTTGAGATGTCAGATATGGGAGAGTTATCATTTTTCCTAGGTCTTCAAGTTAATCAGAAGGAAGATGGTTTCTTTATTCATCAGTCCAAGTACGTAAATGACATCTTGAGCCGGTTCAAGATGGAGGACTGTACCCCATATGATACTCTGATTCCAGTCAATCATAAATTGAATTCTGACCCGGATGGAAAAGAAGTTGACTGCCAACTTTACCGTGCAATGATTGGATCTCTCATATACTTAACCGTTATCTGAAAGGAAAACAAATATTGGGACTATGGTTTCCTCATGGTTCTAACTTTGAATTCAATGCTTACACTGATTCTGATTTTGGTGGTTGTTGTTTGGACAGGAAATCTACTACAGGTGGTTGCCAGTTCTTGGGTAATCGTCTAGTTTCCTGGCAATACAAAAAGCAAACTACGGTCTCCATTTCAACATGTGAAGAAGAATACATTGCTACTGCAAGTTGTTGTTCACAGATCTTGTGGATCCAACAGCAATTAAGAGACTACGGTTTGAATTTTACAGATAAGAAGTTGATTGAGATGGTAAAGGTACATACAGATGATAATTTTGCTGATCTTTTTACCAAGGCATTTGATCGTACCAGGTTTGAATTTCTGATCAAAATGATCGGTATGATCAATCCCGAATAAAAGTTTTTCAAACCAATTTTCATGGGAGATTTTGTTTTAAATTTCTTTTATTGCTTTATAACATTTCTGCATTTTAAATTTCAGTAAAAAATTGTTATTTATAAAAATTCAAAACAAAATGAAAAATATAAAATTGACATCATTTGAAGTTATAGAAGAAATGATAGTACATGAGTGAATAGTTCATTACACATGACCTTAGTAGACCTTTGATATATAATAGTTTAAAGTAATTTGATTTGATCTAAATTTCAAAGTCTGCATAAATGAGAAATGATAGTGTTTTGAATGCTCTAATCTTGATAATATGTTTTAATTTGAATATGAGTTTGAAACTTAAATTGTCAATAGACTAGAAGCGTTTTTGAACCAATAGTAGTGTGAAAATTAAATATGATATAATTACATCTGTGATTTGAATCCATTATATGCCTGGGTGCGTGTGTAAAAGATCATTATCAGATATAGAATATATGGTTTTAAGAATTTCATGAGACCAATATCGAATTATATTTTAGCACAATCTCTTTCAGTTCACTTCACTGCCCATGCCCCGAAAAACATGCAATGTGTTGCTGAACTAAGATATGTTTCTGACAACATCTGTTAGAACATATATTCACCCTTGGATCAGTTAGATACATCATCTATTCTGATTTCATTGAAATTTATCCGGATAATAGTTGGATCCTCCTACCTGAATCTATTGATTCTCATTATAAAGCCAATTCGTTAGAATCTTTCGATTCTGAATCATTCTGATTCTTATATCCTTTGGGATCTGCTATTCTATACTTGTGCTAATAGAGATAATTTCATCTTGGAGATTGATCTAATCTTTCAATAAACTGTGTATGTCTTGAAGATAATGCAAATTTAATTTTTGTTGGCATATATGTGGGGTACACGATGTTTTTCATCTAAATGGTACTAACTCACATGAATTTGGAAGAAAAATGCTAATAGTTTCAAATTATATAATATTGACAATTTAAAAATTCATGCTTTATATTGCAAATTCGAAATGAAAAATTGAGCATTTCATAACCTGATCTTGTTTACATTTAAATGTATCGCGTATCATTTCAAGTATTATTCATATTGATTGCAAAAGTTACATAAAATTGAAAAAGTATTGAGTTGCATAAGTATGAGTTTGATTGTTTCATTTCATAGGTTACCCATAGTTGATAATAAACTGTGTGATGAATTACTCATATACTGATATGATCTTCTTGCTCATGATGTTCATCCAAAAATATGTGTTTCAGTTTGCTCAGATAAAAACCAAAAATATGTGATTCCGTTTGTACAGATAAAATCCAAAAATATTTTGTTCTATCTTCCATGAGAATTTTATTTTTAATTAAATTGATTCGGGATTGGATCGGATACATGCTACAGATGGAAGTTCACAAGAATGTGTCATGTTGAAAGTGAAGAATTTTGTTCAAAGGAAAAGGTTTGGAGCGAACTTAGTATGTTCGCTTGGTTCTGATTAAACGAACTTACTATGTTCGCCTGAGGCTTTTTAAGCGAACTAAACAAGTTCGCCTGATGAAGCAAACTTAATTGTGATTTAATATTTGGTTCAGGCGAACTTATTCATTTTATCTTGTTCACTGTGAGAGCGAACTTATGGAGCGAACATACGGAGTTTCTAGCGAATTTCTGATCTAGGGTTTTAGATTCGAAATTTTGGTGTTTGTTTCTAGATCGGTTTTTGATTGCGAGTATTTCTAAGGTAATTTCAAAAAAATTTATCCGTTAAATCGTCGAGAATTTGTCCTTTTTACCCTATGTTCGTCGGATTTTTAAATTTTTTACGTTTTCTGAGACCACCTAGATTTTCTGGATTAAATCTTGAAATTGATGCTTAAACTTGTGTCGTGATTGTTAATCGATGCTATTGTTATGCTTGAATTGAGCTTTTATTGATGATTTAGACATGTTTGAGATTCTGCTGTAGAAGTTGTATCGACAAACTGGTTCAGGCGAACTTGTTATGTTCGCCTCTTGCAACACTAAGCGAACATATTAAGTTCGCCTAAGGGCTCAGTAGTATTTTGGACTTGTGATTTTTTTTTGTGTGTTGAAAATTTTTTTTAATTTCTTTTGATTTTTTTTTTGTTTCTTTGATTACTAATGTGTGTTTTTTGTCCATTACATTTACAGATGGCTCGTCGTGTTGAGTACAAACATAATCAAGTGGCGTTATTGGATCCAAATATGTCTGAAGCTGTTAATTTTCAAGGAATTATCAACTTTCTGAATCGTTCACGTTTGCATGTGGCCTTATCTGCTAATCCGTACATCAGTTTACCATATATTCAACAATTCTGGGATACCGTCCATCAGGATACAGATGTTGAACCTCACGTACTTCGTGCTACAGTGAATAATAAGGAGGTAGCTATTTCAGTGGAAACTATTTGTTCTGCTTTGTCTTTGGGAGGTGCTGTTGATTTTCCTATGTCTTATCCTGGAACACTGATTATGGGGTGTTTTCAAAGGATGGGTTTCAGAGGAAGACCAAATGATACAAAAGCAAGAAAAGGAAGTTTAGTTGGCGAATGGAGGTATTTTATGCACGTCATCATACAATGTATGTCTCCAAGAAAGGCTGGTACTGATGGTTTGAAGAGTGCATTACAAGCTGCAGTGGTTGCATTGACCCTCAACAAACGGTTTAACTTTGCTTTATATATCTACCGTGAGTTGGTCATGCAAATTAATCCTCTAGAAGGTCAAGGGTTCCTTATGTATCATAGGTTCGTGCAAATGATTCTGAACCATTTAATTTTGGATTTACCTCAGCATCCAATCCGTTTGACTTTGACTCCTATGTCAAAAAGAATCTTTACTGATTGTACTAAGGTGAAACAACAAAATGCTGCTCTAATTACTGTTCCAGCTCCTTTGTTTGGTCACATAATCAATCCTGATTATGTTGAACCACCAAATGATAATTGGTTTCATCCTGAGGAGTTAGTACAAGGACAAGTCCAGAATCAAGTTCCAATTCAACAACCAGTTCAAGCTCAAGTACAACATGTTCCAGTTCAACAACAAGTTCCTGCTCAACAACAACAACAACCACAACAAGTTCCTATTCCACAAGAACAGGTTCACATTCCTGTTAATGAACCAGTTCAAGAAGAGATTGCTCAAGATAATGAACAAGATTTGGGTATGAGTATGGATGATTTTGATCATGAAGCTATGAACTCACCTATTCATGAAGCTGAGGGCAATGTTGGGGATACAAGTTCCGGTGATACTATCTTACCTGATTCTGAAGCTACTGATTCTGATTCATCTATAGATTTTAGCTCAGATCATTATGCAAGGTTGGCTACGTTACCATTGGCAAATGCGGGGAAACACATTAAATCTAAAGCAAGAAAACCGAGGCGTAAGTCTGTTCGGAATCCTCCTTCTAGATCAGTACTTGGCAATAGAACTTTAATTGATGATAGTTCTGACTCGGATAGTGATGATATTCCAGTTCCAAAAGCTCAGAAGCTTATGTCTGCTTCTATTGCTACTGCTCATTCATCTCAAGGTGTTGAGGATGCTACTTTTGTTGCTTCCTTACTAATTACACCTCCTACTTCTAAACATCCATCTCTGGTGCTTTCTCCACATGTTCCACACACATCTGAAGCTGGTCCTTCAAAGGCGTCTGATTCTGAAATTCCTTGAATCACAGGTGCTAGCTTTACAGACTCAAGTAGATACTCTTGTGTCTACTGATACACAGAGTCAATTGGTCCTTCAAGCTCAAGCTACACAGATTGCTGACATGCAGTTATTGGTGTCTAAACTTGTTGAGCGTCTTGATGCTCAGGGGGAGTTAAGGATACATGATATGTGTCATGCTGAATCAATTCAATGAAAAGATAATGACGACAATGATCCTAGTGGTAATGTTGATGTGATCGTCAATACGTTGACGTGAATCCAATATCAAGAGCTCAGGGGGAGTCGACATCACATACTATTGAAGGAACCAAGAATGATTCTGGAGTGAATGAAGAATTATTATTATTGGAATTCTTTCAAGATTCTGAAGAAGAAGAAGCTGAGAAATTAGAATGTCTTCATGACTGTAACATTTCTGATTTTCATCATGTAATCGTTTGATTTCAATAAACAAACACATTTCAATTTCGATTCGTGTATAAACAAACTACGATGAAGTTACATATACAAACTATTCTATTACAATAAACAAATTAAACAAAAACACCATTATCTCACAAGCCTCGAGGACCAAAACTGACAAAACTCAAAAACTACAAAACTAGGCAAGCACGGTCGCGCCTAGGACTAGGCATGGTCGCGCCTGCAACCTAAGCACGGTCGCGCCTAAAGTAGACACGGTCGCGCTGATGAACCCACTTGACTCTGCAGAAGTCAAACCATACCATACCCTCTGAATTCGTGAAATTTAAAATAAAGAAAAGCCGGTTTTCACGCGTCAGACCTTACTCGACTGAATTCAACCTGCAACACGCCTAAATTGTCCTCCAATTTGCACATTTGTTTAATCCCATACCCACCACAACCAAGTCTCGCGAACTAAACAATTGAGAGCAAGTTTCAGGCTTCCTACACCCTCATATACACCCACTCAATCTCTCAGAACTCTCACTCGACGCTCACAACACCTCTGTCGTCCGATTGATCGCCAAGAAACGAAGCCGCTCAACCCGTAGCCGACCGCACTCGATTGCCCACTTTCAGCAAGTAAGTAACACGTCTTCAGCTTTGTATCTACCTCTACTACGAAAGCCCTATATCAATTCGTAGTAGAAACACTCAAATCGATCCGATTTTCAACCAAAAAGCCGAAACATAAATTTTACTCGAACTACACTCTAGACAAGATATAAATACAATTAAACTATGTAGAAACATTCGTAATCATCCACTAAGTGAAAGCCCTAAGAATCCAGAAGCTATTAATATAAGAATCGATCGAATTGCGTCTGAAAAAGGCCCGACACAGTCGCGCTCATCCCTGAGCGCGGTCGTGCCTGACCAAGCACAGTCGTGCCCCAGGTGTGGCCCGGTCGTGCTTACTGAGCAAACAAGTCTTGACCAAAAACAAACACTAGACGCGGTCGTGCCAGATACGAGCACGGTCGTGCTCTATGTCCAGACCCTCTGTAGTGACTTCTGACTCGACCACGGGCGCGCTCAGACCACCACGGTCACGCCCGGCAACGAGCGCGGTCGTGCCCTACTTGAGCACGGTCGTGCTCCTTGACCAGAATCAATTATTTTTCTGTTTTAAAGTCTATTTAACATATTTTAGCTAAAAAATTTCAAAATGTAATTATAAAAATTATTTTATAAAATCCCAAGACCCGGGAATCATTTATAAACCAAATCCTTGATTTAGAGATTTAAAACGATTAATTCCCGATAGTTCGAAACCGATGAAATCGTGAGTTTATATAATCATTTTTATAAAACCATTTATACAAATGTATATTTTGACTTAAACAAATATTATTTATTTAAATTTATATTTAAATAAATATAAATATATATCAGTTATTTAAATTTGCATTTTAAAGAATATATATATCACTACTATTTAAAATGTACTAAATAGATAAATAAAATTATTTATTTCAAACAAACCCTAAACATACAAATCCATTTTTCGACATAAAGATAACACAAACAATGACACGCGTTATACATTTATCCAATAGGTCAAACGTAGCGACCTACAACACGCTTGGTATTTTTGTTGATCTGTGCAAACTACACTACCCAACACAAGTGAGTTTTACATAGCCCCTTTTCCTTTTACACATATTTTGGGGTGAAACATGTTCCTTCAACAACTCGCTATTTACAACTACGTGCGTACAATTCTACCATATGGTCATATGTGTTTATTTATGCTTTGTGCCTGAATACTAACTGTTAAGGCTACATACACTTGACATACTCGTGCAATTATACAACACATACACAGGACATACTCGTGCAATTATACAATACATACACATGACATACTCGTGCAATTATACTACACATACAACGGGATAGCATGTGTTGCTATGCCCTTCATTGGGCTAACATTGGTATGTTATGCCCTCCATTGGGCCAACATTGGTATGTTGTGCCCTTCATTTGGTTAACATTGGTATGTTATTCAATTACAAGGTTACATCTGTGCAACTAGCTTAACTTAGATTCTCCATAAATGCTTCTTAAACCATGTATCATACGAATTGTACACAAAACATTTGAACTTTACTTGTGGTGTCAAAACCTATGTATGCTCACCAACTATTTATAGTTGACACTCTCGTTTTAAACATGTTTCAGGTACTAAGCTTTGAGCTCATATCCAAGATGCTACACATAGGAACTGGACCTAGTATCTAAATTAATAAAGAAATTTTGTATTTTGACTCTTGAAAACATTCTACTTGATTACTTGAACTATGAAATGGAATTGGTTATTTAATATATTACAACTTTAGTCAACCATGAGCTTATGAACAGTCTGCACGCTTCACGCCCCGACGTTTCCGCCGCCGGTTGGGGTGTGACAGATTGGTATCAGAGCCTTGGTTATAGGGAATTAGGTTATTAGACACTCTTGACCTAGACTATAACCTTAGGACACCCATACAATGCCATGCTACTACGTGTTACATGATTACTTCTTGTAGAAATATTTCTATATACTATCATAAGTAATTACACTACATGATGCGATACATGATGACTTATGTGTCACACTACCTGATAACTTTTGTGCTTACATTCATTACTATCTACATGCTATGTGTTACATGTTCATTAACTCAGGTGTTGGTTTACTTGCTACCTAAAATGTTTATTAGAATTCATGACATATTAGGTGTACCTAGGCAATAAACTGATCAAACAATTTTCACACCCATAGCCTAAACCACATATCCCTCTTGCCTGCTTCTATGTCGTCATCATCATCGCTTGTGGAACATCATACTCATGGACGCTAGTCTATTAAATTTTCTTTTGCACCTCGTTAAGGATTTTAGACTTGGATAATTATTAAAGGACACGTGCAATCTGGAAGGGTAACACCTGTACCCTGGGTTTTCTGTCTAGGAAAGCATTTCATATAAATCCCAATCAACCGAGGGATCCGTGTGCTTTCCTGGGAATTCCCGGGATGAGTGTTTACCTATAGGCTAAAGCACGTCTCCTTGAAAATTTTATAAGTCTAATTAACCTTAATATGTCATAGTGTTCAAACAGTAATATGATTACTTGAATACCATCCGAACTATGAAATAAATGTGTTATTATTCCTCCAATCCTAAATTTCAACAAATTTTTATAAATCCTCACAAGTCTTTTATATCATTCTCTTTTTGTATAGAATGCCTCCTCGTCGTAACAGCAACCGCCGCAACACCGACAACGCCAACAATAGCACCGACACCAATACCGACAATGCCAACAACAACAATAACACCAACCTTGCCACTCTCCTCACTCAGCTAGTAACTCAACTAACTCAAGCCAACAACAACAATAATGGAAACGCCAGTGGTAGTGCTAATACTGGTGGTGGCAGCGGTGCCGACCCACCACAATGTACCTTCAAACACTTCAACTCGTGTAATCCCCTCACATTTTATGGCACCGAAGGAGCCACGGGACTCCTTCAATGGTTTGAGAGTATTGAGAACACTTTTCTCAATAGTGACTGTCCCGACAACCTCCGTGTTCGTCATGCCACCAGCATCTTCCAGAAACGGGCGCTCACCTGGTGGAATGGTGAGAAAAGAACTAGGGGCCTGGATGTGGCAATGGCTCTACCGTGGGAAGAATTGAAAAGGGTCATGACCGAGGAGTTCTGTCCTCGAAATGAAATGAAGAAGTTGGAAGCTGAGTTTTGGGATCTTACCCAAGACAGCGGTGAAAGTATGGCCTACACAACTCGTTTCCACGAGTTAAGTCTTCTTGTGCCCCACATGGTCACACCATTAGCCCGATGCATTGACAAATACATAGGTGGTTTACCTAGGCAGATTCAGGATACTGTCCTAGGAAGAAACCCAGCAACTCTTGAAGACGCTATTCGCCTAGCTGCCACATTAACTGATAACCACGTGAAGACGGGTACATTAACAAGGAAGGGTGCAATGAAAGTCACTGACCCAGCAGCCCCTTTTGAACCCCCTAGAGAAGACAAACCCAAACTTCCCCAATACAATAAGAAACGAAATTTCGCGATCGCTATCCCTGCGGTACCAATCAACCAAGCTACTCCACTAAACCATTTGAACCAGAATAAGAAACCATATATGGGCAACAACCCTTTGTGCAACACATGCAATTATCATCACTTCCTAAAAATGCCATGCCGTCTATGTGCCAACTGTGGGAGATATGGCCATACTACCAATGTTTGCCGATCTGGACCGCCCATTACTCAAACCAACCAAGGGAACAGGACCGTGCAGCAAGGGATAAACCTAGTGGTTCCGGCTATTACTGATGGACGAGCTTGCTTTGAATGTGGCGACCCAAACCATTTCCGTCACCGATGTCCCCGGATTGTCAACGTTGTCCAAGGTGGTGCTCGTGGACGTACTTTCAACATAAACACCAACGAAAATCAAGTCAACACCGAGACAGTGAATGAGACCAATTGAAGCTAGTGCAAGATGGAGTCAAATGATGAAGACCCAATCTAGAATAAAATTTCGCACTATAATCATTTACGTTATCTTGTCATTGTTCGAACTATTTACACCTACCGCTGTTTGCCACTATTAATTAAAAAAAAAAGAAAAAAAAAAGAAGGTTGAGCTTGCTAGCCAATTTCAAGAAGATGAGTCTTTCCGCATGAGCATTTACCATACATACAAACACCGACACCTAAAAACTCGTCTACCCGCATTTTTTTTTCTTTCATGAATATCAAACAACACGCTTGTCCTCGACACTCGACCACCTATGCAAACAAATTCATTAATGTACGTCACTCATGAGATTCAATAGCTTACACACGAACATCCACAAATCACATGAGACGCAGTTATTCACAAACATACATGATACATGCAACGTAGTCGTTTACCATATACATGATTGATTACACGCTACATGAACCTTAGTTGTTTACAACATACACGATACAAGATCGATTACATGATACATGAAGCTAAGTTGGGTGCAATATACACAGTACTAGATTAACCACATAATACATAAAGCTTGGTTGCCCACGATACTCAATATGTTTACATCATACATGAAAAAAACTTATTTGTTTCCATTATACATGAAACTCATTTGTTGCTACATACATGGTACTAAACTATTCACACTATACATGCTTACAATATACATAACACTAGATCATACATATAGTGAGTGCTTACATATTACACGAAACTAAATTGCTTACAATTGTTGCAATTGACCTTGCTATCTAGGTATACAATTATTTGCAACGCATACGTGAAAACGGTAGTTACAAATTATGTGATTTTGTGTTACCCCCTGGTCCCACACACAATGGGATGAACTATACGGACCATACGACGATTTGGATAATTACGGGTGCACACGAAATTATACAAATCAGCGCATGGAAAGCATAGCGAATTCTATAGTGTGCTATGACGTGAAACCTAGCATGATATACAATAACGAAACTGATGAAATACGACAAGGGCATGGTGGATACGCCGCTGGTACTTCCTATATATAAGTGTTCCTATCATATTATCAGCAGTAGCGTTATTCGTATCACGTAAAGTTTCATGTTGTTTAACGGGCCAATGTTTGTGAAACCACTTAACCACTGACAATACTTAAGCATAGTAGGTTACTTCTTGAACAAATTATAATCATCAAATTCCCATCAACACTGTTCCCAGTAATGCATCTCACCTTTGGAGCCCAACGTATCCTTCCAACAGTTTCTCCTTAATCCTCTTAACCTAACTCATTAATACTACTTGATGTCGTCCAGACGGTCTATTAAAAACTAACAAATAAAACCTATTCTAGACTTTCTAGCTTTAAATTTATAAAACCTAGACTCGACCTAATACTAGACCACACAACCGGCAAGTGTACCGATCAATGTAATACAGCCTAAACGAAGTCCGAGTTATCGAACCCAAAAGACACTGAATAACTAAATTAGACTCAACTAGGACTTAAGTATGATTTGATTGGTTTGGGGGATTACTACACTACTAATTATCAACTAAGGAATGCACTAAACTAAGGACAATTCAAGCTATCAAGAGTAAACTAAAGATGAAATCAAGAATGGAGAAGTCACTACCTAGGTCGGAATCCTATGTGTAAGCTCAACTTCTATCGGTTTTGGAACTAGGTTGGATCTGGGTTTCTAAAGATATAACACCTAAAAGATATCTAGTGGATTCCCGATCACTCTCGGTCTCGGGATGTGACCAGAAGACAACCTAAGGATATTAAACTCACCAGATGATCGGATCACCTCTCGGGTATTTCCTACTATGACAAGTACCCTAATAAACGGATTACCTCTCAGTCTCACCGCTTACCATACACTCAAGGAATGCATGGGGTAGTTCTAGCATGGATACTATGATTCGGATAGCAACTATCACTAGACACCTAATACCAACTTCCTCTCAGACAGCTGACACTCGGATTCCTAATGACGAAGACTAAACGACTAATTCTCACCTCTCGGGTATTGAACTAGGACACACATTCACTTCTAATCAGTAATTAACTAGGTTTTCTATGGCTACTACGTCTAGACACCACTCTAACTCACAAACCCTAAAGTCTATGAACCAGAAACGAAGATCAAACTGGCAGACAACCACAATCAACGCAGAAAAGCATAATCAACCACAAAATCAGAATTAAACATGCACTAACATCACACATAAACAAACTAAAACCTTTACTAAATCATAAATCCAACATTCAAATCCAAAAACCAAATAAAAATCGAAACTTTAACACATAATCATCATGTTGACCTAGGTAGATCAAGGATCTAGCCTAGAATCATACTAAGAACATCAAAACAGAAGCAAATAGCAAGATCCATAGGTTCAAAACACAAAATCAAAGATAAAGTTTGAATCTTTAAACCCTAGAATGCAACTACACAAACCCGGAATCCAAAAGCTTCAATCTTCAGCTTCAATTGACTTCCAAGCTCAAAATCGCCTCTTTTTCGTCTCTCAAACGGCTGGAATCGAACTCCTTTCATAATGGCCGTTTAAATCTTTTTAATTTAGAAAATTAGGGTTTTGCGGAAAACGGCCCTCTCGCGTACCGCGAGAGAATGTTGACTGGCTCCTCGCGTACCGCGAGGACCAAAATAGTCGGGCGGATTTCTTGAATCCTCGCGTACCGCGAGAATTATTACCCTCGTCTCTCGCGTACCGCGAGAGACCTAAACTTCAGAAAATTCACTTTTGGTCCTTGGACTTTTCCGGGCTTCGTTTCTTCGCTCGTTTTCTTCACGTATTCTTCATTAATATTCCCGAGCTCCTACAAATAAGACAAAAGACTCAATTGTACATAAAATTGACTCAAAACTAATATAAAACTACTTAAAACACATTAAAACATTGGAATAAAGACGTGTGCTTTCGCACCCTATCAAATATCCCACACTTAACCTTTTTTCGTCCTCGAAAAATCTGCAAATGGAATCATAACTGGCATCTAACTCAGCAAACATAAATTTCAATTTTCAAAACATACTCACGTGTCAAAAAGCAACAATTAGTATTTCTGTCCGATTAAACCCAAGCACTAACTTTCAAGCCCCCGTTACGTGTTCTAAATCCATTTTATACAACATATCAATCAATCTATGTGACTCACACTTAGAAGTTATAGCTCTACCTAATCCCGTCTCAAGGTCATGTTTAGGCACGGATTAAACCATATAGATTTACCCTACCACGTTAAACTACTATTTACAGGTTTTTAGAAATCAGATGAAATCATGAATGAATGGATGATAATGAGCATAATAAGCAAAAGAACTTTCGTCTAGAGGTGTTTCAACCAAGTCACTATCCCGGAGGGTAACACATAGACTAGATTCTAAACAATGAAGCACCTAAATCTCACTTAGGGGTGTATCCTCCAAGTCGCTATCCCAGAGGGTAACACATAAGCAAAACTCAGTATAGCTCATAAATTATGGAATAACATGAATTATGGAATGCGGGCGCCACCGAAACTCGGATTTATTCTCATAAAAAGAGAATGGTGTGCCATAAAAAAATTTCAAAAACCTTTAAATTCTAACTTAACGTGGTACCTATCACCCTATATTGACAGTTTCAGTATTACCATTACTCTAAGATGAATACCCACAAGATATCATGATTTTATTCAATTATTAATCCTAATTTTAACACAAACAGGCTATTTAAGCTTTACTAGCTAGCTGGGTCTACCAAAACATCACTAATTAGACACGTTTTCAATTATTTAATCTTTTAAACTCATAAATAGATCCAGTTCTACTATCATTTTCCAAGTATTTGCAATTATTTCCAAGGACATTTTTAAAATTTTTCAATTTTTTTTGTATTTTTGAATTTTTATAAAGCCACAAACTAAACAAACTAGACACTCACATCCCCACACTTGAAAGACACATTGTCCTCAATGTGAAGCAAAACACAACTAAAAATAAAAATGCAAAAATAAAAACAAAACAGAACAGGAAGCGACTTAGCTGGTAATGTAGATGCAAACTAATATGCAGCTTCGTTCTTCCTTGTGTGTGCACCGTATAGCATTTTGGTCGCGGTTACACATCAGCTGTTGGGTTGCCTTTACAAGATAGTAATGGTAATCATCAATTCCGCCCGAATGGAGATTGAGTACGGGTGGAATGATAAACCTGTAAAATAAGACTAAACATACCCACAGCATTAAACTGACTCAAATAATAACTCAACTACTAACTCAACTAGACACTTAAAAGACTCAAGATAGATAGATGCAGAGAAAACATACTCAACGTGTGGCAAACACATAGACATGAATACCACAGCAAGGTCGAACATCGGTCACGAACGGTTTCTAGTTTCCCATGGTCATGGTGGTCGGTGAATGAAGTGAATGGTAGTAGATGATGATAATGGATGATAATGATAATTGTGGATATGGATGGTGATAGGGGATTATGTTGATGTATGATGATGTTGATGAGAGTGGTGGTGATGGATGTGGAAAACATGGAAAACAAGGAAGTAGGGTGAAACCAGGACTCCCCCGCGTACCGCGAGATTATATGGGGATATTCTTCGCGTATCGCGAAGGCCAAAAAGTTAGGCCGGCCGAGACTTTTGTCTCTCGCGTACCGCGAGATATTTCCATCTCGTTCTTCGCGTACCGCGGGAGGGTGTCGTTAACAGAAAGTTTTGAAGTTTTTCCAAATTTTGTACTTAGAAAAATTATTGCCATTTAAGAAAAAATTTTCACCCACTTCCTTAAAACCTTGTCCCAAGCATAAAAACAAATGTAACCATACCTGGGGCTTCATTCCCGACGATTTTCCTTACCGAATCAATCATGGATTCCTGCAAAACTTGACAAAAACAAAACACAAACCGAAAAACAAAGAAAAAGACACGGACTCAACCCAATGAAATCATACAAACTCTACATCCCGGGCACTTGCCCATGACTCAAGCAAGCCTATCAGGAGGCTTCTCCTTGATCCTAACCGGTACCGCTTTCATCCTGCGCGGCCTCCGGGTCCTCCATACCTCTAGCAAACAACTACTACTCTCAAACATTAAACTCATATCACATGTAGCAATCCAGTCCTTCCACCACAACTTAAACCTACCCGGACCGAAGATAACATTGTTCAAATAACCGAGTGTACTGTCATCTCTACATATCCCCACACTTGGGGTTTGCTCCATCTTCAACTCTACCTCTCTCGACTCGCGAGTTCTCTTACGTGGTGGCCTAGATCTAGGGGTCGGTTTTTCAACTCTCCCCTCAGCACAAACAAGGGTGAAGACATGTGAAGGTTCAGGAATAGATATTTTCAGCGGTATGGCCTCTTCACTCTCACCAGGATCATCATAGGGATCCTCCACGATCTCTACTAACTTCCCCACACTTGGGGTTTTGCCCATGACGGCATCTAGCTCCGCCATTATCTCCAAGAGACCCTCATGTATCTCGCCTCCATAATCATCATCGGGCTCATCTAGCAATCCTTCTAACTCCAACGCCCAATCATATGGTTCTTCTATATTCGGGGCGGGTTCACCTACTTCTATCACCGGATCGGGGTCCCAATGGTGGTCCATGAAAGAATCAAGCATGCACACTGAGTGGCTATGCTCGCCAACATCCTTCCCGGACTCTAACGCATTGAATGTAAGGATCTCATCCCCCACACGAAGTGTGAGCTTCCCGTCAAAGACATCAATCATCGCCTTTGCGGTCCGTAGGAACGGGCGTCCTAAGATGAGTGGGACCTTGTCATCCACCTCCATATCTAGAATCACAAAATCCACGGGGAAAACAAAATTGCCCACTTTCACTAATAGATTTTCCACTATTCCCCGTGGATACTTGACTGAGCGGTCAGCCAAGGAAATGCTCATGCGCGTTGGTTGTGGTTCACCCAGGTCCAGCTGCTTATATAGAGAATAAGGCATCAGATTGATGCTAGCACCTAGGTCGGCCAACGCGTGGTGTAATGGTAAGTTGCCTAACAAGCACGGGATCGTGAACCGACCCGAATCAGACAACTTCTCGGGTAAATGATTCTGCACCACCGCCGAGCATTGCTCACCTAGTGAGACTCCAGAGACCTCCTCAAGTTTCTTCTTGTTGGAAAGAAGGCCTTTTAAGAACTTAGCATATTTGGGCATATGCTGGAGGACCTCTACAAACGGGAGATTGACCTTGAGTTGTTTGAACATATCAAGGAAGTGACCGTATTCCTTAGCATGTTTATGTGGCAACACACGTGTGGGATAAGGAATACGGCTCAGGTCAATCTCGGGGGACGTCATCTCCACCCCCTTTTTCTTCTCCTCTACCCTCTTGGTAGGCATCTCAACTACTACTTCCTCCTCCACCGGCTCTTCTTCTTCTACTACCGGTGGGCTCTCATCTTCCTTCTTTCCCATGCTCCTTGTCGAAACAGCATTCGACTCGGTCTCTTTCAGCATCCTTGCGTCGATTTCAGCAAATCGAGCTGCCCAATCAATCTTATTCACATCCTCCACCGAGGGAATATTATGCTCCTTAGAGTGGGGGTCAACCTCTTCAACCACTTTACTCTCCACACTCTCTATAGACACGGCCATCACTGAAGCATTCGGGCCCGTAGAAGGGCCTCCTTGTCTATCCTGTATGCTCCTAGCAATGTCTCCTACCGTGCGTTGCAAATCCTGGAACGCCGATTGCTGATTCTTCATCAAAGTGTCATGGCTATCCAGTCATTGCCGAGCATCCTTGTTATTCTGCACCAGCTGGGCAAGCAACTGTGTCTGAGTCTCCATCATCTCCTCAATCCTTCGTGACCCAACAGTGCTCCCAGAACTCGCTCCTTCTTCTGCTCCTCCATACTGTTGCTGACGACCAGTGAATCCAGATCTCCATCCCGAACCAAAAGTATTAGAATTGTTGTATCCTCGGTTCTGGTATTGGTTGCCAGCATAGCTCACGTGCTCTTGATTATTTACAGGGCAATCTCGGGTGTCGTGTCCTCCCCTACACACTTGACACCTTAGAGCATTGAGCTTCAACTCTTTAATCTCATTTGCCATCGAGGCGAGGGCAGCAGCCACGCTAGTATCAGGAGTGACCTGATGCACACCTCTAGGAGAAGAGGCGTGTGACCTAGCAGTAGGGATGGAATCCCTAACAGAACGTGGGTGCTGCTGCTCGGCTTGAGCGAAGCTCTCGAACATATCCTCGCACTCCTCAGGCTCGAGTCTATCCATGATATGGCCTCCTGCAGCCGTGTTGAACATTTGCTGCGTCTCGAAGGTGAGGCCATTATAGAACTTCTCCACTAGTGCCCAGTCAGGGAGACCGTGCTGGGGACATCGGCTCAACAGCGTGTTGAACCGCTCCCAGGCGATGTGGTAAGGCTCGTCGGGATCCATCCGGAACGAATGGATCTGGTCCCGAAAGCGAGCGGCCCTGGAAGGTGGAAAGTATTTCTTGAAGAACTTGGCTTCGAGATCCTCCCATGTGGTGATAGAATTGTCGGGAAGAGTGTCGAGCCAAGTAGATGCACGCCCAGAAAGGGAGAATGGAAAGAGACGCAAGTAGATTGCGTCCTTAGATACACCCGTGATATTAAATGTATCACATATCCGCGCGAAGCGAGACAAATGTCCGGGTGCATCCTCATCCTCGAGGCCATGGAATTGAGTGGCATGAGTGATCGTACTCATGACATGTGATGGGATCTGCCAAGAATTGGTGTTCGGTATAGTGGGGCGTGTGATCGAAGATCTCGCGCCCGTGACCCCCTCACTGGCCCTCTGGTGTACTGTACGCCTCGCTGGAGGATCAGCGTCGCCCATAGTATGAAATGGAACTGGGCTAGTATTGGGAACGAGTATTGGGCATAAACAGAAAGACTCTAAGAAGGAAACAGAATAAAGACTCACAAGTAGCACACAAGACTCAAAAGAAAACAAAAGACTCAAATAAACCAAAAATCAAACAAAGAACTAGTCAAAGCTAATATTGCTATTGCCAAGTGTCCCCGGCAACGGCGCCAAAAACTTGATGTCGTCCAGACGGTCTATTAAAAACTAACAAATAAAACCTATTCTAGACTTTCTAGCTTTAAATTTATAAAACCTAGACTCGACCTAATACTAGACCACACAACCGGCAAGTGTACCGATCAATGTAATACAGCCTAAACGAAGTCCGAGTTATCGAACCCAAAAGACACTGAATAACTAAATTAGACTCAACTAGGACTTAAGTATGATTTGATTGGTTTGGGGGATTACTACACTACTAATTATCAACTAAGGAATGCACTAAACTAAGGACAATTCAAGCTATCAAGAGTAAACTAAAGATGAAATCAAGAATGGAGAAGTCACTACCTAGGTCGGAATCCTATGTGTAAGCTCAACTTCTATCGGTTTTGGAACTAGGTTGGATCTGGGTTTCTAAAGATATAACACCTAAAAGATATCTAGTGGATTCCCGATCACTCTCGGTCTCGGGATGTGACCAGAAGACAACCTAAGGATATTAAACTCACCAGATGATCGGATCACCTCTCGGGTATTTCCTACTATGACAAGTACCCTAATAAACGGATTACCTCTCAGTCTCACCGCTTACCATACACTCAAGGAATGCATGGGGTAGTTCTAGCATGGATACTATGATTCGGATAGCAACTATCACTAGACACCTAATACCAACTTCCTCTCAGACAGCTGACACTCGGATTCCTAATGACGAAGACTAAACGACTAATTCTCACCTCTCGGGTATTGAACTAGGACACACATTCACTTCTAATCAGTAATTAACTAGGTTTTCTATGGCTACTACGTCTAGACACCACTCTAACTCACAAACCCTAAAGTCTATGAACCAGAAACGAAGATCAAACTGGCAGACAACCACAATCAACGCAGAAAAGCATAATCAACCACAAAATCAGAATTAAACATGCACTAACATCACACATAAACAAACTAAAACCTTTACTAAATCATAAATCCAACATTCAAATCCAAAAACCAAATAAAAATCGAAACTTTAACACATAATCATCATGTTGACCTAGGTAGATCAAGGATCTAGCCTAGAATCATACTAAGAACATCAAAACAGAAGCAAATAGCAAGATCCATAGGTTCAAAACACAAAATCAAAGATAAAGTTTGAATATTTAAACCCTAGAATGCAACTACACAAACCCGGAATCCAAAAGCTTCAATCTTCAGCTTCAATTGACTTCCAAGCTCAAAATCGCCTCTTTTTCGTCTCTCAAACGGCTGGAATCGAACTCCTTTCATAATGGCCGTTTAAATCTTTTTAATTTAGAAAATTAGGGTTTTGCGGAAAACGGCCCTCTCGCGTACCGCGAGAGAATGTTGACTGGCTCCTCGCGTACCGCGAGGACCAAAATAGTCGGGCGGATTTCTTGAATCCTCGCGTACCGCGAGAATTATTACCCTCGTCTCTCGCGTACCGCGAGAGACCTAAACTTCAGAAAATTCACTTTTGGTCCTTGGACTTTTCCGGGCTTCGTTTCTTCGCTCGTTTTCTTCACGTATTCTTCATTAATATTCCCGAGCTCCTACAAATAAGACAAAAGACTCAATTGTACATAAAATTGACTCAAAACTAATATAAAACTACTTAAAACACATTAAAACATTGGAATAAAGACGTGTGCTTTCGCACCCTATCACTACTCACACCTGACCTCGGGTAACAGACCTAAGCTGGTTGTTAATTACTATACCCCCCCCAGTCAAATCCCCTACCTTAAATCCATCGGATATTCCAGACGCGGTCCCGAGTTTACATGGGAACGCGAAGACCAAATGAAACTCAAATATCCTCACCTATTCACAAATTCTGCAGCCTCAACTAGTTGAATTTCGGGACGAAATCCCCTCAACAAGGGGAGACTGTAACATTTCTGATTTTCATCATGTAATCGTTTGATTTCAATAAACAAACACATTTCAGTTTCGATTCGTGTACAAACAAACTACGATGCAGTTACATATACAAACTATTCTATTACAATAAACAAATTAAACAAAAACACCATTATCTCACAAGCCTCGAGGACCAAAACTGACAAAACTCAAAAACTACAAAACTAGGCAAGCACGGTCGCGCCTAGGACTAGGCACGGTCGCGCCTGCAACCTAAGCACGGTCGCGCCTAAAGTAGACACGGTCGCGCTGATGAACCCACTTGACTCTGCAGAAGTCAAACCATACCATACCCTCTGAATTCGTGAAATTTAAAATAAAGAAAAGCCGGTTTTCACGTGTCAGACCTTACTCGACTGAATTCAACCTGCAACACGCCTAAATTGTCCTCCAATTTGCACATTTGTTTAATCCCATACCCACCACAACCAAGTCTCGCGAATTAAACAATTGAGAGCAAGTTGCAGGCTTCCTACACCCTCATATACACCCACTCAATCTCTCAGAACTCTCACTCGACGCTCACAACACCTCTGTCGTCCGATTGATTGCCAAGAAATGAAGCCGCTCGACCCGTAGCTGACCGCATTCGATTGCCCACTTTCAGCAAGTAAGTAACACGTCTTCAGCTTTGTATCTACCTCTACTACGAAAGCCCTATATCAATTCGTAGTAGAAACACTCAAATTGATCCGATTCTGAACCAAAAAGCCGAAACATAAATTTTACTCGAACTACACTCTAGACAAGATATAAATACAATTAAACTATGTAGAAACATTCGTAATCATCCACTAAGTGAGAGCCCTAAGAATCCAGAAGCTATTAATATAAGAATCGATCGAATTGCGTTTGAAAAAGGCCCGACACGGTCGCGCTCATCCCTGAGCGCGGACGTGCCTGACCAAGCACAGTCGTGCCCCAGGTGTGGCCCGGTCGTGCTTACTGAGCAAACAAGTCTTGACCAAAAACAAACACTAGACGCGGTCGTGCCAGATACGAGCACGGTCGTGCTCTATGTCCAGACCCTCTATAGTGACTTCTGACTCGACCACGGGCGCGCTCAGACCACTACGGTCACGCCCGGCAACGAGCGCGGTCGTGCCCTACTTGAGCACGGTCGTGCTCCTTGACCAGAATCAATTATTTTTCTGTTTTAAAGTCTATTTAACATATTTTAGCTAAAAAATTTCAAAATGTAATTATAAAAATTATTTTATAAAATCCCAAGACCCGGGAATCATTTATAAACCAAATCCTTGATTTAGAGATTTAAAACGATTAATTCCCGATAGTTCGAAACCGATGAAATCGTGAGTTTATATAATCATTTTTATAAAACCATTTATACAAATGTATATTTTGACTTAAACAAATATTATTTATTTAAATTTATATTTAAATAAATATAAATATATATCAGTTATTTAAATTTGCATTTTAAAGAATATATATATCACTACTATTTAAAATGTACTAAATAGATAAATAAAATTATTTATTTATTTATTTCAAACAAACCCTAAACATACAAATCCATTTTTCTACATAAAAATAACACAAACAATGACACGCGTTATACATTTATCCAATAGGTCAAACGTAGCGACCTACAACACGCTTGGTATTTTTGTTGATCTGTGCAAACTACACTACCCAACACAAGTGAGTTTTACATAGCCCCTTTTCCTTTTACACATATTTTGGGGTGAAACATGTTCCTTCAACAACTCGCTATTTACAACTACGTGCGTACAATTCTACCATATGGTCATATGTATTTATTTATGCTTTGTGCCAGAATACTAACTGTTAAGGATACATACAAATGACATACTCGTGCAATTATACAACACATACACAGGACATACTCGTGCAATTATACAATACATACACATGACATACTCGTGCAATTATACTACACATACAACGGGATAGCATGTGTTGCTATGCCCTTCATTGGGCTAACATTGGTATGTTATGCCCTCCATTGGGCCAACATTGGTATGTTGTGCCCTTCATTTGGTTAACATTGGTATGTTATTCAATTACAAGGTTACATCTGTGCAACTAGCTTAACTTAGATTCTCCATAAATGCTTCTTAAACCATGTATCATACGAATTGTACACAAAACATTTGAACTTTACTTGTGGTGTCAAAACCTATGTATGCTCACCAACTATTTATAGTTGACACTCTCGTTTTAAACATGTTTCAGGTACTAAGCTTTGAGCTCATATCCAAGATGCTACACATAGGAACTGGACCTAGTATCTAAATTAATAAAGAAATTTTGTATTTTGACTCTTGAAAACATTCTACTTGATTACTTGAACTATGAAATGGAATTGGTTATTTAATATATTACAACTTTAGTCAACCATGAGCTTATGAACAGTCTGCACGCTTCACGCCCCGACGTTTCCGCCGCCGGTTGGGGTGTGACAATGACATAGACGAATTATTTGATGATGTTGAAGAGGATGTGTTGGATAATGAAGTTGAAGAAGGAGAGATTGTAGAGATTGAGATAGAAAAGAGTAAATATAAGGTTACATATGAAGGAAGTGATGGTCTGAATGTTCCGTATAACTTCATCCAAGATGATGTTATTCCTGAGTTTTCTTATGATGGAGTAACATATTATATGGACTCTGTTGAATTTATCACTACACCTTATGATACTGCTCAATCCAAGATAGATTCCGATGTTGATACTACATAGAAATACATGAATGACTAGAGATCAGTGGAGAGAAGTAGTTAACAGTTGGATGAAAGTACTACCAAAGTCACCTATACAACCTGCTCAAAAAGAAAGATATGTGAATAAAGAGAGGTGTATTGAAAAAAGATCATAAGTTGGTTTTATGATGATGACACTAAGTTGTTTGCTCTTAAAAGATCTGATGGTGTTCAATACTTAAAGCCTAGGATCAAGTATTTCAATACCTTGCCAAGGTGTGAAATGAATGGTCTAGCTACGAAACCATTGATTAATAGATCAAAGTGTGGATTAGCCGATGTGATTGCCAATTTGATAAAAAGAGAAGGTGGATCAGGGAAGTATGAAAGGTTAAAACCACAGAAGGGAAAAAGAGTGAAGATTGTAGATCAAAAGACTAAGAATGTGACTTGGAAGTATAAGGTCAAGCCAGTACGTGTTGTACAGAAGATACCATTGAAAAAAATTCCACAACATTTTCTGGGGAATATGAAATGGTGGTATGTAGATGTGAATACTGGTGAAGCTAAGATTGATGATAAAGATAATTAGGTCATTATTAGTTTCTATGATGCATTGAATCTTATTAACTTCTCAAAGAAAGATTAGAGGACGTTAAGAAAGAATGAGATTATGGTTCTAGCCGGGAGGATCACAAACATTTTTATTTATTTTTTTTAACACTCCAATTAATTTATAAAAAAATATCTCATACCTTTTAGAAATAATTTGTACTAAAATGATCAGTTTTTAACTTAGAACTATTATTTTCAATTGAAAACGGGTTTTTAAAACTCCATAAAATTTATTTAAGAGTTATTTTAACTAAATGGTTAGTTCCTAAATTAAAATATTTTCAATACTTATTCCATAAAATTTTATAAATATTTTATAAATACATAATCATATATAAACCATTTTTTTCTTTTTCTTTCTTTTCTTTTCATCTAATTATCTATTTTAAAGATTTAAATTTCATTAAAACGAATTAAACTTTTATAAATACATATGTATACACCTATATTTACATTTTTCATAATTCTTAAAAGAACATACTATTTTAATGAAAAATAAATAAATGAATTTATTTATTATCAACATATATTTTACACTTACAACCCACTTAGAGTTTAAGTTATAATATATATATACATATATTTATACTATATTTTGATACATTGTCATGAATAAATTAATAAAATAAATTTATTTATTTAAATTATAATTTGAATAAATATAATTCCTACATGACTTTCTCTAATTAAATAATAAGGGTTTACTTATTTAATTTAATTAGTTAATCATATTAAAACCCAAAATCAAATTATTACTATTATTACATTTATTTCATTTAATATTAATCCCCTATTCCATTACATACACCATTACACACACCCAAAACTTTTGATAACACAAACACCCGTAGTACAAGTCTCCACACTCACACCTATTGAAACCCTAAACATTTCATTTAACCTTGTACCTGGTATTAATTCAAATTTATACATTTACACTCTAGGTTAACCTTGTAAATCACAAGGATTCAGCTCACTATCTATTCTCTTGTGCAATCCACATCCTAGATACAAGTGACTTTACATAACCTTTTTTTTTTCATTTTATACATTTTGGGGTGAACAAGATTTACATTGAAACCAATTGCAATATTACACAATACAATTCTATATTTGATTTCATGTTACTATTTGTGCATTATGCTTCAATGCTATGAGTTATTACTACACATACATGACGCAACTCGTATAATCATTAACTCCATACAAGCCAACAGTTAACAAAGATAGATCTATTGAGTCTGACGAACCCACTCGGGTAGGGTGTTTGTTATCAACAACACATCAGGATAACACTAGGTGTTATGCCCTACATGAGGATAACCTGCGAGTTATGCCCTTCAGTCACAAGGTTTGACTGTACACTTAGTATTACTATAGATTCTCCATAAGTGCCTTATATGCCATGTATCATATGAATTATATAAAACACTTCGAAATCATTTTTGTGATGCCAAAACTTATGTATGCTCACCAACTTTCTAGTTGACCCTGTTTTTAAATCATGCTTCATGTACAAACAAATGAGTTGAACAAGTTGCTTTCACTTAAGTTTGAGGACCTAGTTAATTAAATTGTGAACTCATTATGTATTTTCCATTTCTTGTAATTGTTTGGATTTTGTATGGTTTGAAATGAAATAGTTTAATATATTACAATTTAGTCAACCATGTGTTCATGAAAAGTCTACATGTCCCGCCCCGACGTTTCCGCCGTCGGTTGGGGTGTGACATCCATGGCCCTGAAGGACTCAAGTTGGATATGTGCCATGTAGGAAGAGCTGGCTCAGTTCAGGAAATTGAAAGTCTGGGATCTAGTTGATTTACCTGAAAACAAGTACCCAATTGGTGCTCGTTGGGTCTTTAGAAACAAGACAGATGAAAGAAATGTAGTCATCAAGAATAAGGCACGGTTGGTTATACAAGGTTTTGCCTAAGAAGAAGGCATTGATTATGAGGAAGTGTTCGCTCCCGTGACTCGTTTGGAAGCAATAAGGATTTTCGTGGCTTATGCGTGTTTCGAGAACTTTAAGGTCTATCAAATGGGCGTTAAAAGTGCATGCTTATATGGGAAGGTCAAGGATGAAGTATATGTGTGCCAGCCTCCGGGGTATGAAGATCCAGATCATCCGAGTCGAGTCTACAAGTTAGACAAAGCTCTTGGTATGATACTCTGTCATCTTATCTTCTATATAATGGCTTTGAATGGGGGAAGATTGATATGACTTTATTCAAGAAGAAGATCGAAAAAGATATTATGCTAGTGCAGATTTATGTGGACGACATCATTTTCGGGTCGACCAATGAGAAGCTGTGCAGAGATTTTGAGGATGTTAAGAAGGCCAAATTTGAAATGAGGAAAATGGGTGAGCTCACGTTCTTTCTTAGATTGGAAGTAAAGAAGTCACATGACGGAACCCTGATTCCTCTAGCCTAGTATATTCAAGACATGCTCAAAAAGTTCGAGATGACTGACTCTAAGGCAGCATCCACACCTTTTGCTGCTCAAACTACCATCTCTTCCGATCCAGATGGAAAACCTGTTGACAGGCATCATTATCGTTCAATGATAGGTTCTCCAGTATATCTCACTACAAGTCATCCGTACATCATGTTCGTTGTTTGCAATTGCGCCCGTTATCAGACGAATCCCAAGGAATCCCATGAAATTACAGTTAAAAGAATTTTTCCCTACTTAAAAGGCTTGCCCAAGTTAGGGCTTTGGTATCGAAAAGCCAATAGCTTTGATTTGGTGGCTTTCTCTAATAGTGATCATGGTGGATGTTAGCTTGACAGAACATCCATGTCAGGAGGATGTCAATACTTGGGGCACTGTCTGGTGTCATGGCAATGCAAGAAACAGACTTCAGTCTCCATCTCTTTGGCAGAAGCTGAGTATATCGATGCTTCCAGTTGTTGTTCTCAAATCCTCTGGATTCAGCATCAAATAATGGATTACGGTATCAACTTGAAGCTGACTCCGATGTTCATCGACAATGAAGCTTGTGTGAAAATCGTGTAGAACCCAATCTATCATTAAAAGACAAAGCACATCGACGTGCAAGTTCATTCCATTCGGGATGCTTATGAGAAAGAATACATTCAAGTCCTTCCGGTAAACACCAATGATCAGAAAGCTGATATCTTCACGAAGGCATTTGATAAATCCAAGTTTCTTGATCTCGTGTAGAAATTGGGTTTGTTGAATTTTGAGTAACACCTTCTATCCCTCATGCATTGTGTATATATTTCTGTTCATATTTTCTTTCCAAAATCCAAATATATTGTTGAAGCATGTTTTAGTAACTATAGATAAAATTCTATGTATCGGTGTACTCAGCTAGTACGCAGTAGAATGTTCCTTCATACTTAGCAAGTTCACCAGTTGGTCCAACGTACTTAACAAGTACTCATGGATTTTTTGCCATGCGTTCTTAATAAGTGCGCAAGGCTTTTGTCTTGCGTACTTAACAAGTACGCATGACCAAATGTCCTGCGTACTTAGACAAGTTCACAAGATGGGTCGTTCCTACCCCTATAAATAGAGATGTTGGGCTCATTTGTAGGGGGTAGAACAGAATGTAAGAAATGAGAAAGGTCAGGCCGGGATGAGCTATCCCGGCCCCTGGACAGTGAGCGTAAATGAGAGATGTATACTCCTTCAGTATGTAATCTGTAATGATAACGTTGTTATGGATTGTTGATTCTCTTGTTTATGTTCTTATTGTTCTTCTTTGGTCAATATCGTTTCTGGCTTCTGCTCCCCCATAAATCACGAACATGTCTGCATCATTATCGTTCTTAGTCTTCCGCTGTGCTCAACCGAGGCCCCCGGGACCTATAATTGGTATCAGAGCCTCGATGTTCGTTGATTTGTGTTCCAGTTTCGAGTTTTAGTTTTTTGAAGTTTCTGCGTACTTATGAAAGTCCCTACCTGTTCAGAACAAAATCCTAAAAATCGTATTAGTTATCGCTTCATTTGATGTTTGGAAGGCTACTTGTTTTTTAGAAGTTGATTTCTAAGCCTTTGGAAGCATCAATTTTAGAAATCCAACAGTTTCTGAAATTTTTCATCAGACATGTTCGCTGGTATCCTGAAGGATATATATGCAGATTTTACAAACCCTGCGTACTTACATGTACGCATGTGATAAATACGCAAGAGCTCTAGCTCTGCGTACTTATTAAGTACGCATGAAGTTTCTGTGCGTACTTAACATGCACTCATGATGAGTTGGGCTGTGCGAACTTGGCATGTACGCATGAACATTTTCCAGTGCGAACTTGCTAAGTACGCATGAACTATCATCTGGGATTAAAAAAATAAATAAAATAAAATTCTTGTTTCAGGCCATTTTTTAGAAGATAGCAGTTTTGGTTTTTCGGGACCGAAATTTGTATTTGATGTGGCTTGGCGAAACAAGGACGAGATTTTTGTTGGATGATACTAATTGTCATATATTGGGGAGGTGTTCAAACCTGAAAATGTTGGCTATGAGTATCTTGCATACTTCTATAATAGGGAATGAATGCTGAATCAATTTGAGCAACTGGGTCGTTATTGGCTAAAAGTCTCGTTTTATTTGTGAAGATGTTGCTGTTTTGGGTCTTTGGAAAAAGAATCATATTGTTTAGGTATTCAAACCTGAATATGTTGGTCATGAGTATCTATGATACTTCTATAATAGGGGACGGATACTGGAACAACTTGAACCCAAGGAAGTGTTGTTTTGGATCTTTGCAAAGGAATAAAATCCTAGATTTTACTAGACGAGGTTTTTGAGGAATTGGGTAAAGCAGTGATGAAGCTGGTCATAGTTTACAGAGAAATGAGGGGGATAAAATTTCAACTGACTCTTTCCCAAGATTTCTTTGTAACTATATATTTTTTTCTTTTTTTCTTTTCGTGCTCATTGGTCATGATTGTTTTCAAGATTTGGTGTAATTTAGTTATGATTGGATTTCTCATTGGGATCTGGGCGGAATACAGATACACAACCTAGTTATGGGACTTCACCATGGTGAATGTTACTGATTAGGAGATGTTAACTAGGAATGAAGATCTAACTGAAGAATGTTGTAGATTGGATGCATAATGATCACTGCTGAGCATGATTTTGTGTGAGAATCTATCAAGTGTTTTAAAGATGATGCTGGATATTCGTTAGATCATTACTTGAAGATGGAACCTTTATCATTTGTCGACGGGATAGGAAACGGTCCCTTGTTTCTGGTCTAGTCAGAAGGAGCTTAAATTGAAACGGGAAATTGGAAATCAACATCTTCGGGAATTTAGTTGACTCGTGAAGATACAGGATACAGTTGGACACATCTGGCCTGAAGACTAAAGTTTATCTTACTGGAATTCCTATGGGAGTCGATTAGTTTGATGCAGGTTATTGGAAATTCAAACTCTCTATCATATGCCAGCTGATTTGGAGGAAGTCTAAGTCGGATTGGAGGAAGCTACTGCTAAGAGGATGAACTACAATAAGGTGTGTTGGTTTAGTTGGTTCTTATTGAAGCACTTGTTTTGATCTACAATGAAAGCTACAGTTAAGAGAGAGTCGTGTTCGTCATCACTCGACTACTGAAGACTGGAGTTTGAAGATTTGAAGAACACCAGTAGAATGCCAGAAGATCAAGTCTCGCCTAAAGACACGTGATAGCATTAGTTTAGAGGGAGTCTGTTAGGAAATTCTTTGTAAACTGACATTTGTCAGTGTTAGTGATAGATAGAATTTAATGCTATAGTTAAGAGGGAGTCTGTAGAAGCATGTTTTAGTAACCATAGATAAAATTCTATGTATCGGTGTACTCAGCTAGTACGCAGGAGAATGTTCCAGCGTACTTAGCAAGTTCACTAGTTGGTCCTGCGTACTTAACAAGTACGCATGGATTTTTGTCATGCGTACTTAACAAGTGCGCAAGGATTTTGGCTTGCGTACTTAACAAGTGCGCATGACCAAATGTCTTGCGTACTTAGACAAGTTCGTAGGATGGGTCGTTCCTGCCCCTATAAATAGAGATGTTGGGCTCATTTGTAGGGGTGGAACAGAATGTGAGAAATGAGAGAGGTCTCTCCCGGCCCCTGGACCGTGAGCGTAAATGATAGATGTATAATCCTTTGGTATGTAATCTGTAATGATAACGTTGTTATGGATTGTTGATTATCTTGTTTATGTTCTTATTGCTTTTCTTTGGTCAATATCGTTTCTGCCTTCTACTCCCCCATAAATCACGAACATGTTTGCATCATTACCGTTCTCAGTCTTCCGTTGTGCTCGACCGAGGCCCTCGGGACCTACAAATATTTTCTTGACCATAATGAGTTGATGATCGAGCTGCAAAAATATATTATCTTTTGTTTAGAAAATTCCATTTCTAGAAGTTGTCTATAAATAAAATTTTCGGGGGAAAGTGTCTGTGAATAGAAAAAGAAAATTGTTTGGAAAAGAGGTGTTTCATTGTTGCTCTTGCATAACTGTTCTTGTGGGAAATGATAGTTACACTGACATACTTGATCACTGTTTGAATAGGATCAAAGGGGGAAGGGGTTATACTGAAGGACATGTTTGTAGGCTCAGCATTCAAACAAATAAACTGCAATTCAGTGACAAAAGATAATGACTGATGAAAAGTGTATAAACATCTTGTCTAGGTCTTCCTATAACCATAGTCCCGTCATAAAGGGATTGCGAGTTCTTATTATATATATTTAAAAGAAAAGAAAACGAACAAAAAAACACGCAATGACGTGCATTAGGTAATAAAAGACATGCAATGACGTGCAAATCCAAGCAAAAGACATCAATGATGTGCTCTCTAGTAATGAATTTGTCAATCTTGAGCAAAAGACACGCAATGTCAATGTCGTGCATTAGGAATAAATTTAAAACATACACAATGTTAGTGTGTACACATATATATATATATATATATATATATATATATATGTATATTATATTTTCCTTTTTTGGTTCCTGTGACTGTGAAGGGATTTTCTTGACAAAAATATGGCTTGTAAGTCCGACGTGCATGTAAGTCCAATCTTATTTCTTACAACATGGCACGTAAGTCCGTCGTGTTATGTCCTTGAATCAAAACTTTAAAGATACCCTTAACAGTTCACGGACCCGTGCTAGTTATGCTTAGTTAGCTATCTTAGGATTCTCGTTGATCAACTTCTTTGATTATGCTTTGGCATAGACCTGAAGCTCTCATCATCACACTCAAAAGACCATGAGGATGGGTAGGTTATACCTGACAAGTGTGGGGAACACTTTCTTCATCTTAAATCTACCAAAACATGATAAACGTTCGCTAGTTGCATGTTGAAAGAATGGTGCATGGGCTTAAGAGGACAAACATACCAACAGTCGTTCGTAAGCCGTGGACATCCAGTCATAATAAGAAAAGGTTGTGTGACAAGCTATGTCAGTATGATTCCACAAAATCAGGTTTGCATGTTCTATGTCCTTATTTATATGTTCTGTCTTATTTTGAGCGTCGTATTTGGTGTTCTTGTTTGCTCTAATGCTCTCTGGTGTGTATATATCCTTGTATGAAGTTTTATGAGTCTGTATTTCAAGTTTCTAGCTCGAAAGTCGCGTGGTTTTGGTCAAAAGTTCAAATTTATTTGTTTTAATTTTTACCCTATCGACTCTCTGGGCCGACTGTCAAGAGTCGGCCCCGGTAAAATTTTCAGTATATATATGTGTCTGAAAAGTGGGAACACTGTTCGCTTTCAATAACCGTAGTTGGTCCTTTTTCTCTGGCGATTCACTCTCCTTTCTGTCAAAACTCCATATTTTTCGATCTTTTCTTTAAGCTGTGATTCTTTCATCTCTTTAAGGTAACGTTTTGACTTTATACATGTTTCTTATCATTATGTGTGTGATAATGCAGCAAGATGGGTTCTTTATCGTCTCCGATAAGTTTGCCTGTTCATATTCCATTAGCCGACTGTCTAGATGAAGAAGATAACTAGAGTCGGCTCAAGGGTGCCGACTCTCATTTGATATGGCACAACACTTCACTGAACGTAAGTTCAAAATTATGTCGGACTCTCAAGAGTCTCTAGGGGGCCAATTATCTGGATCATCCAGGGAGGAACTGTCGACTGTCTTGCTTTTGGAGCCGACTGTTACTGTGCCATTAGTTGACTATTACCTAATCAAGAAAGAATCTTACTCTCAACCAGCCGACTCTCTGTTTAATTGACCGATTGTCACCTGAATATAGGCTAACACTCTCTGTATCGACTGTTGATTTCTTAAGCAACTCTTGTTATATGATTGCATTTCAAGTCTTTACCCGATTCTCATCGGGCAGGCATCATTGCACAGGCGACTCTGAAAGCTGACTCTTGGCGACATTTGGCCGACTCTCCTGCTTTTCGTTATTTTATTTTGTCTAAATGCTTTATCTTAATCATGTTACTGATATCTGTGTTATTAGCATTGCACAACATGGTTGATGATCATCTTGCTAGCGATAACCGTCACAACATTGCTATCAGCTTTCCTGATCCTATACCTGAAGACTTAACCATTGTAATCAACTGGTTAATACAAAGCAGGATATCCTACGCCATCTCATGGAATGAAACAGTCTACAAAGATCTCATTATTGAATTTTGGGATAATGCAGAATCGTCATTACACTTAATTATCATCGAGTCTCTTATCAGATCTACTGTTACTGGACAAAAGGTCGTCGTGTTTGAAAGCACTGTCAGAGAAGCATTAAGGTTGCAGGATTGCTCTCTTGAACCTTACACTATTGACAAGAAAGAAGTTGAAAGATGTTTCATTAAGAAACTTGGATATGGAGGCCATTCAAAAAGAGTGAAATTATGAAGAGATGAATATCAAAGGACTGGAGAGCAATCATGTATGTTTTTATTCACTCAATGTCACACAAAAAGGGAGGTTATGATGCCCTTGGATTGAAATAGGGAGGAACTATGCTGAAAGTCTGCACCAATGAAACCTGCAACATCTCTCGTCACATATTTGACTACATGTGCAACAATGTTACAAAGAACAAATGGCTTTTATACCCACGCTTTGTCCAAATGATTCTGAATCTCTCTCTCAAGAAACTATCCCCAAAAGGAACTCCCATGACATTTTCCAAGCTTGATTCCCGTTTTTATACCGATCTTCTGAGAAATCATCATAGTTTTTTTCTAGAAAGGTGACTCCTCTATTCAAGAAAATGCGTGAGAAGGAAGTCATTCCTAAAATTCAAAGCTCGTATGAGGAAAGTTACAACACAATGAAAAGAAGGATCGACAGAAAAGTTGCACCCGATAAAGAAAAGGAATCCAAGAAAGAAGTGGCAAAGAGAAAAGCCAAGGGAAAGGCCACTGATACTTCTGATGAAAAGAAGAAGAAGAGGGCTTTCGCACATAGCAAGGAGAAGGACTGATGAGGTCAGCAAGATTGGCCTATCAGAGAGAACGAAGATGAACCCATCAAGATGACTCTATCGCCGCATTCCTTACTGATGAAGTTATTGAGGCAGATTTTCTAGCAAGTTTCACTCTTGCTGCATTAAGGCATCCTCCGCCTATGCAAATAGAGGGAACTTCTGGAACCCACCACTCTCCCACAAAGAACCAAACGCTCCCTCATACCAACAATCCAATACAGTCAACCTCTGCCGCTAGAAAAGGCGTTGTGAAACCAGGAATAATTGCTCATCCTCATCATCAAAAGAAGCCAACTGACTTAGGGGGTCTGAAGAATGAAATTCTAGCTTTAAGCAGATCTCTTGAGAATCAAAGACAGGAGATTTTAGGAATGAAAATTCGTTGGAACAAACAGAATATGTTGAATGAGGTCCAAAGGAAGAATATGAGAGGAGTTGCCAAAGCAATGGCAGTGATTAGGAAGGGTGCTGACAACATTTAAAGGAACTTAATCGTTTGAGGGCAAGAAACAATGAGGAACCACTAACATTCCATAAAGTCTTTGATATTGCTAGTGTTAAAGGAAAGGATGAATATGAGGACGATGAAGAAGATGAAAGTGAGTCGGACGAATTCTGAGGAGCAGAGGCCCGCTGAAGGATAATAGAATCAGGAGTGCAACGGTTTTGGGGGAAATTGTTGGAACGTGAGAAACCGTTGTATTCTTGATAATCTATAGGGGCTAGTTTGTAACTTTTGTAATCTAGCGACTCTTGCGAGTCGTTATGTCGGTGTCCAGCCTACTCTCCGAGAGTCAGCTATCAGCATGGCGACTCTCTCTATGTTTCGTATAAATAGACGACCAAATATCTAGTTATGTAGGTCTTGAATCATACGTCATTATTATAGTCAATTTGTAAGTCGGTAGGAGGGTTTTTGTTGTAATCTGTAATCCAGTGCTTATTGTAATCGTTTCACTATGGATCTAATAGAATCAAATAGTGTATGTTCTTGTTTGAGTTGCTCTTCATCTTGTGTTTCTTATTTTCATCAACAATCAGCTTCTTTATAGGTGATTTGTTGATTGCTTCCTGACTATAATCATTTTAGCACAGGACCCTATCATAAGGACCTACAAAATACAATCCTAAGTATTTAACCAAAAAAAAATTTTCATTGAAGTAAGAAAGAAAATCTTTGTAGGTCCCTTCGTGTGTGTCGGATAGTCACATGCAAGTGGTCTACTAGTCGCACCGGGTTGCGGAATACCCGTGACTAGGTGGAGAGTCTTACAAAACAAAGTAAACCAAACATGAGAGTCACAATAAACGTTCTTTGTATTATAAACACTCGACGGTTACAGAGAGAATACAAGTTGCGTACTTAGCAAAACTGAGTTCGTCTGAACAAATGGTTCTGCGTACTTAGCCTCTGTGAACCTATCCTATTTATACAGACCTGATGCCTGCGCACTTAGAAAGTGCGCAGGACCAATTGCTCTTGCGTACTTAACAAGTACGCAAAGGTGTTCTTGCGTACTTGCTAAGTACGCAGGAGCTTTCTCCTGCGCACATGTAAGTGCGCAAAACACTTGGCAGAAAAACAACATACATTATGTAAAAGTAAATATAACTCGATAAACTATTACATAATGACTCAAAAACACAAAGACATATTACAGACATTAGACATACAAACTAAGACTCTATCCAGTGTGTTGTCACAGGAAAGTGCATCAACAAACTCCCCCTTGACAACAGCTCGGGATCTTCATCGTCTTCAGTCTTCGGTCTTCAGTCTTCACAGCATCTGCTCCTTAGCTTCCATCTTCTTTTTGTAATCAAGACAGAACTTGATCAACTTGTCGTATTTGGCAGAGAGAAGCTTCGTCCATTCGTCAGTGTGGATGCAGTACTTGTCGGCTAGTACCTCCAGATCGTTCACAGAAAAGTTGATGAAGCAGACTTCATCAAATATCCTGATCACTTCCTTTGGCACAATATTTCCACTTGTTGACTTACCTTTACTCATTACCACAGCCTCGCCTGTTTTTGGATCAACGTACCAGTACCAAATGTCACCAAGAATATCCTGAGGTAACTTGCTCAAGGGAATCTTAGTTTCACATCGCACTGGCTTGTATACCAATCTCTTTATGGGCTTCTTAGTCACAGGATGCACAGCGTGCTTATCCTTGACTCTTCTTGGCACCTGAGGCTTGAGATATTCAAATTTCCCTGATCTTGCTTCACGCTGTAGTGTTACCCACAAACCCATTGCTATTGCATTATTCGCGTGACTTAGCAGATCGCGGTTTACGAGGTTAACTAGGTCGTACTTGGGCAAAAAGTTGAACGCCTCACTGGTGGGTTTCAAGTATTGAACCCCCCAGATCTTTTGATGGCGAACAGCTGCTTGTCCTCCTCGAACCTAACAGCTAAGATCATACCTGTCGCTCCGTGCTTGTCTGTGATAGACGTCTTTTGCCACACGGGAGCTGGACCCTTTGTAGATGCAGAAGGCATGTCTTTCTCTTTTTATGCCTCGGGGTCCACAGGTATAGGGTCGACCGGGGAGGCTTCAGTTGTAGTTTCAACATTACTTGCCGTGTCAACTGAGCCTGTTTCGAGCATAGAGTCGAGCGATGGTACTTCAAAGATCTCACCATATTCTAACTCATACTTACCTTCCCCATCGCCCTTGGGAATCTCAATCACCACATCATCGTCATCCTCGTTCCAGTCATCACCAGAGTCGATCTCTCCTTCTTCCAGATTAAGGATAGCATCGATCTGTGCCTCTTTGGAATAGTCAGGCTCTAAATAGAGGATCTCATCATCAGATAAGTCCTTGAGCACGTCAGCCGCTGACATCCCTTTATCTCCGCCACCACCACCTGAGGTATCACCACCCTCTTGCTGAGTAGACTCTCCCTCAGCCATTGGAACAGAAGAGATGGGCACAATCGCCAAAGCTAGGTGCTCACATACCAAGTGGTATTAGAGCATTGCTCTTGAATTCGAGTGTTGTAAGTGAGTTTGGAGACGTTTTACTGAGTTTTACACGCAAAAAGAGGTATTTTTGTTGATTTTTGTGATAAAAAAGGGGTAGCTCTTGAGCACTTTTTTAGAAGCAAAAATCTCTCAAAAACCGATTTTTGTTGTGTATTTGTGTGTTTTGAGCATCAAAGGTTTGTTAGAAACTTGTTTCTGATCCTTTGGCTCGATTGCATTGATCATCAGCCTATTTTTCACTATCTCCGGCTATTTTCAGGTGACCGGAAAAGTTTGGTGAGAGTTGCTGAAAAGGTGTCCTGCGTACTTACCATTTTTGGTAAAAAGTACAGTCTTCTGCGTACTTACTAACTACGCAAGAGTTATCTCGTGCGTACTTACAAGTGCGCAAGACTGAACTTGTGCGAACTTAAGTTATATCTTGCGTACTTAATATTTCCTCCTGCGTACTTACAAGGACGCAAGAGCAAGTCTTAACTACGCAAGACCATTTCTCAAGTGCGCAAGGCCAAAGCCAAGTACGCAACTGTGTCTGATTTTTCTGATTTTTTGACCAAGTAATTCACTATGTCAAACTTTCAGAATCTTGGAAACATGTTAAATTATGATAATGAGATCCGTACACCTCAGAAACCGCCTAAACTATTAAATGTAAACGATTATTCCAATTGGAAGGCGCGTTTTGAGCACTACATTTCATACACCGACTCATCATTATGGATACCAATAATTGAGGGATATAAGCATCCCACACACATCTATCTTGATGAAGAGGTGCCAAAGCCCATCTCTAAGCTTGATGAAGAACAAAAGAAAGCTTATGATCGGGAAAAGAAGGCTCTTGGCTCAATCACTATGTCATTAACTCGGGAATTGTTTCACAGTTTCCGAGGCTATGACACCTCCAAGGATCTTTGGAAAGCACTTCAGAAAAGATTTGAGGGGAACAGTGACATTAAGAAGAGTAAGCGGGATCTTCTCCGGAAGCAGTATGAATGCTTCAATTTCATGGAAAATGAATCGTTAGATGATCTCATCTCTAGATTCTATCATTTACAAACGGAGTTGAAAGCTTTTGAACTGAAATATCCTGATGAAGAACTGGTGGAAAAATTTCTTGATGCTTTGCCACCAAAGTTTGAGATGTATACAACCCTGATGAGGGAAAATCCTAAATTCTATAAGTTAACAGTAGATGAGGCTATTGGTAAGATTCAAGCTCATAACATGAATCTTATAAAGAAGGAGAGCTCGAGAAGACCTCAGATACAGGACCCTTCCATGTATCATGGGACGACTTCTACTTCAAAATCGTCGGGCTCTGGAATTGCCCTCTTTATTGGACACTCCAATGAAGAAGACCACTCAAATGGGTGTGGTGGTCATGCTTGTTATGCATCCGGATTAGGGTTGGGAACTAATCATCAACACACCTCAAGAAATCCTCCAGCTACGTCTTCAGCTAACCATTCTGCAATAGTCAAAATAGCTGAAGATCATGTAGCTTTATTTTCATCATGTATGCTTGCGTATGAGAATTTCATAGGCGGCAAGCTAACGGATCCCGAAACTATTGAAGAAGACTTTAACCAAGTGGATCCTGATGATATTGAGGACATGGATATTCAATGGAATATGGACATGCTTTTGAGGAGGGCCATACGTTTCCTGAACAGAACAGGAAGAAAGTTCATTGGTGGACATTCTAATGCCAAGGTTGGATTTGATAAATCCAAGGCCAAATGCTACAAGTGTCTGAACTATGGACACTTTGCTCGTGAGTGTCAAAAAGACCGAGCACCGGCCTCTGGTTTCACCAGACCTAGCCAGGGAAACAGCCACGGCCACAACAACACTAGCTACCACAATCAACACCAAGGTGGTTCGTCAAATGCACTGGTAGCTCAGCATGACGAAAACTTTGATTGGGGTGTTCATCTAGAGGACGCCATCATTGCTCAAACACAGGTTGGTCTCATGGCTGAGATCATGGAGCTGATGGAGGCTGAGAGAAAAGAAGCTGAGGAGATGGAAGCTTCTGTAGCTGTTGAAAAGGAGTATACCACTGCCGTTGCTCTCATGGCCATTGGAGAAGCACAGAGTTCATCATCTGAGGTAGATTCTAACCCTTTCTCTGTTATTTCTTGTTCTAAATGTCTAGGGCTAAAGCTTGAAATTTCTAAGCTCCAAGACAAACTCGAACCCCTAACTATGGCGGCTCATAATTACAAAGAAAACGAAAAACGTTTTAAAGAGTCTGTTGAAACGTTGAAAAAGGAAAAATGTGAATATTCTTTACAAATAAGTGAGCAACAAGTTCACTTGGATATTGCGTATAGGGGGTTAGAAAAACGGAACAATGAAATCAACAAACTGCAAAATGAGATCCTGCAGTTAAAATGTACAAATGAGAAGTTGAAAAACTCTCGCTTTGTGGTGGAGCACTACGAATCAATAGTGATGAAATTGAAGGGCCTAGGTCTTGGTACCAATGCCATTCCTCCTCCAATAAGTGGAAAGTTTGTCAATAGCTTGATAGACATTGATCTCACCTGTCTAGATGAGTCCTCTGATAAGGATGATTCCCCTAAAAAGGATGAATCCTCAAGTAAGGCTAACTCCACATCTAGTGAGGAGTATGTTACTGCTTCTGATGATGGGTCGGTTAACACTTGCCCTGAAGGAGTAGTCTCTGAGGAGTTGTTGACTGAACAGAAAGTCCACAAAAACATTATCACTAATGGTGATAACTGCATTTTAACTGAACCTGATATCATTGAAACAAATGATAAACTTAAGGTAATGCTTTACGGGGGTTATAAAAATATTAACCAAGTTAAGAAAGAGGCTTTTTCAGCTCATTATGGGCTTGGTTACAAAGAGAATTTGCAAAAGTACTATACCCCCAAAAACCAAACTGAAAAATGTCAGACTCCTGTTCATAAACCAACTCCTCCTGCTCATAATGGAGAGTTATCTAAGGCCAGATCTAATGAGCCTTACAAGAGAACTCATGTGGACAAGAGGATGTGTTTTCATTGTGGCATGGTTGGTCACATTCTTGTGAACTGTCCATCAAAGAACCAAGGGAAACAACATGTTGTCTCACAGCCAGCCGTTATCCCTAAGTCGCCAATAGTGAAATCTCCCAAAAGTCCAAAGCAGAAAGTGGTGAAACCACCAGTACAACCTATGGGAAAACCTAAGATTAAATCTGAGGCCAAACTATCTGTTGCAAGAAAGGTAAAGCAACCTGCTGTACCTCGTGTGTCTATATCTGGTAGTACACGCACTGGTGAGAAATCTGGGGCTAGACTCTCTAAGCCACAAAGAAGAAGAAGGAATAAGAGGTTGAGAAAGCTGGAACAGCTGACTAAGACTCAATCAGGTGAAGCTTCCACAAGTTCACCGGCTGTGGTTGAGCCAAAGTCTACTGTTCTGGTTAAGAATCAAAAGAGATCCTGGAACAAGAAAGTTAAAGGTTCTCAATCTCCTGTTCCAAATTCATCCAAAGATTCACCAATTTGGAACAGTCATCATGACTGTGAGTTGAAAGAAGTAGTTTATTTTGAGAAGGATGGACGACCCAAGACCACAATGGCTTGGGTCTCCAAATCTAACTAATTCTTTTGTTACTCGTGCAGGGACGTCCGAAGGGTACTATCTATAACCGTTGGTATGTAGATAGTGGATGCTCCCGGCACATGACAGGAAACATGGCCTTGCTTCAAGATGTTAAACCATTCAGAGGCGGCTATGTGGCCTTTGCCGAAGAAAAAGGCGGCAGCATCACGTGTCAAGGTGTGGTTTCAAACGGTTGTGTTAGCTTTGAAAATGTCAAATTTTGCGAGCAGCTGAAGCATAACCTGTTGAGTGTCTCCCAAATGTGTGACAAGGAGTACTCGGTGATGTTTGACAAGTCAGAATGTCTGATTCTCAAACCTAGTTTTAAGGTTCCCGAAGACTGGATTCTGATGAGAGCACCAAGATCAAACAACACTTATCAGATCGATATGAGTGTGGCAAAAACCACCTCATCAGTTGCTACATGTTTGCTTACAAAAGCAACAGAACTTGACAACATCTTGTGGCATAGGAAACTCGGACATATTTCTTATTGTAAAATGAATCATCTTGTCCGAAACGGTTTGGTAACCGGGGTTCCTAAGTTGAGGTTTACCGTTGCAGATGACTGTATGCCGTGTAAAAAGGGCAAACAGCAACGGAAGTCTCACAAGCCCAAGCTCCAAAACTCTATCGATACCCCTTTGGAGCTATTACACATGGATCTGTTTGGCCCCATAAGTATCAGGAGTATTGGAGGTAAGTCGTTCTGTCTAGTTGTAACTGATGATTTCTCACGTTTTTCTTGGGTACATTTTTTAGGTTCAAAAGACGAAACTACTGATATTCTTCAATACCTGATCCTGAGCTTGGAATCTCTTTGCAAGCTAAAAGTTAGAAGAATAAGGAGTGACAACGGAACTGAGTTCAAGAATAATTTGATGGAACTTTTCTGTCTCAAGAGAGGGATCCGTCAAGAATTCAGCGCGCCGTACACACCTCAGCAGAATGGAGTTGCTGAACGGAAGAACAGAACACTGATAGAGACTGCAAGGACTATGCTGTCAGATGCAAAGCTTCCTGTCACTTTCTGGGCAGAAGCAGTTAATACAGCTTGTCACGTCTTAAACAGGGTTCTGGTTGTGAAAAGGCACAAGAAGACATGTTATGAGTTGATCAACAATCGACTTCCCAATCTTGATTACCTAGTTCCTTTTGGTAGTCCTTGTTCCTTGTTGCTACAGTATAAAGACCGTCAGTCTAAATTTCATGCGAAAGCGGTGGAAGGCATCTTCTTAGGATATGTTGCCAATTCGCCCTGCAAGAGAGTGTATAACATAGGAACTCGTACTGTCGAGGAATGATTTGAAGTGGACTGCAGTAAACACAGCACTCCACCAGAACCAAAAGGTCCAGCTTGGGGTTTTGATTATGATGCGCTATTCAAGTCCTTCAATCTTCCTGACTTATCTGCAGAAGACGCCGCAAATGTCTATGATTTATTGCGTGGCGATAATGACTCCAGTTTTTCTACTCGTGCTACTGTACCAATTATAACTCCTGATTCCAATGTTGCATCTGCATCTGGAACTCATGACAGTGATAACAGTGAAGGTGTTCATGTTGTTGGAGATGACGCTCAAGCCAATCCTAACACAATTATGGGAAATGAAGCTCTAGCTGATCCAATTAACATTGAATCTTCTTCCTCTGGAACACAGGAAATGGGGGAGTTAAGCACAAATCTAGATCCAGAAATTCAAGAACCAATTGTACCAGAGACGAGGGTGCATAGGAATCATCCAATCGACAACATTATTGGTGATCCTTATGCCGGTGTTCAGACTCGTCACAGAACCATCACTGAGAACACCAGTCTTTACACAGAGATATTTGACACTGGTGTCATGGAAACATGTCTGCATGCTGCATTCGTGTCCCAGGTAGAGCCGAAGAATGTGAAGGAGGCTCTCGCTGACAACTACTGGATTGAGGCGATGCAAGATGAACTATCTCAATTCAAAAAGTTGCAAGTGTGGGATTTAGTTTACTTGCCAAAAGGCTTTCAGCCAATTGGTACCAGATGGGTGTTCAAATGCAAGACGGATGATCGTCATGTAGTTGTGAAGAACAAAGCAAGATTGGTTGTTCATGGTTTTTATCAACAAGAGGGCTTGGATTACAATGAAGTATATGCCCCAGTTGCTAGAATTGAGGCCATTCGACTGTTCTTAGCGTATGCCACATATGTCTGCTTCAAGGTCTATCAACTTGATGTGAAGAGTGCTTTCCTTTATGGTAAGGTGCATGAAGAAGTCTATGTCACTCAACCTCCCGGTTTTGAAGATCCGTATAATATCAATAAAGTGTACGAGCTCGACAAAGCACTTTATGGTCTTCATCAAGCACCGCGGGCATGGTATGAGACATTATCTAAGCATTTACTGTCTAATGGTTTTGACCGTGGACAGATTGACTCGACTCTCTTCATACGGAAAGCAGAAGGTGACATTCTTCTTGTGCAAGTATATGTCGACGACATTATCTTTGGCTCGACCAATGAAGGGATGTGTAGGGAATTCGAGAAGGTGATGAAGTCCAAGTTTGAAATGAGCAATATGGGTGAACTATCATTCTTTCTAGGTCTGCAAGTCAGTCAAAGAGAGAATGGTATTTATCTACATCAAACTAAGTACGTGCAGGACATCTTGTCAAAATACAAGATGAGTGATAGCACTACTTATGGCACACCAATCCCAGTCAATCATGGTTTGCATCCCGACAGAGATGGAAAGGATGTGGACAGCGGTTGTACCGTGGGATGATTGAATCACTTATGTATCTCACAGCTTCAAGACCCGATATAATGTTTGCTGTATGTTTGTGCTCAAGGTTTCAGTCTCAACCGAAGGAGTCACATATGATAGCCGTGAAGAGAATTTTCGGATACCTGAAAGGGAAACCCCGATTAGGTCTTTGGTACTCTAAGCAGCAGTCATTCGACTTCAAAGCCTACACTGATTCAGATTATGGCGGTTGTAACCATGACAGAAAGTCAACTTCTGGTGGATGTCAATTCTTAGGAGACAGACTGGTCTCCTGGAAGTGTAAGAAGCAGTCAACGGTTTCTGTCTCAACTTGTGAAGCAGAGTACATTGCTGCAGCTAGCGGTTGTTCTCAGATATTGTGGATTCAGCAGCAATTGCGAGACTATGGCTTGAACTTCACTGGAACTCCTCTATTCATTGACAACAATGCCACCATGTCCATCACAAATAACCCGGTGAAACATTCCAAATCTAAACATATAGAGATTCGCCATCATTTCATCAGTGACCGTGCTGAAAAGCATTTAATTGAACTTATAAAAGTTCACACGGATGACAATCTTGCTGACCTTTTCACAAAGGCATTTGATCGATCCTGTTTTGAGCATCTTGTCAACTTGATAGGAATGTTCAATCCTGAGTGAAAACTAAGTTTTCTTAACTCAATTCAATTCATGTAAGTTAAATTTTTTAATTCTTTTAAATTTTCTGTATAGTTCTTTTAGTCTTTAAAATATTTTACAAAAACCAAAAACAAAATAGAAAATGGAGAAAATTTCAAAGTTAACTTGAGAAAAGAGGAAATGATAGTACATCAGAAATGATCTAAACACCACAGACTGCTCATATGGGAAATGATTGCGTCATGTTTACTTAATTGTTTAAATTATTATGTTTTTAATCTGTTTATTTATAAGTAATTTGAATTGTCAGTAGGCTGTATACATCTTTGAATCACTAGTAGTGTGGAAACTAAATCTAAATTACAACTGTGATTTGAACCCATGTTTGCAAGAGTGTGTAAGTAAAAGATTAGAAAAGATCACTATCAGATAAAGGATGTTAGATTTTGACGATAATTTTCTTTTGAGATCAGTTTCGGGTTATGTTGTTAGCACAATTAATGCGGTTCATCTCACTGCCCATACTCACAAGTATGCAAGGAGAGATTGAATCAAGACATGTCTCTACATTAACCGTTGAGCATGTATTCACCCTTGAATCACTCCTGATTCATTAAAATCAAATCCAGATAAAAGTTGGATCCCCTTACCCTATAATCAAACACCATGTTCATTATCCCGAATCATCATACCGATATTCAAAGAAGAAAATCACATGAAACCAAGACAAAAGAATCACTCGATTCTGAATCTTATGATTCCTGATAATCCTTATGGATTCTGCTTGATTTTTCTGTGCTAATTGATGTAACTTCATTCTGAAAATTAAGAAAATAATTGAAAATAATCTTAGATGCCTTGAAGATAGTGCAAAATATCATAGCATCTCAGTGGGGTACACGTTGTATATCTTATAATTAATACCTTAATACACAAGAACATGATACAAAGATGCGTATAGTTTCAAATCTTATAATATTGTCAACTTGAATTTCTTGTTTATGTGCTTATTACGTATGAATAAAGAGTAATACATGACAAGATCCCATATTCTTTGATGTTTATATTGTATCGTTTTTGCTATAAGACAGCCTGATATGATCCTTTGCTCGTGTCTTTGATCAAAACTAGCTTGTGTGAATACTTGAATATTTCTATGAGAAAAGATCAAAAATATTTTAAGTTTATGCATAGTTCAACTTTATTCAGAAAAGCCAAAAATATTTGTATTTAACCTTCCTGAATTGATTTTGAATCCTCTTGATTGAACGCTTTTATCTTGTTCGTTATTTGACTTGAAAATCTTCATAAATCTGGGTTGAAAAATTGCGCACTTAAGGGTTGTGCGCACTTGTCAAGTACGCACGAAGTAACACTTGCGCACTTAACAAGTACGCAAGAGTTAAGCCTTGCGCACTTGTTAAGTACGCAAGAGTTAATTCATGCGCACTTAACAAGTACGCACGAACAGTAAGTGAGGGGTATAAATCAGAGACTTAGAAATTTTCTCAGGCTTTACGCTTTCAAACCCAAAGTTTCCCCCTGTAATTTTTCGCTCAAAATCTATAGTGTCTAAACCAATTTTTCGTCCCGTCCATACTTTCATCATCTTATTTCATCTCATAGGTGAGAATCTTGGCCGATTTCATCCGTTTAATCGTGACTATTGACCGATTTTTGACTTAGAAAATGTTAGGTTAAATCCGATATATTTTGGGGTAAAATGGGGTCGTTTGGGTAACTTATTATCTGTAACAAGAGAATAGGAAGCTTTAATCGATTCCCTAATCATCTCCTGGTCCTCGATTGATCCGACGGTTGAAGTTAAACCGACAGTGGGTCGGGGACTGGTCTAGGTCAAAAATTTAACGAGGTTAAGCAGTGTGTGGTGTTGATAATGGTACCATAGCTTAGAATCCTTGATTCCGACCTAGTGGCGACCTAATCAACCCACGTTTTGAACGAATTACAAGTTTCAGAAATTTTTGCTAAGGGTTGTTCTTGCGCACTTAGCAAGTACGCAAGAAATACTTCTTGCGTACTTGTTAAGTACGCAAGAGGAAAATACCAACACTTAGAAATTTTTTTCTAAATCTGAAAATTTTTTCTAAGTGTAACTACTATCCTATGTCATGTGTGTCTACTTCCAGTGTTATAATTTGTTCTGAATATGTTTTCTGTGTGTGTTTACAGGCTATGGCGTGCATTCACTGACGAATTCAACCTATTGGCTATCACCGAACCAGAATGGAAAGGCGCAGCCTTGCAATACAGGGAGATTGTGGATTTTCTGAACAGATCAAGAATAAGTTATGCAATCTCAGCAAACCCAACAGTCTCAAGACCATACCTGGAGCAATTCTGGGAGACTGCAGAGCACGATTGCACGGTATCCCCGAATGTCATAAGGGCTACCGTTGACGGTCAGGCTATTGCTATCTCTGAGGATACAATAAGGAGAGTATTGCAGTTCGGAGACCTTGCCACCAACCCGACATCCTCTCCAGATTACTACGTGGATGGGTGTTGGAGGCACATAATGGGATATGCCGGGGCTAGGGACTATGCTTCTTACAAGAAGATGTGGCTATTGGATCAATGGCGTTACTTTGCCCACATCATGATTGTGTGCATCTCATCTAGGAAAGCGGGGAAAGATGTCATGGGTCATGACCTTGCAGCGGCCGTGGTGGGCCTGTCTCTCAATCGGGGCTACAACTTCTCTCGCTATATCTTCAAAGCACTCAATGACTAGATAAATACAGTAGAGAGGTTCAGGTTCCTTTTGTACCCGAGGTTTGTGCAGCTCCTGATCGATGATGCATTGCCAAACCTACGTGCTATCGGGGAGAGACTGCAGGTAAAAAGGGTGGATAAGAGAGTCTTTGCTCAGTTTCTAAAGCCAGGCAGTGTAGAAACATACGTCGCTCCTAAAGATTGGAACTTGTATAGTCCCAACTCAGCACCAGAGATGAGTGATGACTCTGGTGAAGAGCAAGAGGAAGAGCATGATGATGATGAAGGTGATGATGAAGGTGATGATGAAGGTGATGTTGGTGGTGCTGAGGAATCCAATTCGGAGGCAACAGAATCAGATTCTTCTGATTCCGATGACGCACCATCACAGGCACATCCGAGAAGGTCGGCACAGGTAACCCTGCCTGCGTCGTCTTCCAAAAGAAAACGACAAAGCTTGAGCAGCGAATACGAGCCAGATTCCGACTCTGACGCTGCTCTACAAAGACAAAGGCGTGAGAGGGCCAACAAGAAAAGGGGCGATAGGCAAGAGGTTGCTATCCCCAGGGTTGAAGAGATTCCGACTGTGCAGCCAGTACAGGTTGAAGCTGCCCGTCCAGAGTCAGAATCTACCCCGCCAGCACGGCAACTGTTCAGAAGGAGGAGAAGGCCACTTGTACAAGCAGATGTGGCAGTCACGGCGGTCACAGAGGTGATTCCTGTGACGGTGACCCTCCCTACTCCAACCGTCCAGGTGACGGTGACTGCTCCACTTCTCACGGAGTCAGTCACCATCACCCCAACCATAACTCCCATCATTACATCCCCCATCCCAACACCCACCAAAGAGCCGTCAGGTCAACCCTTTAACTACGGTGATTTCTCACAGGGGTTCGACTTTGACACAATCTTCTTTCCCCCATCCATAATGCTGAAGCCTCATCATCTAGGCATTCTGATCCGTATGAAGCAAGGATCAATGTCTTAGAAACCCAAGTTGCTGAACTGTTGAAGACCATTCAAAAGTCGAAGGAGGAGTCTGATGCTCAACAAGCACAGATTAATTCCCTGGCCGATGAAGTTAGGATTCTCCACAGTCAGAGAACAGGGACAAATGAGCAACTGAAGAATGTAATGGCACAGAACGAGCTGTTGATGAAAACCAATGAAATGATTCTAGGCCACAGAACTTCACTTGAGCTAAGGATGGATTTGCAGCGAAAAGAGCACGAAGCTATGGTCAAACTAGTTGGTGAACTGACCGCGAAGCTAGGTGCTCAGGGGGAGAAGGAGACAGAGAAGGAGACAGAGAAAGAGAAAGATAAAGAAAAGAAATCCAACGGTGCCGAGTCTTGTCATCCAGTCGATCTGACTAAGGATGATGATAAGACAAGGATCTTGAAGTCGGTCCTAGTGGAGGTGAGCACCTAGCTTTGGCGATTGTGCCCATCTCTTCTGTTCCATTGGCTGAGGGGGAGTCTACTCAGCAAGAGGGTGGTGATACCTCAGGTGGTGGTGGCGGAGATAAAGGGAACTCAGCGGCTGACGTGCTCAAGGACTTATCTGATGATGAGATCCTGTAGTTAGAGCCTGACTATTCCAAAGAGGCACATATCGATGCTCTCCTTAATCTGGAAGAAGGAGAGATCGACTCTGGTGATGACTGGTGTCACACCCCGACCGATGGCGGAATCATCGGGGCGGGACATGTAAGACTGTTCATAGCACATGGTTGACTAAATTGAAATATATTAAAGTCAAATTTGCATTACAAGAAATCCAAGTACAAGATCAAATTCAAACAAGAAACATAACAACTCATAAAATTCTTGATTTATTTTGCTAAGTCCAAATCCTATGTTGAACACGTCTTGAATTAATCTCACATATTGGGGCCTGAAACATGAATAAAATAAAGTCAACTAAAAAGTTGGTGAGTATAACACAGTTGTATATAGATAGCATATAGATGAAAACAAATCCTTTACATGACATGATAAATAAGGCGTTTATGGGGAGCAACTATTGTGTAACCAAATGTACAATCAAACCTTGTAACTAGCATGCAAAACAAATGTGTTGTCGGTTTCAATCACCGCGTACCATGGGTGGGTTTGTCAAACTCAATAGATCCATCATTGAAAACCGTCGGCTTGTATAGTTAATGATTGCACATAAGAGCATACAAAGGTTAACACACCTAGCACTCGGGCACAAAGCTCAAATTTTTGCACACATGTATGTATATAGGATTTTTGCACTTGTGTTGTTTATGTAAATGTAAATGTGTAATGTGTAATGAGTATAGAGTTCATGTTCCACCCCAAAAGGGTAAAAGAGAAAAAGGGGTTGTGAATACTCACTTGGTATGGAAGTCAAGCTAACAAGGAATATAGATAGCAATTAAGATCCTTGAAATGCACACTTTAACCTAAAGAAAAATATGTATTGAATCACATAGATGCATAAAGTTTAAGTCTAAAATAAAAGTTGGATTTGTATATAAAACCATGGGTTTGTATTTAAAAAGTGTTAGATAAGAAAGACGTATAAAGTTTGAGGTAAAATATGTTTGAAACAATTTAATTAGGTTTGAATTAAATAAGTAAGTGTATAACTATAGTTTATGAAATAATGTAAATATTAATTGTAATTAAGTATAAATAAATAAATGATTTTTGATTTAAAATGTAAATTAAATAACTAATCATTATTTATAAATTTTGTAACTTAAAATATCATTTAAGTAAAGATAATAAATATTAATTTTTTTTTTTTTATAAACTTTTCAATAAATTATTTTTGTGCCAAGATTAAACTTTTAATCTATTTTTAAATACAGAAAACATATTTTTATAAAATCTGTAATGTTTACTGATTAAAATAAATAAAATGGAAATTCTGTTAAAATTTCTGAGTCTAGCACGACCGTGCCTCGTAAGGGCACGATCGTGCTCAAGCCACGGGTCGGGGCGCGACCGGGTTGATCAACAGGAGCACAATCTAGACAAGTTTGACAGGCACGACCGTGCCTTGGCCCGACACGGTCGTGTCTATGATCTTTAGACATAACAGGGACTAGCCCAGAGGGCATGACAAGGTCTGGACAAGAGGACACGACCGCGCTGCTAATCGGCACGACCGCGCTAAATGAGGCACGGCCGCGCTAGATGATTAGCGCGACCGTGTCTTTTCCAAATCAGACACGAATTGACAGATTCTTGTATTTTAAACAATGTAATTGATAGGGCTTTTGATTAATGGGTTATTAAGAGTCTAATAATATAAATTAATTGTATGGAAATCGTGTTTAAGAGTGGAATCGATTAAATCCCTTTTTATCAATATGAGAATTCTGGTTCAGGACGATTCTTATGATGGAAGCCCCAATTAATAGAGGACTTTTGATACAGATACTGAAATGAATAAATTAGAGGATTCAATTAACCTGAATAGAAGCGAATCGATAGAGGATGGTCAAGAGGAAGCTCCGGCGTCGACGGCTTGGGTTCCGGCGATCTTTGCTGCAACTCCGGCCAATGCAGATAGTCCAGGAGTTTCAAGGATGACTGAGAATTGAGACTTTACTGCTGGATTTGAGAGAATTCGGTGTGAAATACGAATTCTAGTTTCTTGGAAAGCTTGAGAGAGAATTTTCTTTGAGTTTCACGAATTTTGATTAATTGGATGAAAGGAGAATAATTGGCAGTATTATTTTTGAAAGCATAACGTAATTCGGTTACGGATTCGAGCAATCGGGCGATTAAAGTTGCAGTTACGATTCAGCTGTTTCGCAGGCGCGACCGTGCCTAAGCACCGGGCGCGATCGTTCCAAAGCAGGTCGCGCGACCGTGCCAAAGCACTTGGCGCGACCGTGCTTATACGAAGCACGACCGTGTCTAATTAGGGTTTTCTTGATATTTTTCAACTTTAGTCCTTGACTTTTCAGGTTTGATAAGTTTGTACCAAATAGTTTCTTGTATAGCGTTTAAATGTAAATAATCGAGTAAAACTTGCGAATTTGTATAGAATCATTGCATTAAATTTACGGTGAGAAAATAATGAGACATTGCACGAGTATAGAACTTGAAATTGCATTATATTGAATTGAAATAGGAATACTAAGAATCCGAGATGTTACAGTCTCCCCATGTTGAGAGAATTTCGTCCCGAAATTTAGCTAGAGGGAACAACATTATTAGTAAAAAGATGGGGGTACTTGAGCTTCATTTGGTCTTCTCGTTCCCAAGTGAACTCAGGACCACGCTTAGATTCCCAACGAACTTTAACGATAGGAATGCGACTTCGCTTGAGCTGCTTGACTTCACGATCCATAATTTCTACCGGTTTCTCAACGAAGGGCATCGTTTCATCAATGCGCACGTCGTCGAGCGGTATATGGAGATTTTCATCGGCGAGACACTTCTTCAGATTAGATATATGAAATGTAGGATGCACATTGCCAAGAGATGGAGGTAACTCGAGCTTGTAAGCCACTTTCCCAATCCTTTCAAGGATTTTGAATGGACCAACATAACGAGGCGCTAACTTGCCTTTCTTTCCAAAACGGACCACACCCTTCAAAGGAGACACCTTAAGAAGAACTAGATCACCGACTTGGAATTCCAAGGGTTTTCGACGTTTGTCGGCATAACTCTTTTGCCGACTCCTCGCTACTCGAATATTGTCACGGATTTGAATAATCTTGTCGGATGTTTCTTGAATTAACTCGGGACCAGTGATTTGTGCTTCACCAATCTCACTCCAACAGATAGGAGAACGACACTTGCGACCATAGAGAGCTTCGAATGGAGCCATGTTGATACTTGTATGGTAGCTATTGTTGTAGGAAAACTCAATGAGGGATAAGTGTGAATCCCAATTGCCACCAAAATCGATTACACAAGCTCTAAGCATGTCTTCAAGAGTTTGGATTGTTCGCTCGGTTTGACCATCAGTTTGCGGATGGTAAGCCGTGCTCAAATCCAATCGAGTACCAAGAGCCTTTTGGAGAGATTGCCAAAATCGAGAAGTGAACCGAGCGTCTCTATCGGATATTATGTTCAAGGGAACACCATGACGGCTCACAATTTCATCAATGTAAATTCGGGCTAATTTCTCCACTTTGAAGTCTTCACGAATAGGCAAGAAGTGGGCAGATTTGGTGAGTCGATCAATGATCACCCAAATACTATCATAACCACTCGAGGTGCGAGGGAGCTTGGTAATGAAATCCATAGCTAAATTCTCCCATTTCCACACGGGAATTTCTGTTTGTTCGAGTAAACCAGAAGGACGTTGGTGTTCGGCTTTGACTTTGGAGCAAGTTAAGCATTTGGCCACATAAAGAGCAATGTCTTTCATCATACCGGGCCACCAATAAAGTTGGCGAAGATCTTAGTACATTTTATCCGCACCAGGATGAATAGAATAACGAGTCTTATGAGCCTCGTTCATGAGAAATGCACGGAGATCATCGCGATCGGGAACCCAAATATGATTCAAATAATATAGTAAGCCATTGGGTTTTGATTCAAGAAGAAGTTCAACACCACACGACATTTCTTCATACATGTTACCCTCGGTTACCGAGACGTGTTGAGCTTCTAAGATACGGGTTTGAATATCGGATTGAATACGGGCACAATGAAGCATAACATGGTCCTTTCGACTGAAGGCATCGGTTACAACATTCGCTTTGCCGGGATGGTAACGAATCTCGCAGTCATAATCGTTAAGGAGTTCGACCCAACGTCGTTGCCTCATATTGAGCTCTTTTTGGTTGAAGATATGTTGAAGACTTTTCTGGTCGGTGAATACCACACATTTCGTGCCATATAGGTAATGTCTCCAAATCTTTAACGCGAATACGACCGCACCCAACTCGAGATCGTGCGTCGTATAATTCTTTTCATGAATTTTGAGTTGTCTTGATGCATAAGCGATCACTTTTCCTCGTTGCATGAGGACACAACCAAGACCTTGGTTAGAAGCATCACAATAGACAACTAGATCATCATTTCCATCGGGTAGAGTTAATATAGGAGCATTGCACAACTTATTCTTAAGAGTTTGGAAAGCTTCTTCTTGTTTCGGTCCCCATTCATAAGTTTTACCCATATGAGTCAAAGCGGTAAGAGGGACAGCAATCTTTGAGAAGTTTGAGATGAAACGACGATAATAACCCGCAAGACCAAGAAATGAACGAACTTCGGTAGGAGTCTTCGGGGCATTCCAATTCTTAACCGTTTCGATCTTAGCAGGATCAACATGAATACCCTTGTCGTTGACGATGTGACCAAGAAATTGAACTTCTTTTAACCAAAATTCACATTTGGAGAACTTGGCATATAGTTGTTTTTTCTTTAAAAGGTCCAAAACCAATCTAAGGTGTTCTTCATGGTCGGCTTTAGTCTTGGAATAGATTAAGATATCGTCAATGAAAACGATCACGAATTTATCAAGGTACGGTTTGCACACACGGTTCATGAGATCCATGAAAACTGCAGGTGCATTGGTTAACCCGAAAGGCATAACCATGAACTCGTAATGACCATACCTTGTTCGAAAAGCAGTCTTAGGAATGTCATCTTCTTGAACACGGAGCTGATGATAACCAGATCGAAGATCAATCTTCGAGAAGCAAGTAGAACCTTGAAGTTGATCAAAGAGATCATCGATTCTAGGCAAAGGATAACGGTTCTTGATAGTAAGCTTATTGAGTTCGCGATAGTCAATACACATGCGAAATGATCCATCCTTCTTCTTTACAAATAAGACGGGTGCACCCCACGGTGAATGACTCGGGCGAATGAACCCTTTATCGGAGAGTTCTTGAAGTTGACTTGCGAGCTCTTGCATTTCGGAAGGTGCAAGACGATAAAGAGCTCTAGCAACGGGGTTAGCTCCGGGCAAGAGATCAATGCGGAACTCTACTTGACGAATAGGAGGAAGACCGGATAAATCTTTAGGGAACACTTCGGGAAAATCTCTAATGATCGGAATGTCTTGAATACTCTTCTCCTTGACATCCTTTTGAACAATATGAGCTAAGAAAGCAATGTACTTCTTTTGTAAGTACTTTTGAGCGGTAGTACAAGACATCAATTTAAGACCCTTGCAAGGCTTTTCACCAAAAACCCTTAAGGTTTCTCCCGATGGTAGCGGAATTCGAATACACTTTTCAAAACAAATGACTTCGGCATGATGATTTGATAGCCAATCCATACCAATGATAATATCAAAGCTTCCTAGTGACATTGGAATAAGATTGATTGGGAATGTATGATCATTAATTTCTAAGGAGCAATCATAGATGATAGACTCAATTGTAAGGGAGTCACCATTTGCTATTTCAACGGTGAAGGTTTTCTCTAATTAGGATCGTGTCTTTGCAAGTAAAGGCTCAAAATTTAGTGACACAAAACTTTTATCGGCACCGGTATCGAACAAAATGGAGGCATATTGACTATTAACAAGGAACGTACCACTAACCACGTCGTTGTTGGCTTGAGCTTCGTTGGCGTTTATGTTGAACGCACGCCCACGAGCTCCACCTTGTCTAGCATTTGCAAGTCTTGGACATAGATTACTAAAATGATTCGGGTCACCACACTCATAACAAGCACGCCCATTAGCAATGGCGGGAGCACCTTGGTTAGCCACTTGAGGTACGGTTTGGTTTGGAGGGTTGACTTGGCCCGTAAGGGCTTTGGTCCTACAAACATTAACCGTATGACCATATCTCCCACAATCAGTACAAAGGCGACATGGGATGTTTTGGGGATGATGGTAGTTGCAGGTGGCACAAAGTGGGTAAATTCCACCATATGGCTTTTTGACCGGTGCTCGAACCATAGGTGCAGCTTGGTTAACGGGAACAGCAGGAGTAACCACAGCAAAATTTCTAACCTTCCTCTTTTTGTTATTGCGAGGGGGTTCGGTTGTGGTTTCTTTGTTATGGGTAGGAGGGGTTACGGTTTCAGCAGTTTTCTTAGAACCCTTTTTAGTAAGAGTTCCAGCTTTCACATGATTATCAGTTAGGGTAGCAGACAGGCGGATGGCATCTTCCAAGGTAGCAGGATTTCTACCTAAGACAGTATCTTGGATTTGTCTTGGTAGCCCACCAATATATTTCTCAATACAACGGGACAAAGGAGTGACCATGTGGGGCACTAGAAGACTCAACTCATGGAACCGAGTTGTATATGCTAAGCTTTCCCCACTATCTTGGGCAAGATCCCAAAATTCGGCCTCTAACTTCTTCACTTCATTTCGAGGACAGAATTCCTCGGTCATAAGCCTTTTGACCTCATCCCAAGGTAAGGCCATAGCTACATCAACACCCCTATTCCTTTTCTCCCCATTCCACCAAGTAAGTGCTCGTTTTTGTAGCACACTTGTAGCATGACGAACACGAAGGTTGTCGGGACAGTCACTATTGAGAAAGGTATTCTCAATACTTTCAAACCATTGAAGGAGTCCAGTAGCTCCTTCGGTACCATAGAACTTTAGGGGATTGCACGAATTGAAGTGCTTGAAGGTGCATTGAGATGGATTGTTTCCACCATTTCCACCATTACCACCATTGTTACCACTATTGCTTCCATTTCCACCATTACCATTAGTGGCACCATTGGCTTGGGTGAGTTGTGTCACCAATTGGGTAAGAATTGCAGCAATGTAGGAGTTGGCGTTGGCGACGGGAGCACGACGAGGAGGCATTCTACAGATTTTCACAAAACAAGAAAAAGATTGTAAGAACTTATGAGAATTGCTAGGATTTTAATAGAATGAGATAATCAAATAAAAAGATAGATATTCATAGTTTGGATTGTACTCAAAAAGTGATAAAATCACTTGAGTACTATGGCACATTAAGGTTAATTTAAACTCATATAATTTTCAAGGAGACATGCTTTAGCCTATAGGTAAACACTCATCTCGGGAATTCCCAGGAAAGCATACGGGTCCCTCGGTTGATTGGGATTTATGCGAAATGCTTTCCTAGACAGAAAACCCAAAATACAGGTGTCACCCTTCCAGATTGCACGTGTCCTCAAATAATTAAACAAGTTTAAAAACCTTAACGAAGAAAATAAAAATTTAAAGATCTTTGCTTCAAGAATTTTCTACATGCTTAGAAAGAATAAAGGTAGAAGAGAAGGTAGAAATATCATGGGATTTTAGGATATAGGAAAGGTATTATTTAAGAAGATCCTAATAAGTCATGCATTTCTAACAAGGAAAGCATCAAATATAATAATAATTTATCATGGTAAGCATGTAGCACATAGCATGTAACACATAGCACAAAATCATGAAATATAGCATAAATGAGTGTCCTAAAGTTATAGTCTAGGTCAAGGTGTCTAATAACCTAATTCCCTATAACCAAGGCTCTGATACCAATCTGTCACACCCTGACCGATGGCGGAATCATCGGGGCGGGACATGTAAGACTGTTCATAGCACATGGTTGACTAAATTGAAATATATTAAAGTCAAATTTGCATTACAAGAAATCCAAGTACAAGATCAAATTCAAACAAGAAACATAACAACTCATAAAATTCTTGATTTATTTTGCTAAGTCCAAATCCTATGTTGAACACGTCTTGAATTAATCTCACATATTGGGGCCTGAAACATGAATAAAATAAAGTCAACTAAAAAGTTGGTGAGTATAACACAGTTGTATATAGATAGCATATAGATGAAAACAAATCCTTTACATGACATGATAAATAAGGCGTTTATGGGGAGCAACTATTGTGTAACCAAATGTACAATCAAACCTTGTAACTAGCATGCAAAACAAATGTGTTGTCGGATTCAATCACCGCGTACCATGGGTGGGTTTGTCAGACTCAATAGATCCATCATTGAAAACCGTCGGCTTGTATAGTTAATGATTGCACATAAGAGCATACAAAGGTTAACACACCTAGCACTCGGGCACAAAGCTCAAATTTTTGCACACATGTATGTATATAGGATTTTTGCACTTGTGTTGTTTATGTAAATGTAAATGTGTAATGTGTAATGAGTATAGAGTTCATGTTCCACCCCAAAAGTGTAAAAGAGAAAAAGGGGTTGTGAATACTCACTTGGTATGGAAGTGAAGCTAACAAGGAATATATATAGCAATTAAGATCCTTGAAATGCACACTTTAACCTAAAGAGAAATATGTATTGAATCACATAGATGCATAAAGTTTAAGTCTAAAATGAAAGTTGGATTTGTATATAAAACCATGGGTTTGTATTTAAAAAGTGTTGGATAAGAAAGACGTATAAAGTTTGAGGTAAAATATGTTTGAAACAATTTAATTAGGTTTGAATTAAATAAGTAAGTGTATAACTATAGTTTATGAAATAATGTAAATATTAATTGTAATTAAGTATAAATAAATAAATGATTTTTGATTTAAAATGTAAATTAAATAACTAATCATTATTTATAAATTTTGTAACTTAAAATATCATTTAAGTAAAGATAATAAATATTAATTTTTTTTTTTATAAACTTTTCAATAAATTATTTTTGTGCCAAGATTAAACTTTTAATCTATTTTTAAATACAGAAAACATATTTTTATAAAATCTGTAATGTTTACTGTTTAAAATAAATAAAATTGAAATTCTGTTAAAATTTCTGAGTCTAGCACGACCGTGCCTCGTAAGGGCACGATCGTGCTCAAGCCACGGGCGCGACCGCGCTAGTCGGGGCGCGACCGGGTTGATCAACAGGAGCACAATCTAGACAAGTTTGACAGGCACGACCGTGCCTTGGCCCGGCACGGTCGTGTCTATGATCTTTAGACACAACAGGGACTAGCCCAGAGGGCATGACAAGGTCTGGACAGGAGGACACGACCGCGCTGCTAATCGTCACGACCGAGCTAAATGAGGCACGGCCGCGCTAGATGATTAGCGCGACCGTGTCTTTTCCAAATCAGACACGAATTGACAGATTCTTGTATTTTAAACAATGTAATTGATAGGGCTTTTGATTAATGGGTTATTAAGAGTCTAATAATATAAATTAATTGTATGGAAATCGTGTTTAAGAGTGGAATCGATTAAATCCCTTTTTATCAATATGAGAATTCTGGTTCAGGACGATTCTTATGATGGAAGCCCCAATTAACAGAGGGCTTTTGATACAGCTACTGAAATGAATAAATTAGAGGATTCAATTAACCAGAATAGAAGCGAATCGATAGAGGATGGTCAAGAGGAAGCTCCGGCATCGACGGCTTGGGTTCCGGCGATCTTTGCTGCAACTCCGGCCAATGCAGATAGTCCAGGAGTTTCAAGGATGACTGAGAATTTAGACTTTACTGCTAGATTTGAGAGAATTCGGTTTGAAATACGAATTCTAGTTTCTTGGAAAGCTTGAGAGAGAATTTTCTTTGATTTTCACGAATTTTGATTAATTGGATGAAAGGAGAATAATTGGCAGTATTATTTTTGAAAGCATAACGTAATTCGGTTACGGATTCGAGCAATCGGGCGATTAAAGTTGCAGTTACGATTCAGCTGTTTCGCAGGCGCGACCGTGCCTAAGCACCGGGCGCGATCGTTCCAAAGCAGGTCGCGCGACCGTGCCAAAGCACTTGGCGCGACCGTGCTTATACGAAGCACGACCGTGTCTAATTAGGGTTTTCTTGATATTTTTCAACTTTAGGCCTTGACTTTTCAGGTTTGATAAGTTTGTACCAAATAGTTTCTTGTATAGCGTTTAAATGTAAATAATCGAGTAAAACTTGCGAATTTGTATAGAATCATTGCATTAAATTTACGGTGAGAAAATAATGAGACATTGCACGAGTATAGAACTTGAAATTGCATTATATTGAATTGAAATAGGAATACTAAGAATCCGAGATGTTACAACTGGAACGAGGATGACGATGATGTGGTGATTGAGATTCCCAAGGGCGACGGGGAAGGTAAGTATGAGTTAGAAGATGGTGAGATCTTTGAAGTACCATCGCTCGACTCTATGCTCGAAACAGGCTCAGTTGACACGGCAAGTAATGTTGAAACTACAACTGAAGCCTCCCCGGTCGACCCTATACCTGTGGACCCCGAGGCACAAAAAGAGAAAGACATGCCTTCTGCATCTACAAAGGGTCCAGCTCCCATGTGGCAAAAGACGTCTATCATAGACAAGCACGGAGCGACAGGTATGATCTTAGCTGTTAGGTTCGAGGAGGACAAGCAGTTGTTCGCCATCAAAAGATCTGGGGGGGTTCAATACTTGAAACCCACCAGTGAGGCGTTCAACTCTTTGCCCAAGTACGACCTAGTTAACCTCGCAAACCGCGATCTGCTAAGTCACTCGAATAATGCAGTAGCAATGGGTTTGTGGGTAACACTACAGTGTGAAGCAAGATCAGGGAAATTTGAATACCTCAAGCCTCAGGTGCCAAGAAGAGTCAAGGATAAGTACGCTGTGCATCCTGTGACTAAGAAGCCCATAAAGAGATTGGTATACAAGCCAGTGCGATGTGAAACTAAGATTCCCCTGAGCAAGTTACCTCAGGATATTCTTGGTGACATGTGGTACTGGTACGTTGATCCAAAAACAGGCGAGGCTGTGGTAATGAGTAAAGGTAAGTCAGCAAGTGGAAATGTTATGCCATAGGAATTGATCAGGATATTTGATGAAGTCTGCTTCATCAACTTTTCTGTGAACGATCTGGAGGTACTAGCCGACAAGTACTGCATCCACACTGACGAATGGACGAAGCTTCTCTCTGCTAAATACGACAAGTTGATCAAGTTCTGTCTTGATTACAAAAAGAAGATGGAAGCTAAGGAGCAGATGCTGTGAAGACTGAAGACCGAAGACTGAAGATGATGAAGATCCCGAGCTGTTGTCAAGGGGGAGTTTGTTGATGCACTTTCCTGTGACAACACTCTGGATAGAGTCTTAGTTTGTATGTCAAACGTCTGTAATTTGTCTTTGTATTTATGAGTCATTATGTAATAGTTTATCGAGTTGTATTTACTTTTACATAATGTATGTTGTTTTTTCTGCCAAGTGTTTTGCGCACTTACATGTGCGGAGGAGAAAGCTCCTGCGTACTTAGAAAGTACGCAAGAACACCTTTGCGTACTTTTTAAGTATGCAAGAGCAATTGGTCCTGCGCACAAGTGCACAGGCATCAGGTCTGTATAAATAGGATAGGTTCACAGAGGCTAAGTACGCAGAACCATTTGTTCAGACGAACTCAGTTTTGCTAAGTACGCAGCTTGTATTCTCTCTGTAACCGTCGAGTGTTTATAATACAAAGAACGTTTATTGTGACTCTCGTGTTTGGTTTACTTTGTTTTGTAAGACTCTCCACCTAGTCATGGGTATTCTGCAACCCGGTGCGACTAGTAGACCACTTGCATGTGACGATCCGACACACACGAAGGGACATACAATCTTTTTGGAATTTTCAATAAAAAGAACTTCAATAAAAAAAGAAAATCTTTTTGGAATTTTCAATAAAAAGAACTTCAAGAAAACGAACATATTTTGGATTTTTCAAATTTTATGTTAAAACACACCCAAAATCTTTTTGTTTTTTAATAATGAGAAAAAGCAGTAACAAGAAAAAAACTTTTTGAAATTTTAAAAATGTAAATTCTTTTTTTTTTTTGGTTTTTATCTATACATACTGAAATACAAATACTAAAACACATATTTTTGGTCGAACATCACCAGTAAGAAGATCATATCAGTGTATGTAATGAATCAATCACACATACTGGATATTAAATCCCTAAACAGCTCGGAGCAAGATTAGATCAATCACTAGTATTAAATTACATCAATTAGCACAAGAAAAACAAGTAGAGCCCGAAGGATATAAGGAATCAGAATGATTCAGAATCAAATGATTTAGAATCGAATGATTCATATGGATTGGTTTGGATGGAGTATCATGTTTCATGGTAAGAGAGGAATTCAATTGTAACATTTTCGATTTTATCATTTCTTGTAATGAAAGAAAATAATCATGGATTTACACAACTTGATTCATCTCATGAGAATTTGCACTTATCATAGTCGTATCGTAACATTTCATACGTAATGTGAAGCATTTCTTCAACTTATATCTATATCATACTCATATCATGCACGGTAGTGCTATTGATGAGCAAACTTATACTTATATAATACTCATATCATGCAAAGGTAGTGCTATTAATGAGTGAACTTGAACTTAATGCGTATCGTTTACTTCATAATCGTTGATTAATAATCACCTACATTCATTTCACGTAACATTTCTCATTTTTTCTTGCACTCGTATGTTTATTATTATCCATGACTTAATACAATGAAGTTTTATTCATATCATATGTCCATTAACTTATTCATTCATGCTTATGCTTATGTTGCATGATCACCGTTATTCCACTATCGTATTTAGTTATTTAAACTTATAACTAACCTTGAATGCTTAAATTATTATTTAATTTCTCTATGACGATCCGCAACTCATTTAATTCCCCGCTTACCGTTCAACTGTCCGAAATTCGGGGGTTTTGCGAACCTGGTTCTTCATAGCAACTTGAGGGACCTAGATGTCCATATTATTAACTAAAATTTCGAAAATTAGGCCATGGGGGAGGGTTGGAGGCTGAATTAGGGCTTCCCCCTTGTCTTTCTCTTCAAGTTCATACCATAATTACACCCCCTCATCCCTAGTATAAATATGATGTTAAGGGTGGCTTATTCTTTCTTCATTCCTCTCTAAAACTCTCTCTTCCTCCCTCTAAATTTCGAAATCTTCATCCCCCATTCTCCTTGTTCAATAATCCTCAAGGTAATCCTCTTTCCATACTTGTAAGATTGCAATTCTTTCATTGTTTTAATCTCCTTTTACTCTTATTCTTAGTTTATGTTCATTTTTCGTTTTTGATTCTTAACCCTATTATTACTATGAATATTTTATGTTATATAACTTATTTAATAACTTAAATAAGTATCTAGTGGCTTATTATAACTTATTTTGATGTGTAGTCATCTAAAAACCCTAAAAACAAAGCTTTTATGAACAAATCAGTTTCTGGACAGAACCATTAGTCCGACTTTGATCCATCATATCTTGGTCATAACTTCTCTAAACTCTTGATTTTTAAATCTAAAATTGTGTGTTTAAATTATAGAATCCAGAAAATCAAATCTCATAATTTTTCGACAAGTTTATGGTTTTCAAAAGTATTTATTTTGAAGTAAAAGTCAATTCTGATTTCTAGACAGCATTATTGTCATGGCTTTCAAGGACCATATCTCCTAATCTACACGTCCAAACTTGTTAAATTTCTTTTAAAATAAATATTATGGAATTCTCTTTAAAACCATGTTAATTAGACATTTTAACTACTTTTAGAACTCCCTGAAGTGATAATTCAAGATAGTAAGGTTAATTCTGGACCTCTGATCTTGTGTCACGGTTTTTGCATACTTAGGATTGCTAAATTAAAAAGTGTTCTAAATGAAAGTTGTTCTAAAAATCATAGAATAAGTCCCTATAAATTTTGGGATTTTTATAAAAATGTTTGATTAGTTAAAATTGTCTCGGAAGTTAGGGTCAGATTGCTGTCAAAACATTAATATTTGATTTCTTTCCATTCTTAGAGATTTTATCTATTTTTAAACCTCTTTGACTTATAAAATAATAAATAAACTTTTTACTATTGATTTCTAACCATTCTAACTCATAAATTACTCCATCTTATTCATTCCACTTATTCATATTCTTACACAAGTCTAAATCGTATAGGAACGTCGTAATCTTACGATCTAACTTTGTAACACCCCAAATTTTTTTTAAAAAGAAATATATGTTGAGAGACTAAAGTGGTCAATTGCTGAAACCCTAGGGGTTTAAATGGCATTATGTTAAAGTACAAGGGGTCAGGTTGTATTTAATTCAAAATCCATGGGCTGAAAATGAGAAAAGTGAAAGATGAAGGGTGGCGGACCGCCACCTGAAGGGTTAGCGGTCCGCTACGTAAGGCGTAAGGGAATAATGAGGAGGTGACACGTGTCAGCTGACTAGCGGACGCGTGGAACCTATAGCGGACCGTCATACGGATCCTAGCGGTCCGCTAGCCGTAATTTTCTTAGCGGTCCACCATTGAATGTTTTAACGGTCCGTTACTTGGCTATTAAGCAAAGTATTAACCGCTTAAACCCCTAGCGGTCCACTACGGACCTGACATGTCACACCCCGACCGATGGCGGAATCATCGGGGCGGGACATGTAAGACTGTTCATAGCACATGGTTGACTAAATTGAAATATATTAAAGTCAAATTTGCATTACAATAAATCCAAGTACAAGATCAAATTCAAACAAGAAACATAAACAATTCATAAAATTCTTGATTTATTTTGCTAAGTCCAAATCCTATGTTGAACACGTCTTGAATCAATCTCACATATTGGGGCCTGAAACATGAATAAAATAAAGTCAACTAAAAAGTTGGTGAGTATAACACAGTTGTATATAGATAGCATATAGTTGAAAACAAATCCTTTACAAAACATGATAAAATAAGGCATTTATGGGGAGCAGCTATTGTGTAACCAAATGTACAATCAAACCTTGTAACTAGCATGCAAAACAAAGTGTATTGTCGGTTTCAATCACCGCGTACCGTGGGTGGGTTTGTCAGACTCAATAGATCCATCATTGAAAACCGTCGGCTTGTATAGTTAATGATTGCACATAAGAGCATACAAAGGTTAAACACACCTAGCACTCGGGCACAAAGCTCAAATTTTTGCACACATGTATGTAAATAGGATTTTTTTTGCACTTGTGTAGTTTGTGTAAATGTAAATGTGTAATGTGTAATGAGTATAGAGTTCATGTTCCACCCCAAAAGTGTAAAAGAGTAAAAGGGGTTGTGAATACTCACTTGGTATGGAAGTGAAGCTAACAAAGAATATAGATAGCAAAAAGATCCTTGAAAAGCACACTTTAACCTAAATAGTAATATGCATTGAATCACATAGATGTATAAAGTTTAAAAATGAAAGTTGGATTTGTATATAAAACCATTGGTTTGTATTTAAAAAGGATTGAATAAAATATATAAAGTTTGAGGTAAAATATGTTTGAAACAATTTAATTAGGTTTGAATTAAATAAATAAGTGTATAACTATAGTTTATGAAATAATGTCAATATTAATTGTAATTAAGTATAAATAAATAAAACGATTTTGATTTAAAATGTAAAGTAAATAAGTCATCATTATTTATAAATTTTGTAACTTAATTATTTAAAATATCATTTAAGTGTAAGATGATAAATATAAATTTAATTTTTATAAACTTTTCAATAAATTACATTTATGCCAAGATTAAACTTTTAATCTATTTTTAAATACAGAAAACATATTTTTATAAAATCTGAAACATTTACTGATTAAAATCTAAAAATTATAATTCTGTTAAAAATTCTGAGTCTAGCACGACCGTGCCTCGGAAGGGCACGATCGTGCTCAAGCCACGGGCGCGACCGCGCTAGTCGGGGCGCGACTGGGTTGATCAATCAGGAGCACAATCTAGACAAGTCATCAGGCACGACCGTGCCTTAGCCTGGCACGGTCGCGTCTATGATTTTTAGACACAACAGAGACTAGCCCAAAGGGCATGACAAGGTCTGGACGGATGACACGACCGCGCTGCTAGTCGACACGACCGCGCTAAACGAGACACGCTAGATGATTAGCGCGACCGTGTCTATTCCAAATAAGACACGAATCGAGAGTTTCTTGTATTTTGAACACAGGAATTGTTAGGGCTTTTGATTAATGGGTTATTAAGAGTCTTTTCATATAACTTAATTGTATGGAAATCGAGTTTAAGCATGGGTTCGATTAAATCATTTTTATTAAAATATGATTTATGATTCTGATCGAATTCTATAATGGAAGCCCAAATTGAATGAGGGCTTTTGATAATGTTACTGAAATGAGTGAGATGGAGAGTATACTTACCCTGAAACGTAACGAATCGATGAAGAACGGCAGAGATGAGTTCCGGCGACGGAGGTAAAGGTTTCCGGTGACTTCGACTGCGATTCCGGCTAGGCCAGAGAGTCCAGAGTCTTGGAGAGAGCCAGGAGATGATAAATCCTTTCTTGATCGGGAGAATTTGGGTTCCAGGAGGAAGACTCGAGTTTTGTTTGAATTGCTAGAGAGAGAATTCGAGATTGATGGAGAAAAACTGAGGCGTTGAGAAATTGAAAAGGGTATAACTCGCGTTAAAGGAAAAGAAACGTAATCGGATTTGAAATTCGAACGATTGAGCGTTTTGAAATCACATTTACGTTTCGACTGTTTCGCAGGCGCGACCGTGCCAAGATTGGCGCGACCGTGCTTAGGAACCGAGCGTGATCGTTCCAGGACCAGCCGCGCGATCGTGCCGAGGCACTTGGCGCGACCGTGCTAGAACGAAGCACGACCGTGCTAACTAGGGTTTCTTGATAAATTTTCAACTTTAGTCCTTGACTTTTCAGGTTTTATAAATTTGAAATATATAGTTACTTGTATAGCGTTTATGTGCATATAATCGAGTAAAACTTGCGAACTTGTATAGAATCATTGCATTTTATTTACCGCGGGAAAAATATTGAGACATTGCACGAGTATAGAACTTGAAATTTCATTACATTGAATTGAAATATGAATACTAAAAATCAGAAATGTTATATGACAGGCACCCTATAAATAGTTGGACAAAGAGCTCGGTTTTTTACCATCCTACACAACAAAACACACTTTCAAACACCTAGTTGACCTAGGGAAGCGTGCCCCGAGCCCCGGTTCGCATAGAGAAGTCCGGTTTCCAGCTTTTCGTTTCCAATACGCAAAAGATAATTCTGAGGTAAGGTTCCGACTAGATCCTAATGACTTGGTTACTTTCACTAAGCTAGGAACTTATGATTAAGTAATGTTATGATGACTTAGGACATTAATCCAAGTCGTTGTGCTTAAAGGTTATCTAAACAGGAAGGAAGTTAGAGGTGAGTTATATGAGGCCACTTTTTAATGTTTTACGTTAAATGTTTTGGGCCGGTATCCATGCTAGAAAGATTTACATAAATGTTATATACCTTAATTTAAATATATGTGATAGCATTCATGGCAGGCTGGCATTAGAATAGAAATGTTTACTATATGTTCATGTGGTGGGTTATCTGGCATTCCCTGGCAGGCAGGCATTAGAATAGAAATGTTTGTACTCTCTTTAGAATGTACATTAAGACAAGTTTTATATAATAAATATAGTATTTTAAAGTCTTGCACTGTGTATGATCTCTATTTACTATATGTTCATGAGTAAATCCGATAAGTGACCGGCATCTCTGGTGATCCGGGATGTGGGTGTCACAAGTTGGTATCAAAGCTATAGTTTAAGAGATTTAGATACTTGCCCAAGTATCTAAACTTATACTAAGATTAAGGGACAGTAAGAATGCCAGTAGAGATGCCAGTTAAGATAGCCTGATGCTAAAGATAGAGAAAGGAAAAGGTAGGGATATTTAGTACGAACTTGATAGAAAGATAACTAGAGCACCGAAAGTGGCGTAAATGATTAATTTCGTCCTGGCCACAGTTTTTAATATTTAAAATACACTTGTGTTCTAGCTATCAATCCATCATGCGAATACTAAAACACTCCATATCTTTTATAGAAATGGCCGGTAGAGGTAGAGGAAGAAGAGGAGGGTGGTCTACCGCTACTAGAAGGCAGACGTGGTCTACCGCCAATGCCGAACCTAAGATAGAACATCTACAGAGAGTTGAGCGAGTAGAAGAACCTGTGATAGATCCTCAGCTTAAGAATCTTGTAGACTTGGCTGTTGCCAAAGCACTAGACACGGCTCTACCAATTTTATTGACAAGCTTAGAAGAGAATAGAAAGAAAAACGATGAGACTCAATCGACCGAAAGAAATAATAAGCTATATGATAAGGATGAGGATGATTTCGATTATGATTATGAATCTGATGATTCTTATGAGGCAAAACCTCGGAAGAAAGAAAAGAAGGGATGTCCTTACAAGGCGTTCAAAGACGGAAACCCTCCTAAGTTTGAAGGAACGAAGGATGCCACTGTTACTCATCAGTGGATAAGATGGATAGAAGCAGTTATCAAGATCAGTGAATGTAGAGACGATCTGAAAGTCAAGCATGTAGCCCACTCGTTTGTTTTAGAAGATTTTTGTTGGTGGGAAAACTTAGTCATAGCTTTAGGAGATAAAGCTATTGACCCGATGACTTGGGAAGAGTTAAAAAGCTTGCTGATAGAGGAGTTCTGTCCATATAATGAGATGGACAAACTCAAAAGAGATTTTCTTAGACTGGAAGCTGGTAGTATGACTCACCGAGAGTATACTACCAAGTTTAACATAATGGATCGTTTAGTACCCCATTTGATAACTCCTGAATCTGTATACATCAGGTGATACGTACAAGGTTTACCATTCGAGATAATGAGATTAGTAAAGACTTCATATTTGAATACTTTTCAGTCTGCCGTACAACTTGCTTCGACAATGTACGATGAAGTCTTCGGTTCCCGCCCTGTGGAGTCAAAGAGAAAATGGTCTGACATTTCTAAAAATCAGAACAAGAAGAATGGAGGGGGTGGAGGAGCAGGAACATAGTGATGGTTCTAAATGTACCAAATGAGGTAAACTACACACCGGAGAATGCAGGTATGGGACAAATACTTGCTACAGTTGTGGTAAGCCTGGGCATATAGCCACCAATTGCCCAAATAAGTCAGGAATGAGGTGTTACAAGTGTGGAGAACTCGAACACCAAATCATTGAATGCCCAACCCTGAAGATTTTAGCACCAGTGCTGATTAAGGATGGAAAGGAGAAGGAAGCCCAAAGGCCAAGAGTAGGGCCTATACCTTGACGACAGAAGAAGCTAAGACACTTCTTGACGTAGTATGAGGTACATTTCTCGTTAATAACGTACCTATTACTATGTTATTTAACTCAGGAGCTAGTAGAAGTTTTGTATCCGTAGATTTCTATTCTTCCTTAGCTAGACCTACCATAAGATTAAGTAAAACCTTTGAAGTCGAAACAACTATCGGGAAAATGATGAAGGTGGCAGAAGTAATTCAATATTGTTTCATCAATCTTGAAGGACACAGGTCATGTTAAACTATATCTAATGATCCACAAAGGATTTAATTTAGTCTTGGGAATGGACTGGTTGGCAGCAAATGATGCCCATATCATTTGCAACAAGAAAGCAGTTCAGATGCAGACTCCTTACGACAATCAGATTATGATCCACGGTGATAAGATAAGATCAGCCATTAGAATCAATTCTATGATGAAAGACACAAAGTTTATGAGTTAAGGCAATGAGGCCTATCTGGCATACGTTATTGATTCCAAAGTAAAAACTAAACAACTGAAAGACGTGCCAGTAGTATGTGACTTTCTTGATGTATTTCTCAAAGAATTACCAGGAATATCTCTCGAAAGAGAAGTGGAGTTTCGAATCGACTTAGTGCCTGGTGCTAAGCCTGTAGCTAAGGCACCTTATCGAGTAGCTCCATAAGAAATGAAGGAACTAATGTCACAATTGCAAGAGTTGTTAGACAGAGGTTTCATTAGACTGAGTATCTCACCTTGGGGTGCTCCTGTTCTTTTCGTGAAGAAGAAGGATGGTAGTATGCGTATATGCATAGACTATCGAGAGTTGAACAAACTTACCATCAAGAACAAATACCCATTACCTAGGATCGATGACTTGTTCGATCAATTACAAGGAGCAAGCTGGTTCTCCAAAATCAATCTAAGATAGGGGTATCATCAGTTGAAAGTTAGAGATGAGGATATTCCAAAAACAGCCTTCCGTACAAGATATGGATGTTATCAGTTCTTAGTAATATCATTTGGTTTGACTAATGCCCCCACTGCGTTCATGTACCTCATGAATAGGGTTTGTCAACCAATGTTGGACCGATATGTGATTGTGTTCATTGATGATATTCTAATCTACTCAAAGAATGAAGGGGATCATGCATGTCATCTCAAGGAAGTGCTGGAAACACTTAGAAAAGAAAAGTTGTATGCATAATTCTCTAAGTGTGCGTTTTGGCTCCGAAAAGTTCAATTCTTAAGTCACGTAATAAACGCAGAAGGTATTCTTGTAGATCCTTCAAAGATAGAAACGGTAATGAAATGGAACCCGCCAAAGATACCTACATAGGTTCGCAGTTTCTTAGGTTTAGCTGGTTACTATAGAAGATTTATTCAGGATTTCTCCAAGATTGCTGCCCCGTTGATAAAACTCACAAAGAAGGAGACAAAGTTTGTATGGGGAGCAGAACAAGAAAGTGCTTTCCAAAAGCTAAAGGAGAAATTAACTCAAGCTCCGGTTTTGTCTTTACCGGATGGGACAAAGGATCTGGTAGTTTACTCTGATGCTTCGTATCAAGGACTGGGGTGTGTTTTAATGAAGAGAAGCAAGGATATAGCCTATGCTTCAAGACAACTCAAACCCCATGAAGCTAACTACCCGACCCATGATTTAGAGTTAGCTGCTGTAGAATTTGCACTTAAAATATGGAGACACTATCTGTATGGAGTTAAGTGCACAATCTACACAGATTATAAAAGCTTAAAGTATTTATTTAAACAAAAAGATCTAAACATGAGGCAGCGAAGATGGTTCGAGCTGATAAAGGATTATGATTGTGAAATCCTGTATCACCCAGGGAAAGCCAATGTAGTGGCAGATGCTCTAAGCCATAAAGAAGAGCATCCTCCTATCAGGGTGAAGTCATATAAGTTAGTTGTAACTCCTGACTTTATGACTCAGCTTAGGAATGTTCAAATAGATGCATTGAAAGCTGAGAATGTTAAGAAAGAAAGAATGGTTAGACAGGAAAAACACTTAGAAGAGAATGAGTATGGGGTTAAGATTCGATTCGGCCGTATGTGGATACCACATATAGGTCAATTCATAATTAAAGTTCTAGATGAAGCTCATAAGTCACGATATTCGATTCATCCAGGTACTACAAAAATGTACCAAGATCTACGCCATGATTATTGGTGGCCTGGTTGAAATTCGATATCATGAAATATGTGGCTAAATGCTTGACTTGTTCTCAAGTCAAAGCAGAGCATCAAAAGCCTTATGGCAGATTGCAGCCACTAGATATTCCGGAATGGAAATGAGAGCATATCACTATGGACTTCATAACAAAGCTACCAAAAACTGCTGAAGGTTATGATACCATATGGGTGATAGTAGACAGATTGACTAAGAGTGCTCACTTCTTACCGATACGTGAGACATACTCTTCAGAGAGGTTAGCAAAGGCATTTATCAAAGAAATTGTTTCACAGCATGGAGTGCCGGTTTCAATTGTTTCTGACAGAGACACACGTTTTACGTCGCGTTTCTGGAAGAAGTTCCATGAAGAAATGGGAACTAAGTTGTTGATTAGCACGGCATATCATCCTCAAACGGATGGACAAAGTGAAAGAACGATACAAACACTTGAGGATATGTTGCGTGCTTGCATTATTGACTTTAATGGAAGTTGGGATAGTCATCTACCTTTGGTAGAATTCTCGTATAACAACAACTATCATGCAAGTATTGGCATGCCGCCATATGAGATGTTATACAGAAGGAGATGTAGAACTCCCATATGTTGGGGAGAGGTTGGATAGAAAGAGTTGGGAAGTAAAGAAATTGTCCAAGCGACAGGTGTAAAGTTATATCAGATTAAAACTCGTTTGAAAGCTGCCCAGGACACACAACATTCCTATGCAGACAAAATACGAAGACATATAGAGTTTCAAGTCGTAGACTATGTTCTACTAAAAGTATCTCCGTGGAAATGAATCATTAGATTCAGAAAGAGAAGGAAGTTGAGTTCAAGATTTATTGGACCATTTAAAATTTTATCTCGAGTAGGGAAGGTTGCACATAGATTAGAATTGCTAGAAGAGTTGAGTGGAATCCACTCAACATTCCATGTATCACACTTACGAAAGTGTCTAGCAGACGAAACCTCTCATGTACCACTGAATGATATAGAGGTAGACGAAAGATTGAATTATGCCGAGAAGCTAGTGGCTATACTCGACCGGAAAGAAAAGAGATTACGAAATAAAGTAATCAAGCAAGTTAAAGTTTTGTGGCAACATCGAAAGGGATCTGAAGCCACATGGGAGACAGAGGAAGAGATGAGGCAATCTTATCCCTACTTATTCGAGTAAGTGTTCAGTTTGTTGGACGAAACCCTTGTAGGGGGTAGATTTGTAACACCCCAATTTTTTTTTAAAAAGAAATATATGTTGAGAGACTAAAGTGGTCAATTTATGAAACCCTAGGGGTTTAAATGGCATTATGTTAAGGTACAAGGAGTCAGGTTGTATTTAATTCAAAATCCAAGGGCTGAAAATGAGAAAAAGTGAAAGATGAAGGGTGGCGGACCGCCACCTGAAGGGTTAGCGGTCCGCTACGTAGGGGTTTAAATGGCATTATGTTAAGGTACAAGGAGTCAGGTTGTATTTAATTCAAAATCCAAGGGCTGAAAATGAGAAAAAGTGAAAGATGAAGGGTGGCGGACCGCCACCTGAAGGGTTAGCGGTCCGCTACGTAGGGCGCAAGGGAATAATGAGGAGGTGACACGTGTCAACTGACTAGCGGACGCGTGGAACCCTATAACGGACCGTCATACGGATCCTAGCGATCCGCCAGCCGCAATTTTCTTAGCGGTCCACCATTGAATGTTTTAACAGTCCGTTACATGGCTATTGAGCAAAGGATTAAGCGATTAAACCCTTAGCGGACCGTCGCCCTAGAGCCTATCGGTCCGCTACTGACCTGACGGGCACCCTAAAAATAGTTGGACAAAGAACTCGGTTTTTGACCATCCTACACAACAAAACACACTTTCAAACACCTAGTTGACCTAGGGAAGCGTGCACCAAGCCTCGGTTCGTGTAGAGAAGTCCGGTTTCCAGATTTTCGGTTCCAATACGCAAAAGATAATTCTGAGGTAAGGTTCCGACTAGTTCCTAATGACTTGGTTACTTTCACTATGCTAGGAAATTATGATTAAGTAATGTTATGATGACTTTGGACATTAATCCAAGTCATTGTGCTTAAAGGTTATCTAAACAGGAAGGAGGTTAGAGGTGAGTTCTATGAGGCCCCTTTTTAATGTTTTACTTTAAATGTTTTGGGCCGGTATGCATGCTAGAAAGATTTACATAAATGCTATATACCTTGATTTAAATATTTGGGATAGCATTCATGTTGCAAGAGGTTATGTATAAAACATGTCTAAATCTGGAAACTAAGTAACGGAGTATTCATGAGATATCAAAGAAGCGTTGGGTAACCATCCGACCGGTATGTAGTTATCTGGCAAACAGAATGTTCTGTCTAAGGAAAAAGTGGTGTATAAATCCCTCCTGGACCCGTCATTCTTTCCTGGGAACATCTCTGTTGGAGGTACTACTCTGGGAAGATAACCACCTTGTCCTCTTTGATATACCATGGAGAAACCTTTACGAAGATTTACAATAAGGACTGGTTTTGAAAGAAATGGTTAGAATGGAAACTTGCCTTTTGGCATGATTTCACATTAAAAAGATTTTGAGAAAGAAAATGGTTTTGACACGTAAAACGTTTTAGAACTTATCATGGTAAGCCCAGATAAGTAATGACAGAGGAGTCAAGGTTTTACCCTGACTTGTAGAGGTCTTGACATTTATTGTCTTGACAAAGAGTAAAGAGAAAGAGATAGAGTTTTGGCATGTTTTGCCATGTCAAACATTTTGACCATATTGGTCTGTAAAGAAAGGAAAGGTTTTTCCACGTCTGACCAAATGCCACATAATATCTTGCAACTTAAGACATAGAGATATACTGCATTCCTTCATGGAATATAGTATGGCACCTTGTACAAGGGTATGTATAAGTGGTGACGACCGCTTGGAGGTTAACGTGACCTCGGAAAGACAAGTGTGCAAGTTTAAAGTATTATGTTTGGGCATGAAGTTAATGTGATGTTTTAAATGTGTGTCATATAAATCCATTTATGTATGAGACAAAGGTCAAAGATATTTTGACTAAAACTTAGAACTCACCAGTGTAAGCTTACATATGTTTAAGCATGTGTATCAGGTAAAGACGTAGCCTCCTGCAGTAAAGGAAAGGGGCTAGAGTAGAGGCATGTGGTGGGCTACGTGGCATTCTCTGGCAGGCTGGCATTAGAATAGAAATGTTTGTACTTTGTTTAGAATGTACATTAATACAAGTTTATGAAATAAATATAGTATTTTAAAGTCTTCCGCTGTGTATGATCTCTGTTTATTATATGTTCATGAGTAAATCCAAAAAGTGACCGGCATCTCGGGTGATCCAGGATGTGGGTGTCACAAACTTACCCATTTATTTCAAGATATCAAGGTGAGTTCTCATAGCCCCTTTTTCTTCTTTATATTTTGGGGTGAAAACATGTCGTACATCATATTAAATAAACATTTTTCAGACAACTCAACATAACAATATTTTATATATACTCTACAAGATTAAACAGTGAATACATGATTGCTTATTCATATTCGTAATGTCTCTCTCGTTAATTTATACACAACCATAAATTTGCTAAGCCAACGGTAGTGCGATAATTGATGCATAGGTGTGACATACCCATTCACCACCCGGTCAAGGTGTTGGATGATTGAAATCCGACAGTCATGATTTGGTGGATTTCCACATCTCTTAGAGGGCATTCACTCACTAGGGTTGGTTGTGGACTTCACGTATTGTGTTTAATGTAATGTATATTTAAATCTTGTTTCATGAATTGTATCGTACATCTTATATCGTATACTCATGTATCATATATCATAAACCGTATTTCTTATATCTTATTAAAACCTATGATTGCTCACCAACTTTTTAGTTGACACTTATTTTTACATGTTTTCAGGACATGATGACATGATCACACATAGGATGCATGACGGACTTAGTTTAATTAAACAAATTTCTATTTCTTTTTTGGATTCTTGTTTGTTTTTGAATCAGATGTATACAACTATTTCAACGGTTAAGCTTAAATACCTCAGTATCTTTATTACCTTGTGTTCTCGCTATTCAATTTCATCGCGCCCCAATGACTCCGCCTTTGGCGGGGGTGTGACAGATTGGTATCAGGGACTTGGTTATAGAGAATTAGGTCATACTAGTAAAGACCTAGACTATAACCGTAAGACTCCCCTACATTAGGAACTGCATACATACATTCATATCATCATTACTAACCTTCTTCTTATAGCTACGTCGTGCTGACGTCTCCAGAAATAGCCACCTAGTCCTGACGAAACGTTACTCGAACCTGCACGACTATGAAACGTGGAATGATTTCATAGCCCAGTATCCACAAAGCCCGCGAAGTGATTCATAGCCCGGTGATAAAGAAATCAGGGTTGGACCCATACCAGATGATCATCAGCCCAGGAAGAACATGAAGACCTAGGAGTCTAATATATCCCACTCTTACGCCAAGCCCATTCAATGATGATTCTCTTCACAACAAAGGGCCCGATGGTAGTAGTTGGGATATGTGTAATCTTGAAGGGTGGGTATATGTACCTGAAAGATTCGGTCTAGGAAAGGTGTGGTGTAAAAATCCCTTCTGGACCCATCACACTTTCCTGGGAATGTTTTACGTGAGTATTCCACTTATAGGCTAAAACATATATTCCCAGTAGCTACCAACCCTACATCAACGAAATCGTTACCCGATATAGACGTTTCACTTGTGGGTTCTTGCAATCATTACGGAAATCCTTAGGGACCCGCTTGAACGTTAGCACGGCCCATCAATATGCATTGAACATCTCCCCCGTCATGATGCCATGCAGACCACTGAACTCGTTACCCTCACTTCCCGCAACTAGCTGCTGATCATTTCAAGAATCTTTGTCTGAAGCTGAACAACAATCAGGGAGCTCGTGCTCATGCCTTTGCCATTGGAGCAAATGAGGCCCATGATGATCCATATGTCTTCACTGATACGTTTCTCATCAATAATCAATTCGTTTTTTTATTCGATACTAGTGTGGACAGAAGTTTTGTCCCCACCAAGTTTGAACCATTACTTAAGATAGTTAATCATTGTGCTCGAACCTTCATACACCATTGAGATAGCTAACGATAAGCTAACTCACACGACAACTTTAAGCATAAATGAGTCTCTGCATCTGACAATCTAATGGACATCGTAACAGGATAAGTGGACACTAGGGTGATCTTGCAAAGCAAATAATTATTATGGGTGCACACGTAATAGTAATTTGAAGTGCATGCGAATCCTGGCAACTCCTATTCTGCGAGCACATGGCCATGATCTTTAGGAATCTTCGATTTCAATCCCAAGTCATCTGAACGTCAAAACTAGACCGTAAAAACGATCACTACGACGATATATCATCATCATCTATCCATCTTTTCCTATAGAAGTTTCAACAAATTTGAAGTTTTCATGGGAACATACTATAAACCCCTGTTCACATCATATATCTATAAAATTAACCTTGTAAGGTGTTACCTCAATCCGTGATTAGACAAAAAACCCTCCTTAAATTCAATTCTCCTTTGATACATACGAGTGACCGATTATTAACCTACGATGAACAACATCTAAATCTTTTAGACTCTGCAACCGAATTATCAAAAAAATCTCTCACAGCCACGAAGGAACTTGACGAACGTTGATTAGACTACACTTAGACATTCATAATCCAAGCCATTCATTTAATCCCAATCCTATTGTACCAGATTCGTAACCCTGATCTTTTTGAGTATATGCCTTCATGACTCATGAGATAACCACCTGCCTTGAGCCCCTGATTAGCCATATCCAACCAACAAGCACTTTAGGTAATATTTAGAACCTTATTTACTTGTTTGAGATCCGACCACTACCTTGTTAACCAGTGCTTCCAACCATAGGAACAATGTACTAATATCTAGCCTGTTGTAGCATTCACAACCATTGAGGTGCTCACAACTCCATACCGTTGACAACATTCTAAACTTAATATCTCATGGCAAAAGAATTGGAAAGAGAGTTTTGAGGTCCTACTCCTAATTCATGCTACCCAACAGTAGCCGAGTTGACAACTAGTTTTGGTAGGTGAATGGTACAGTTTCAAGGTACCGGAAGTGTGGTGGGTTGGCTGCGGTACACCCTATATATAAACACTAATAGTACATTGAAAATACAATTAGGAGCCAAACCAAGAACTAGCCCTAGATAACAACAACAAGAGGTGGTTGATAATTGGATTAGCAAATCCATAGCCCATCTCAAGAAACCCTATTCTAAGAAACTAATTCCTAGACAAGGTTGAATATTTCCCTATATAGAGAACCTTGACCACCTTGCATAACGAAACTCAAGCTACCTTCCGAACTTAGTAAGTTACAAGTATCAAAGAAGAGTCTAGACAACGACACTCTTCATATCCCTTTGGATGAGGTCCGTATCAACCACAAACTCCATTTCATTGAAGAACCTATCAAAATCCTAGATCGTGAAGTCGAGAACCTTAATCGTAGTCGTATACCCATAGTCAAAGTATGTTGCAAATCTAAACGAAATCATGAGTCCACCTGGGATCGTGAGGACCAGATGAAACTCAAATAACCTCAACAATTTCAAGAATCATCAGCCTCTACTAGTTTAATTTCGGGAACGAAATTCCCTTAACTAGGGGAGACTGTAACATTTCTAATTTTATCATTTCTTGTAATGAAATTAAATAATCATGGATTATTCATCTCATGAGAATTTGCACTTATCATAGTCGTATCATGGCATTTCATACGTAATGTGATTCATTTCTTCAACTTATATCTATATCATATTCATATCATGCACGAGTAGTGCTATTGATGAGCAAACTTATACTTATATCATACTCATAGCATGCACGGGTAGTGCTATTAATGTGTGAACTTGAACTTAATGCATATAGTTTACTTCATAATCGTTGATTAATAATCTCCTACATTCATTTCACGTTACATTTCTCATTTTGCTTGTACTCGTACGTTTATTATTATCCATGACTTAATACAATGAAGTTTTATTCATGTCATATGTCCATTAACTTATTCATTCATGCTTGTGCTTATGTTGCATGATCACCGTTATTCCACTATCACATTTAGTTATTTAAACGTATAACTAACCTTGAATGCCTAAATTATTATTTAATTTCTCTACGACGATCTACAACTCATTTAATTCCCCGCTTACCGTTCAACTGTCCGAAATTCGAACGTTTTGCGAACTTGGTTCTTCATAGCAACTTGAGGATCCTAGATGTCCATATTACAAACTAAAATTTTTGAAAATGAGGCGATGGGGGAGGGTTGGAGGCTGAATTAGGGCTTCCCCCTTGTCTTTCTCTACAAATTCATACCATAATTACACCCCCTCATTCCTAGTATAAATATGATGCTAAGCGTGGCTTATTCTTTACTCATTACTCTCTAAAACTCTATCTTCCTTCCTCTACATTTCGAAATCGTCATCCCCCATTCTCCTTGTTCAAGAATCCCCAAGGTAATCCTCTTTCCATACTTGTAAGATTGTAATTCTTTCATTGTTTTAATCTCCTTTACTCTTATTCTTAGTTTATGTTCATGTTTCGTTTTTGATTCTTAACCCTATAATAACTATGAATATTTTATGTTACATAACTTCTTTCATAACTTAAATAAATAATCAATGGCTTATTATAACTTATTTTGATGTTTAGTCATCTAAAAACCCTAAAAACAAAGCTTTAATGAGCAAATCAGTTTCTGGACAGAACCATTAGTCTGACTTTGGACCATCGGTCATAACTTCTCTAAACCTCTTGCTTTTGGAGTCTAAAATGTAGTGTTTAAAGTCTAGAATCCAGAAAATCAAATCTCATATTTTTTCGACAAGTTTAAGGTTTTCAAAAGTATTTATTTTGAAGTAAAGGTCAATTCTGATTTCTGGACAACATTATTGTCATGACTTTCCAGGACCATATCTCCCAATCTACACGTCCAAACTTGTTCAATTTTTTTGAAAAATAAATATTATGGAATTCTCTTTAAAACCATGTTAATTAGGCATTCTAACTCTTTGTGAGAATTCCCTAAAGTGACAAAACAATACAGTAAGGTGTATTATGTACCTCTGATCTTGTGTCACGGTTTTAGCATACTTAGGATGCCCAAATTAAAAAGTGTTCTAAATGAAAGTTGTTCTAAAAATCATATAATAAGTCGTTGTATATTTTGAGATTTTTATAAAAATGTTTGATTATATAAAATTGACCCGGAAGTTAGGGTCAGATTGCTGTCAAAACATTAATCTTTGATTTCTTTCTATTTTTAGATATTTTATCTATTTTTAAACCTTTTTGACTTATAAAATAATAAATAAACTTTTTACTACAGATTTCTAACCATTCTAACACATAAATAACTCCATTTTATTCATTCCACTTATTCCTATTCTGACACAAGTCTAAATCGTATAGGAACGCCGTAATCTTACGATCTAACTTACCCATTTATTTCAAGATATCAAGGTGAGCTTTCATAGTCCATTTTTCTTCTTTATGTTTTGGTGTTAAAACATGTCGTACGTCATATTAAATAAACATTTTTCAGACAATTCAACATAACAATATTTTCTATATACTCTACAAGATTAAACAGTGAATACATGATTGCTTATTCATATTCGCAATGTCTCTCTCGTTAATTCATACATAACCATTAACTTTTCTAAGCCAACGGTAGTACGATAATGGATCCATAGGTGTGACATACTGTCACACCCCCGCCAGCGGCGGAAACACGCGAGTGCAACGAAATTGAATAAGAGAACACAAGGCAATAAAGACATTTACTATTAAAGTTTCATAATTTAAAAAAAACCCAATTACATAAGTCTCAATTTAAACCAAATAACATGTTCAAAATACAAAACAACTTAAATTAAAGTTTCTTAAATTAAAGTTTCTTCAAAAGACTTGACCTATCACGAGCTTAATCATCTGAAACATGTACGAAAAACAAGTGTCAACTAAAAATAGTTGGTGAGAAATCACAGGTTTAATAATAATATAAGTTTGGCAAAGGTAACAATTCATATTCCAAGATCATCATATATCACACAATATAACAAACAAATGATTAGCAAATCCAACCTAAAATGATAAATAACGATTAAGTGGTACAACTCGCAAGTTACACTAATAACGAATAAGATGTCCAACCAAAAGTTGTCCATAAAGTATATGCGATTTCCATCCTATGGCCCATATCTGTACTACCGTTGGCTTGAAAGTTTCAAGTTAAGGATTTGCAAGTTTAACATTTATCATGTTGTGTTCATTTACTCACATACGTATATGATTCGCTTGTTTTAGAATTGTTTAAAAACGTGTTTTAATGCGTGCCAACGCGTACATGTTTCCCCTGAAACAATTTAAATAAGTGGGGCTATGAAGTCTCAGCTTGAAAGCTAGACGAGATAAGAGACTTGAATGAATAGACAAGGTGTATCACGGACCAAAACCTAAACAAATAAATAAACTAGTTTTAGGGTTGGTTCGATGGTTACGAGTGTTAGAGAGGTGATTCGGGTAATAAGGTTATGAATTAGATGCAAAAATAGAGTTTTAGTCATTTTTCAGATTTGGACAGCAAAGTATCTTAATAGAAACGGGCTTGTTAAGAATAGCAAACAATGTCCAAAAATTATGAAATTTGACAGGAAGTTAGTTTAAGTCTCTCCAAAGAAGTTTTGTTTAGAAAGTTTTTATGTTTGAGACTTGGATCATAGCCAAAACAGTCAAACAAGACAGAAGGTACTGAAAAAGGTTTTTGTTCCGTTTAGGCTACTACGGAGTCATACTTTTGATTTAGCAAGCGGATTATTTGTTTTTAATTAGCGTGTGAGTTCATATAAGTGGTAATATAGAATAAATAAGATGTATAAAGTTAGCAAGAACATACTAAAGCATCGGCAGAGCCACTTTTACAAAAGTTGTCTTGAGGATTCACAGAATGCGACGGCATAGCCGCCATTGCAAACGTGATCCTTTGTTTGTTTGTTGGTGATGTTAGCTTGATTTATTAGTTTGACTAAGATTATTAGAGGGTTTTTAGGGCTGAGGTTTCACATGATCAAGCGATCATGGATAGAAAATAGAAAATATTGAGGGGATGAAGAAAGAATGAAATTAAAAGACGTTATTGAACTTCAGAGGGTTACTTACTTGTTTGATCCTCAAACTCTTTGAATCCACTAAGGGATTTTCGAATTCTTCAAGGGTTGGGAAGGGATTTCACAACTTAGGAGGGTTTGGGAGTGTTTGAGGAAGAATTAGCAAAGAAAACAAGATCCTAAGCCTTCTATTTATACTAATAGTTGAAAGGGTGTAAATATGGAATGTCTTGGAAAACACTTTAGGGCTTTAAGAGGGCTCAAATCTGCGAAATTCAGCTGAATGGGGCTAGGTTTTTGTGATTTCTTGCTTGTGTTAGGTCCAAGAGTAGGTGGGTTGGATCGTGGCTTGGCCCGGTTGAGTGCGCGAATTCGAAAATTACGATTTTAAGCATTTCTAAGCGAAATTGGCAAATGTTTTCAACATGAAAGTTGATTGTCATAAAAAAATGAGTATGTTTAGCTAAAACATTTAAGTTAAAGTTACGTTATTCGCGTACGGTAGTTGGCGCTCGGTGGGCGAGAAAACGGACTTTTTGATCGTTTTTCGAATTTCAGGATTTGTTTAAGGAAAGTTTTGCCAACAAACTTTGTTTTAAATAACAAATGAATATGTTAAACATTTAAAACATAAATTAATGTCATGTTAGACGAATTTGTCGGTCGTGGAATGTACGCAGCTAACGGCGGTTTAAAAGGCGAACTATCGCACGAAAGTACTAACTAGTACTTTTAAGTATCAAATCTCTTTGAATGAGTTATAAAAACATGTTTGAGGTGTATCGGGTGAATCATGTGTATTTAATATGTCATAACGATCGATTAAGTCTACGTGTGATCCATGAATCGATCTCAGATAAGCATAAGTCTTTGTAATCAAGCATAAACGTAATGTTTCACATGTGAACTAGTATTGTAACAATGTATGAATAGGATTTCAAGTAAAATGAAATGTCATGCAGATTTTTATTGATAAGTCTAGAACGAGTACAAGTAGTAAAAATAAGAAGTGTCACAGTCTCCCCTACTAAGAATTTCGTCCCCGAAATTCAACTAGTAGAGACGGTGATAACTAGGAAAGGATACGTTATGATATACATTGGCTAGGGCTAGTCCTTGATCCAACGGCTAGTCCCACTTCAAGTGCACCATCAGTTTTATATATAGGGTGTACCGAAGCTAACCCACCACACTTTTGGCGCCATGGAAACGTACTAGCCGTCTATCAAGACTACCACTAACATGGATAATGTTGGGTGGCATGATTCGAGTTTAGGAATTGGTTATGGGTAGCTACATCGTATAATTTCACTTCACACCAATATACCTGTAAACTCACGATTACGTTCACGACCGCAATCGCCAATTTACCTTACACGGGTATGATATGTCCTTCTACTATGCATCTATAAAGTGATGATAGTAATGTTGATGGAGGTTACGAATATTGTCGAAGGGTAGTGAAAACATGTTTTAAGAATCATGATCAAATAGGTGTCTTATGCATATTTAGCACTAGGGTATAAAGCGTGTCATTCACATAGCAATCCACAAAATGAATCTTGAATAATAATACATCCAAACATAGTGCAAATTTATAACTAAACATGGTTCATTGATAAAAGAAATTAACCTAAGTCTCAAGATAGAGTCATCTAAACAAACATAGAATTCAAGTTTTGATGAACCAAGGTAACAAATTAAGAAATCAATTAAGTAATGTAGTTATCATGTCTCCCCTAGTTAAGGGGATTTCTCCCAAAACTTAACTAGTGGGGTTTGCGTTGTCTTAGGTGGCAGGGTCTTCACGAGTATCAGTTGTTCCCATGATAAAGGTGCGACCACGAGCACCTTGATTGTTGTTAAGCTTGGGACAACAGTGCTTGAAGTGATCGGTTGCACCACACTCAAAGCAAGCCCTACCATTGATATTATAAGGGACCATGACGTTGTTGGCAGCAGCAGGAGTAGCCATGCGGCAAGAGGTGTCTAGATGCCCATTTCTTCCGCACTTGGAGCACTTACGACACGGTTTTGCAGAAGGGTGATGATACTGGCACTTTGCACACAAAGGGTAAGGTCCACCGTATGACTTCTTGGTAAAAACAGGGGCAACTTGGGTAATAGGAGTGGAAGGATTTACTATAGTCAACCCTTGGATGTCTTTTGTTTCTTGTGATGGTATTCAGGCTCCTCCACTACTTCTTCGTCGGTCCTCTTTTCACTTTTCCTGAACAAGATCCTAGACTTAACTAGATCGTCTGTTAAGGACGCAGACAAACGAATAACAGCTTCAAGTGTTGTGGGGCTACTTCCCATGATGATACCCCGAATTTGAGACGGAAGGCCTCCAATGTAACGATCAATTTTCCGAGTCAAGGGTGTAACAAGATTTGGGACTAGGATGTAGAGTTCATGAAAGCGTGTGGTGTACGCCTCACTCTCCCCACTATCCTAGGTAAGGTCCCACAGCTCAATCTCCAACTTCTTCATCTCATTGCTGGGACTGAACTCCTCGATCATAATTTCCTTGAGTCTATCCCAAGTTATAGCAAGTGCTTCTTCCCTACCCCGAATCTTCTTTTTAGCATTCCACCAGCTCAGTGCCCTCTTTTGGAAAGCACTTGTAGCATACTTAACCTTGAGATCATCGGAGCAATCACTCATCTCAAACGTGTTTTCCATGCCTTCGAACCATTGTAGTAATCCAGTAGCACCTTCAGATCCAAGATACTTGTGTGGGTTACAAGAGTTGAAGTGTTTAAAAGTGCAAACACTCCCACTAGAACTTCCGGTGGAGTTGTTGATTTGCTTGACAATGGTTAGTAAGACAACAGCAAGTTGTTGAGTGAGAAGGGTGGCTATGGCTGAGGTTTCGACAGAAGCTTCACCGGTGTTGGCTACGATGGGATCGGGATAGCGACGAGGAGGCATTCTACGAAAGAGAAATCACAAGTTGAAAATTAGGATAGACATTCAAATATTAATAAAAGCACTCATTCATTAATATCAAATGTCTTTCAAGATTAATAAACATATATTAAAACATATATGTTGAATTACAATAGAAATTAAAGATAAAATTGACTAATCAAAACTCAAGGTACAGATGAATAATACTAGTGAGACGTGTTTTAGCCTATAGGTGAGCACTCACTCCAAGGGCCTCCAGGTAAGTGCGACTCGTAACGAACGTGCCTCACTTTCCTTAGTACCAAGACCCCTAGCGTACAGGCGCTCCCCATTCCAGATTACACGTGTCCCTAGTACCATTATGTGGATCTTTGATTTTGAAGAGAGTGTCATGGATTGGGCCCTGTCCAAGAATTGGATTCAGCTTCGTGCAGGGAATGTAGATGGTACTAGGGACACGTGTAATCTGGAATGGTGAGCGCCTGTACGCTAGGGGTCTTGGTACTAAGGAAGTGAGGCACGTTCGTTACGAGTCGCACTTACCTGGAGGCCCTTGGACTGAGTGCTCAAAATTGCTAGGAATGTAGATGACTAGGAATGTAGATGACTTCTTCCTCGCTTCATGAGTAGTGCGGGTTAGTTGTTTCCAACAGTAGTTCGAGGTCTTCCTTCTTGTGGCCTTCTTAATCGGGCTTGGGATCTCGGACGTGTGACAGCGGATCCGAGTCCTCAAGAGCGTATGTAGGTGAGGGTTGTGGACGAGATACAGTGAAACCATAGTAATTACATGTAAGCACATAATTCCTAATAATGGGGAACTTAGGTTATAGTCTAGGTTATTGCTAAGGCAACCTAATTCTCTATAACCAAGGCTCTGATACCAATCTATCACACCCCCGTCAGCGGCGGAAACACGGGAGTGCAACGAAATTAAATAAGCGAACACAAGGCAATAAAGACATTTACTATTAAAGTTTCATAATATTAAAAAAACCCAAATACATAAGTCTCATCTTAAACCAAATAACATGTTCAAAAGACAAAACAACTTAAAATAAAGTTTCTTCAATTGATATCTAGGCAAATCCTATGTGATCTTGACTTGACCTATCACGAGCTTAATCACCTGAAACATGTACGAAAAACAAGTCTCAACTAAAAATAGTTTGTGAGAAATCACAGGTTTAATAAAAGTATAAGTTTGGCAAAGGTAACAATTCATATTCCATGATCATCATATAGCACGTAATAAAACAAACACATGATTAGCAAATCCAACCTAAAATGATAAATAACGAATAAGCGGTACAACTAGCAAGTTGCACTAATAACGAATAAGAAGTCCAACCAAAATTTATCCATAAAGTATATGCGGTTTCCATCCTATGGCCCATATCTGTACTACCGTTGGCTTGAAAGTTTTAATTTAAGGATTTTCAAGTTTAACGTTTATCATGTTGTGTTCCTTTACTCACAAACGTATATGATTCGCTTCTTTTAGAATTGTTTGAAAACGTGTTTTAATGCGTGCCAACGCGTACATGTTTCCCCAAAACAATTTAAATGAGTGGGACTATGAAGTCTCACCTTGAAAGCTAGACGAGATAAGAGACTTGAACGAATAGACGAGGTGAATCATGGACCAGAACCTAAACCAATAAATAAACTAGTTTTAGGGTAGGTTCGATGGTTACGAGTGTTAGATAGGTGATTCGGGTCATAAGGTTATGAATTAGATGCAAAAATAGAGTTTGTCATTTTTCAGATTTGGACAGCACAGTAGCTGAACAGAAACGGGCTTGTTAAGAATATCAAACGACGCACAAAAATTATGAAATTTTACAGGCAATTATTTTAAGTCATTCCAAAGAAGTTTCCTTTAGAAAGTTTTTATGTTTGAAACTTGGATCATAGCCAAAACAGTCAAACAAGACAGAAGGTACTGAAAAAGGTTTCTGTCCCGTTTTGGCTACTACGGAGACATACTTATGAATTAGAAAACGAGCTAATTATGGTGGGAAAAAGAATTCAACATTCTACGTCGTGGAATTTGAGTTTGATCAGTTTTGATTTATTATAATTAAGATATGCTTTGTTAAATTCAGCACAGTTTCTGCCCAAGATCAACGGTTGCACTTAAGTGGACCGTTTAGGGTTTTAAGGTTACCGAACGCGTAAATAAAAATTAGAAGAATGTTGTTATGTTACTATAATACATAATATAATTATATTAGGTTAGCCAAAACGTCCCATGTCACTGGTGTAGCCATGATATTCAAAGAAGCGTTTTGGAGAATCACAGAATGCAATCGGCATAGCCGACACGAGCAAGCGGATTCTATGTTTTTAATTAGCGTGTGAGTTCATATAAGTGGTAATATAGAATAAATAACATGTTTTAAGTTAGAAAGAACATACTAAAGCATCGGCAGAGTCACTTTTGCAATAGTTGTCTTGAGGATTCACAGAATGCGATGGCATAACCGCCATTGCAAACGGGATCCTTTGTTTGTTTGTTGGTGATGTTAGCTTGATTTATTAGTTTGATTAAGATTATTAGAGTTTTTTTAGGGCTGATGTTTAATATGATGAAGTGATCATGGATAGAAAATAGAAAAAGATTGAGGGGATGAAGAAAGAATGAAATAAAAAGACGATATTTGTTAGAGCATGTTTTGTAACTGTTGAAAAAATTATGTGTAAGTTCTTAGATTGGTGAACTTAACAAGTTCTCTTAAGCATCTTTATGAGCAAGTTCGCCTATGGTACTGTGGGTTTTGTTTTTCCCTATAAATAGGTGTTTGAAAGTCTTAGAGATTAGACCTCAAGAGAGACCTTAGAGAGAGGAGTCAAGAACAGATCTGAGAGATTTTGTAAACAGTGTTTGTGAGTGAAATACAAAGAGTTTATTTACACTGTGTTGTTGATTGGTTTACATGTTGCACGTTGATCATGGATTCCGCACGTTATCACCGTGTAATACCGCGAGTCTAGAAAATCTGTCACGCCCTAAGGGACCTAAAATCGGTATCAGAGCCTTTGCTCTTGATTAGCAGCAGATTCGTGGTGTTTTCGTGCACAATCAACATCAAATTTCAGAGATTTTGAAGAGTTTTTCATCTTTTTAGTGTTCTTGACAAAAATGTAGGAATTTTGATCAATTTGGATTGATTTTGGATTTGTTTGAAGAATTTGATCAGATAGAAGTGTTCCTAATCAGTTTCTACACATTCCTAAGATATAGATTTGTCCAGTTTGATCATATACATCAAAAATCATGATTTTCAGAGGTCTGAGTTCGTGTATTTGTTTTTCCTGAGATATCAGCTGTTGCAGGCGAACTTGATCATTCAGTTACAGGAGAACTTAATCAGGCGAACTTACCGAGTTCGCTCAGTGTAGTTCAGGCAAAATTATCAAGTTCGCTCAGGAAGTTTCAGGCGAATTTAATCAGGCGAACTTACTAAGTTCGAGTGAGGATAAAAAAAAGTATTTTGGCGAGAAAAATTTTCTTGTCCAAATTTTTTAGAAGACATTTATATGCTTATTTTGAATCATTTTTAAGAATATTGAAATTTTGAATTTTCTAAAAAAAGTATTTTGGCGGGAAATTTTTTTCGGATATTTTCACAATATTTTCAAAATGTCAAATTCTTCTGTTGATAATGAGATTGGAACACAGCCACAGAGGCTTTTGTGTATATCAGATTACTCTTGCCGGAAAGTCCGGTTTGATCAGTTCGTGTCAGACAGTGATGAAAGCTTTTGGTTACCAATCTTGGAAAGATATAAGCATCCTACTTATCAGTTTATGGGATATTATTATGCTACTTTACCATTGACAACTCTTTCTAAAGTACAAAAGCAGAAGTATGATCAAGAGATAAACACGCGTGCAACTATACAAATGGCTTTACCAAAAGAAATCATTAATAGTTTCGGGAAGTCTCCAACTTCAAGAGATCTATGGGAAGCATTGAAGAAAAAGGGTGAAGCTAATTCTCAAGCATTTATGGTCTTGATCAAAGAAGAGTTAGTGAAGCAGTGTGATACTGAAAGTGATTCTTCTGTAGTTTTAAGTGATAGGGAGAGTGTTCGTTCTGGTGAAAGTACTCAGTCATCCTAGATTGATGTGTGACTGAAGAAAGCTTCCTGACAGTTGATGATGATTTGAGTGCATCAGAAAAGGAATTTGATGCAGATCCTGTCAATGTTGAACACAAGAGTGAAGCTGATGATGACATATTCATGGATCACAGTACATCTTCTTCAGAGGTAAAAGTTGAGGTAGTTTCTAACTCTAACTCTTTTTGTACTAACTGTGTTTTTGTGAAGGACAAAATGATGAGGGTTATGGATGACAACGTCAACCTCATTTGTGATATGAAGTCGATGCACATGGTAAATCAGAAATTAAAGGATAATGAGAATGTGTGTATTGAAAGGATTGAATCATTGAAGAGAGACATCAATTCCATGACCTTGAAGATAAAAGAGCAGGCATATCATCTGGATATGGCCTATGCAGAAATTGAGAAAAGAAATACTGATCTTGCTGAGAAAGATAAGGAACTTGCTAAATCTAAAGCAGAGGTGATCAGACTGCACAGAAAAGTTAGAAAGATTTGGGAAGTCATCATTCTTGCTGGGATATTTCAATGATAACATTGATCAAGATAAAAGAACTAGTGGTATTGGTTATCCTCCACCATTCAACGAAAATTATTTTGCGGCACCTGAGATTGTAAAAGATGAGGATTTAGATCCTACGACTGTGTTGAAGGTGAATCCAGTCACAGGTGAAGATATGGTGTATGATGATGAGAGTGATGATGAATATTTTGATGAAGCTAATGTAGAGGGGATACCGAAAGAGGTTAAGAAAGAATAATCAAAGGATGTGAGGCAGAACCAAGAAGGTGTTAATTCTAAATCATATGAAAATTATACATTTGGAAGTTTCTCAAACTCACGGAGAGTTCCATATGTTAGAGATTATAAGGACAGGCGTACATGTTTTCATTGAAGTGAGATGGGACATATTGTGGTGAATTGTCTTTACAAAAAGAAAGAGAAGAGGCATGTATTTCCTGAGTAGATGAAGCCTAAATTAAAACATGTTACAAAATCTTTAGTTCCTGAGAAAATAAAGCCAAAAGAATTTCATGTAAAAGAATGTTCTTCAAGTGCATCTTGTCGCGTGAAGGTTCCTTATATGAGAGAATATCGTGAGAAGAGATCTTGCTTTTACTATGGTCTTGTGGGTCACATTAAGATCTATTGTCCTCACAATGCCAAAGGTAACCGACATGTTACTCCAGAAAATGTAACAACTCCTGTTAAGCCTTATGGTGCTGTGGGTTTTTGTGTTTCCCTATAAATAGTTGTTTGCAAGTCTTAGAGATTAGACCTCAAGAGAGACCTTAGAGAGAGGAGTCAAGAACAGATCTGAGAGATTTTATAAACAGTGTTTGTGAGTGATATGCAAAGAGTTTATTTACACCGTGTTGTTGATTGCTTTACACATTGATCATGGATTCCCCACGTTATCACCGTGTCTTACCGCGAGTCTAGAAGATCAGTCACCCCTAAGGGACCTAAAGAACTTCGGAGGGTTACTTACATGTTTGATCTTCAAACTCTTTGAATCCACTAAGGGATTTTCGAATTCTTCAGGGGTTGGGAATGGATTTCACAACTTAGGAGGGTTTGGGAATGTTTGATGGGGAATTAGCAAAGAAAACAAGATCCTAAGCCTCCTATTTATACTAATAGTTGAAGGGGTGTAAATATGGAATTTGTTGGAAAACACTTTAGGATTTTAGGGGGGCTCAAATCTGAGAAATTCAGCTCAATGGGGCGGGCTGGGTTTTTGTGATTTCTTGCTTGGGCTAGGTCCAAGAGTAGGTGGGTTGGGTCATGGCTTGGCCCGGTTGCGTGTGCGCATTCGAAAATTACGATTTTAAGCATTTCTAAGCGAAATTGGCAAATGTTTTCAACATGAAAGTTGATTTTCATAAAAAAAATGAGTATGTATAGCTAAAAACATTTAAGTTAAAGTTACGTTATTCGCGTATGGTAGTTAGCGCTCGGTGGGCGAGAAAACGGACATTTTGATCGTTTTTTAGCAAAGAAAACAAAATCCTAAGCCTCCTATTTTTACGTGGTTTCAGGTGATGACAGCAATGCTAGGACATGATGACATGATCACACATAGGATGCATGATGGACTTAGTTTAATTAAATAAATTTCTATTTCATTTTTGGATTCTTGTTCTTTTTAATCAGATGTAAACAATTATTTTAACGTTTAATCTTAAATACCTTAGTATGTTTATTACCTTATGTTCTAGCTATTCAATTTCATCGCGCTCCCGTGATTCCGCCTTTGGCGGGGGTGTGACACCAATGGTTCAATGATTCGGGGTAAATTGATCCAACTATTAATAGGATTTATTCAATTTAATCAAGATAACGATCCAAGGGCTAGCATAGTTTAGATTCAATCACATGCTTTTCGGGGCATGGTCAAGAATTAAACCGAAAGAATTGTGCTAATGATATAATCCGATACTAGTCTCGTGAAATTCTTAGAGCTTTATATTCTATATCTGATAATGATCTTTTAACTCACACACCCGGCATATAATGGGTTCAAATCACAGTTGTGACATAAATCATTATGTTCTCACACTACTAATGGTTCAAAACGCTTTTAGCGTACTGAAAGTCTAAATTACATACACATATCCAAATTAAACAAAATATAGATTTTCAAATTAGTGAAATCATGAAGCTATCATTTCTTGTTTGTGCAGTCTAAGAAGTTTAGATCAAATCATATGAATACAAACACAGAATATGAAACAGTTATCTGCAGGTCATTCTATGGTCATGTGTGAAAGATCATCAACTGATGTACTATCATTTTCTTCTCTAACCTTAAATGATGTCACTTTTATCTTTTTAAATTTGTTTGGAATTTTTATAAATAACAAATTTTCTTGACATTAAAACTAAATGCATGAAAGTAATAAATCAGTAAATTTAAACTAAAAGAAACAAATAAAATAAAAATAAATGCTTCCAAGAAAATAATTTTGAAAATATTTTACTCAGGATTGATCATTCCGAACATCTTTACTAGAAACTCAAAGCGTGTCCGATCAAATGCCTTGGTGAACAAATCTGCAAAATTATCATTAGTATCAACTTTCACAAGTTCAATCAATGTTTTATCATCACAATCACGAATGAAATGATGTATAATCTCTATGTGCTTAGTTTTATTATGCTTGACAAGATTATTAGTGATGGACATGGTGGCATTATTATCCATAAGCATAGGGGTGCATGTAAAATTCAAACCATAGTCTATTAATTGTTGTTGTATGCAAAGAATCTGTGAACAGCAACTGGAAGCTGCAATGTACTCCGCTTGGCATGTAGAAATTGAAATTGTAGTCTGCTTCTTACACTACCACGATACAAGCCTATTACCAAGAGACTGGTAACCTCCTGTTATAGACTTCCTGTCCAAGCAGCAACCTCCAAAATCTGAATCTGTATAAGCAATAAACAAAAAATTAAATCCATGAGGAAACCAAAGTCCTAGTCTCAGTTTCCCTTTCAGGTACCGGAATATCCTTTTTACTGTAATCAGATGAGATTCTTTAGGTTTTGCTTGAAATCGGGAACATAGACACATGGAAAACATTATATATGGCCTTGATGTGGTTAAGTACATGAGGGATCTGATCATAGCTCTGTATAATCGACTGTCAATATCCTTTCCTTCCGGATTCGGACGTAACTTGTGATTCACAGGAATCAGTGTGTCATATGGGGTACAATCCTCCATTTTGAAACGGCTCAAAATGTCGTTGACATATTTGCATTGGGGAATGAAGAAGCCGTCTTCCTTCTGGTTAATTTGCAACCCTAAGAAAAATGACAACTCTCCCAAAGCGGACATTTCAAACTTCGCTTTCATGACCCCCTCAAACTCTTTGCATAACTCTTCATTTGTTGAACCAAATATAATATTCTCCACGTAGATCTGAACCATCGGGTAATCTCCCCATGCTTTATTTAAGAATAAGGTTGAGTCGATCTGGCCATGAGAAAAACCGTTGTCCAAAAGATGCTGAGACAACGTTTCATACCAAGCTATGGGCGCCTGATGAAGTCCATATAATGCTTTATCTAGCTTGAACACACGCGAAGGATACAATGGATCTTCAAAGCGCAGTGGCTGACAAACGTAGACCTCCTTTTTAACCTTGCTTTAAAGGAAAGCACTCTTCACGTACAATTGATACACCTTGAATCCTTTAAATGAAGCAAAAGTCAGAAACAAACGAATCGCTTCCAACCTCGCAACAGCTGCGTACACGTCGGTGTAATCAATACCCTCTTGTTAATTGAAACCTTAGATAACCAACCTCGCCTTATTTCCCACCACGACACCTCTATCATCCATCTTACATTTAAATACCCATTTAGTTCCGATCGTATAAGCCCCCTTTGGTAGATCAACCAAATTCCAGACTTCCAATTTATCAAATTAAGCTAGCTCTTCTTGCATAGCCTCAATCCAATTGTTTTCTTGTAAAGCCATCTCCACGTTCTTTGTTTCTGTCACACCCCAACCGACGGCGAAAACGTAGGGACGGGACATGGAGACTGTTCATGAGCACATGGTTGACTATGTTATAATATATTAATCATCAGATTCAATTCATAACTCAACAAAATCCACAAATACAAGAAATTGAGAAATACATACCATGTTCTTTATTTGATTAACTAGGTCAACAACCTAAGTGATGTAAACTTGATCAACTCAAATGTTTGTACCTGAAACATGATTTAAAAACAAGGATCAACTAAAAAGTTGGTGAGCATACTTAAGTTTTGACACACAAATAAGATTTTCACAATGTTTTATACAATTCATATGATTACATGGCATATAAGGCACTTATGGAGAATCTATAGTCATACTAGGTGTACAATCACACCTTGTGACTGAAGGGCATAACGCGCAGGTTATCCTAATGTAGGGCATAACACCTAGTGTTATCCTGATGTGTTGTCGGTAACAAACACCCTACCCGGGTAGGTTTACAGACTCAATAGATCTATCTTTGTTAACCGTTGGCTTGTACGGAGTTAATGATTGTACGAGTTGCGTCATGTATGTATAGTATTAACTCATAGCATTCAAGCATAATGCACCAATAACACATGAAATCAAAATGTAGAATTGTATTGTGTAATATTGCAAGTTGTTTTAATGTAAATCATGTTCACACCAAAATGTACAAATATGAAATGGGGTTATGTAAACTCACCTGTACTAGTGGTGTAGATAGCACGGGAAAAAAGGTAGCAAAGTGATCCTTCTAGCTCACAAAGTTAACCTAGAGTTGGATTCATTTGAATTTGAATTAGTTATTGTGCACCATGTCCAAAGTAGGGTTTAGAGTTTCAATGGGATTGTGTAGAAATAAAGACTGATGGCTACAAAATTCTCTAAGTACAAATGCTGCTGATCTCAGAGTTTGTTGCTGACCAACAAACTGCTGCGGACAAGCTTATCTGCAGCGGATACTTGTTCTGCTGCTGAATAACAAATCTGCTGCGGATAGCCTTATCTGCTGAAGACCAAAGTTGCTGCGGATAGGCTTCTCAGCAGCATCAACACTTGATGCTGCTGATAGGCAAATCGTCAGCAGCTTTGGATGGTCACATCTTGCTGCTGATAATCATCCTTGCTGCTGACAGCCTTGTGAGTTGAAGATAAATCGTTGCAGCTGACTATCCATGCCAAGCGTCACTGACAACTTTCTGCAAAAGCCACTGACACACTCAAAGCAGAAGAAACCTCTATGGTGCAACCAATGAAGGACAACAATGCGCTTCTACAAGCATGCAAGTAATAATGCATAAAGAAGACGCTTCAATAAAGTTAGCTAGCTTAGACTACACGTGTAATAGTTAGCTATATACAACAGATCAACAGTCTGTGTTAGATCTGATCCTTAGAATCAAGGGTCTGTCTTGATTCTAAGTGAGTATAAATACAGTGTAAACACTTCATTGTATGTGTGCTTTTTGATTGAGTTTTCATTTGTAATCGTTTATTTGCAAAAGCTTAATACAACAGTGTTCTTATAAGTATTCTTTCTGTTTACTCGATTATACTTGTGTAGTTGTTATTGTTTCCGCCAATTTCAACTAAGAACTGGACCATATGTACTTTCACGATCCTACAAGTGGTATCAGAGCTTTGGCTCAGATTAAACAAACTCACACTTGTTTAATCACTTCTGGTTCTATTCTAAACTCTCTTTCAATCAAGTCACCCAAAATCATAAAAACAAAGATGGCACAGAGCAATGGATTTGAAGACATCGACAGCATCAACCGACCACCAAGATTAGTATCTGGGGAAGACTACGACATGTGGAAGAATCGTATGGAAAGCTTTTTCTGTTATCAGGAGTACGGAATGTGGAAATCCATCAGGGATGGACCCTACACTCCCATGGTGGCCTCTGCTGACTCTGGAGGACCACTAGTTCCGAAGGAGCCCTCCAAGTACTCAGAAGAGTACATAAATAAGATGGAGGTGGATTTGAAGGCACTAGGAGCTATCCAAATGTGCCTTCCAAATGAAGTTTTTCATAACTTCAGAAGTTACAAAACTGATAAGGAGCTCTGGGAGGCTCTTGAGAAGATGTTTGCTGGCTCAGAGGAAGTCAAAGAAAACAAAAGGGACGTTCTGAAGAAGCAATACGAAAACTTCGTCTGGAAGGAAGGTGAGTCACTAACTGTTTTGTATAACAGGTACACGTACCTGGTGGGAGAACTGTAGTGCTCCAAAGTAAAGTTAGAGATTGAAGACATTCTCAAAAAGTTTATCAGATCTCTCCCAAGCTGTTGGACACTATATACCGTGTCTATAAGAAGAACGGAGAATTTAAAAACTCTCCAGATGACAGAGCTCTTTGGCATGCTAAAAACATATGAATTAGAAATGATTCAAGCCAAGGAAAGGAGCTCCAATCATCAATCAGCCTCTTCTTCCTCCACCATCTCATCTGCACTTCACTTTCACCACAGCAACTACTATCCTCCCATTGTTAGCCATCCACAAACTCCCACCTCTCAAACAAACACCTCACCATTTCTACTAGAAGCTCCTCCTCAAACATCAACCTCTGCTGCTTTTGTTTCTGAAAACTCAAGCAACATGTCTTTTATCAAGGAGGATCTGGAATGCTTTCATCCAGATGACTTAAAAGAAATGGACATACAACACTCGTATGCCATGCTCTCTATAAGAGCAAAAATGTTCAACTCTAGAACTGGAAGACCCATTCCAAGTAACAACTCCAACACCAGAGTTGGCTTGGATAAAAGCAAACTAAGATGTTACAACTGTAACCTACTGGGTCACTTTGCTAGAGAATGCAAGGCACCAAGAGCAAATCCAGCTTCCCCTCAGTCAAGACAAGCACACCAAACCCAACCAAGACAACAACAACAAGCTACTCCTCCAGTTCAAACTGCAGCCTGTGCAACTGTTGGAACTTTCGATTTCGACTGGAGCTTCCAGTATGAAGAGCTTCCTGTCAACAATCAAGCTCTTATGGCAGACACTACAGAGATACCACCTCAGGTATTTGAACATATTTGCTCTCAAGACTGTATTGATAAAGTTTTGGGTTATAGAAAGCATAACCAAAACCTTATAGATCAAAATGAAGAGTTTCATCAGATGAAATCTGAGTTCAAAAAGCTTGAAAATACTTATAAAGAAAAGATTAACTGCCTTAAGAAAGAGATTTCATTGTTAAAACACGAACAAACTAATCTTGAAACTCAGATTGATGATCTACTGGTCAAACTAAAAGCTAACAGATCTGAACTGGCAGAACAGAAACTTCATGTTGAAAAATATGAATTTTCTTCCAAAAAGTTACAAAGACTTTTAGATATTCAAGTTCATGAGAAGGTAAAGACTGGACTTGAGTATAACAATGATCAGTACAAATCTGTTCCTCCTCCTGCTGACTATATTGCCATTCACGAACCAAGCTTCAATGTTGCAAATCTTGACACTACAAACCAAAACCTTGATCCTTCAAAGGATGAACCTTTCGTCGAAGACTGCACTACCTCATCGGAATCTGAGTCAACCTACTCAGACCATGATGAAACCAGTACAGCCCCATCTGTAGCTGTTCTGAATAGAGTTGAACTTCCCGCAGTTATTCCAGCTATTCCAGCCCCTGTCCCATTCAAACAGATCAAGATCAGCTATCCTCCTGATGGAAGAAAGCTAAACATTGAAAAGGGAGAGACATCAGGACCCACAAACCCCAATCCCTCAGTCAAAGTCGATCACAAATAGGAAGGTGTTTGATATATGTCATACGCCTGAAGAAAAAGTTCCATATGTTCAAAAGAGCATAGAAGAAGCCACTTTTGAACATAACAAAGCTCATCCATGGAACTTCAAGGATCTGTTCCAAAGAAAGGACTATGTCTACCTTTCAAGAGACAAATTGGCAAGATCATGCTTTGTGTGTGGCAGATATAACCACACTGCCAGCACCTGCTTTCATTACCTGGAATAGCAAAGAAATTCAAAGCAGCTTGTTTTTGAAAAGACTAACAAAAACAAGAAGGAAAGAAGCTACGAGGTCAAAGCAACTAAGTTCAGGGAGTCTCTATCTCCCCAAGAGTGAAGCTGCCTAAATCTCAACAAACTTGCATCATTTGTGGTGAATCAGACCACTTTGCTGCAAATTGTAAGTTTAACCCCTTCAACCAGATCCTTCATCAAGCCCCTCAAAGACAAAAGGTAAAGAAGGATCAGCATACATCGGTTGTTAAACCATCAGCATCCAGAAAAAATGTTGGTAGTCAAGTGAAGCCCAAGAAAACAAAGCAGAAGCTTTCAGCAGCAACCAAGTCTGCTGCTGATAAGCTAAAGTCCTCCGCAGCAAAATCTGCTGCTGATAAGGCAAAGCCATCAGTAGCAAGAGTGTCCACTGCTGATAAGGCAAAATCCAAGGCAAAGCCTTCAGCAGCAGAGAATGTTGCCACTTCAGCAAAGCTATCAGTAGCAGGATCTACTGTTGACAAGCCAGAAACATCAGTAGCTAAATCCGCTTCTAACAATGTGAGGAAAACTAGAAAATCACCAACAAAGCAATGGAAAGCCAAACCATCTCCAAGCATTATCATTGGTTCCATTGACTGCAAACATACTGAAACGGATAAACTAACAACCATCTTTTTCAAGTCTGCAGACTCTTGGGTTCCTCCTACTAATTAGAAATCTATCATGTGCAGGGACAGCCAGGTCACATGAATAACACCTGGGTGGTAGACAGTGGTTGTTCCAGGCACATAACAGGCAACAGATCCATCCTCTCCAACTTCAGATATTTCAATGGAGGATATGTTGCCTTTGGAAGTGACTCAAAAGGAGGATCCATTACTGGATAAGGAACTGTGTCCAACGAAAGAATGAGCATTGATAAGGTCAACTATGTCAAAGAATTGGACTTCAATCTCATGAGTGTTTCCCAGGTCTGTGAAAAAAAGCATTGGATGCTCTTCACAGATAAAGAATGCTTTGTACTATCTCCAGGCTTATCCACACCTCCTCCAGAAAGCATTTTATTAATTGCTCAGAGAAAAGAAAATCTCTATGTACTAGATATGAATGAAGTCACTCCATCTGGGAGTGTTTCCTGCTTTTTATCAAAAGCATCAGTTGATGAATCAGCTCTCTGGCACAGGAGATTAAGCCATGTTAATATCAAAACTATTAACAAATTGGTGAAGAATAATCTTGTCAAAGGGCTTCCGGACAAAGAATTTCAGCTAGAAGACCACTGCATTGCGTGCCTAAAGGGGAAGCAACACAAGAGTTCTCACAAGCCCAAGACCTTGAATACAAATGACACTCCACTGCAACTGCTGCATATTGATCTCTTCGGTTCGACAAATGTCATGTCAATGGGCAAAAAGTCATACTGTCTGGTGATAACAGATGACTACACCAGATTCTCTTGGGTATATTTCTTGAGAACTAAAGATGAAACTGCTGAAATTCTCAAATCCTACATTCTGATGGTAGAAAGTCAAAGCAATCAAAAGGTGAAAATCATAAGGTGTGATCAGGGCACAGAGTTCAAAAACCACACTTTAAATTGTTTCTGTGAAAGCACGGGGATAGAGAGACAATACAGTGCTCCAAGAACTCCTCAACAAAATGGAGTTGCTGAAAGAAGAAACAGAACTCTTATTGAGTCAGTAAGATCTATGTTGGCTGACTCAAAATTGCCACTCACATTCTGGGCAGAAGTAGTTAGCACAGCCTGTTATGTGCAAAATAGAGTTCTAATTGTCAAACCCCTCAACAAGACACCCTATGAAATTTGGTTTCAAAGAGTTCCTTACATTGGGTTTCTAAAACCTTTGGGGTGTCCATGCACAATTCTTATCACAAATGGGGTTCTTCCTAAGTTTGGTGCCAAATCTGATGAAGGATATTTTGTGGGCTACTCCTCTCAATCAAAGGCCTATAGAGTATTCAATTCAAGAACAAGAATTGTGGAAGAATCAGTAAATGTGGAATGTAGAGAACACATAGTCTGTGAGCAGGAAAAAGGTCCAAACTGGCTCTTTGACATAGACTCCTTCTACCAAATATTTGAGCCTCTCACCTTCTTAAATATGGAGTCTACGTCTACACAAACACCTGCCTCCACTTCATCCACTGACTACAGACTGGATTTTCCCAAATCTTCTATCAGTCTGAGAAGACCATCAATTGATCATCTATCAGTTGTGGAAGCAATTGAAGCAAGTGAAGCAGGAACAAGAGTGTCTAATGTAACTAGCAGCAGCCAGTCTGAAACTGAAAATCTAAATGAAGACTCCTCGGTAAATGCTGTAGATGCTAATGATGCTATTTCTGAAAATATTGATGTGGCTAATGATGTTGAAGACTCTTCCAACATGAATGAAGAGACCCCTGATCAAAATCAAAGCAATCTAGAGCAAGGGATACAGCTGGAGGTGGTACCAGCACAGAGGATCCACAAAGAACATCCTCATGAAAATATTATCGGCCAAGTCCACCAAGGAGTTCTCACAAGAAGCAAATCTCATGAAGCCAATGTACGCTTGTTTTCATGTTTCCTATTTCAGGTGGAACCAAAGAAGATAGATGAAGCACTCAAACATAGCAGCTGGATTGAGGCAATGCAGGAAGAATTGCTGCAATTCAAGAGGCAGGATGTCTGGAAACTTGTTGATCTTCCACCGGGTAAATATGCTATTGGCAGACAATGGGTTTTCAGGAACAAGCAAGACGAGAGAGGCATTGTAGTCAAGAACAAAGCCAGACTTGTAGCTCAAGGCTACACTCAGGAAGAAGGAATTGACTCTGATGAAGTCTTTGCCCCTGTTACCAGGTTGGAGGCCATCAGAATCTTCCTGGTATATGCTGCATCCAAGAATTTCACTGTTTATCAAATTGACGTTAAAAGTGTCTTTCTGTATGGGAAGATTGGTGAGGAAGTATACGTCAAACAGCCTCCAGGCTTTATAGATCCTGCACATCCTACTCAAGTATTCAAACTAGACAAAGCTCTGTATGGCCTACATCAGGCACCAAGAGCCTGGTATGAAACCTTGTCAGGATATCTACTAAGAAACAACTTCAGAAGAGGTGCCATTGACCAGACCTTGTTTATCAAAGATGAAGGGGGAGAAATCTTACTAGTTCAAATTTATGTTGATGATATCATCTTTGGATCAACAAGGAAATAGTTGTGCAAAGACTTTGAGATTCTGATGCACTCAAAGATTGAAATGAGTTCAATGGGTGAACTAAATTTCTTTTTAGGTCTACAAGTCAAACATGTCCCAAATGGAATCTTCATCAGCCAATCCAAATATGTAAAGAGCATTTTGTAAAGATTCAAAATGGCTGACTACTCTGCTGCAAGAACCCCTATGCAAGTGCATCATCAGCTGTCTCCGGACAAAGATGGCCAAGACACTGATCAACATTAGTACCGTGCAATGATAGGGTCTCTCATGTATCTCATTGCCTCAAGGCCATATATCATGTTTACAGTATGTCTCTGTGCAAGATTTCAAGTAGCTCCAAAAGTTTCACATCTTCAAGCCGTCAAGAGAATCTTTAGATACCTAAAGGGTGCCTCAATACTTGGGCTATGGTACTCTAAAAATGACATGTTTAATCTGTATGCATACACTGACAGTGACTATGGGGGATGCAACTTGGATAAAAAGTCCACTTCATGGGGATGTCAGTTTCTGGGAGGGAAACTAATTTCATGGCAATGCAAGAAGCAAACATGTGTTTCAACTTCTACAGCTGAAGCAGAATACATTGCAGCTTCTAGTTGCTGTGCACAAGTCATCTGGATACAAAATCAAATGCTGGATTATGGGATGACTTTCATGGCAACTCCAATTCATATTGACAACATGAGTGCTATATCAATCACAAACAATCCGGTGCAGCACTCCAAGACAAAGCACATTGACATCAGGAATCATTTCATAAGAAATCAAGCTGGGAAAAAGAGAATTATTTTAACCAAAGTTCATACGAATGAGCAATATGCTGATTTGTTTACAATACCTTTTGATGAAGCTAGATTTAAATATTTAGTTGAATCCATTGGTATGATGAACTTTGATTAAAATCTATCTCTAAAAATTCTATTTTTAAAATGTGTTTTGTCTTATGTTGTAAATAAAAGTTATAAGTCAGCAGCATTTTTGTCCTTCAGCTGCTGACAGGCTTAATCTTCAGCAGCAAAAGATTTGCAGCTAACTGCTTTAAGTTATCAGTAGGAACAAGTTTCCTGCGGATTTCTTTAAGACTGTCAGCAGCAACATCCTTGCTGCGGATTATTAAATCCGTCAGCAGCATATGAGTTAACTGCTAACAGGTTTAACCTTCCGCAGCAACCAAGGTTGTAGCGGACAGACTTACTCATCCACAGCAACCAAGTTTGCTGCTGATGGGTAAATTTAAGTCCAAATTAACTTTTACTCGCTGTAAAAATTAACGTCAGTCTTTACCATGACTGCCTCGGTGTACTACAGCTGTAACAGTAAAAGGTGAATTAGGTTGTACTGTACAAGTCATTTTGCTTTTTCCCTCCTCTGCCGTTATAAGAACAAATCAAATTTCCTTACCACCTCTTCACCTTCAACTTTACCCTAAACCCACATCACTTTCTCTCAAGTCCCCAACACATTCAAAGCCCTTCATCCTTAAAACATTCAAAGCCTTTCATATTCTAAACCTTCCCTCCAAATCATACAACAATGGCAGACATCAATAACCCTGATGATAAGTTCTCCACACACCATAACCTTACAGCACACCTAACCAAGGGAAAGAAATCCGAAGGATTCAATGATATGATCGACTTCTTATGTCGATCAAAGATCCACTTTGCCCTCACAACCAACCCTGCCATATATATCCCTCATATGGAGGATTTATGGAGTACCGTCGTCTACTCTACCGAACAGGGGATTCCCCAAATCAAAGCCAAGGTAGACGGCAAGGATATCACCATCTCGGAAGCTACCCTCCAAAAATATCTTAAGCTTCAGGATGAGGGAGCAGCCATCTCATACTCGAAGGACGAATACATGAGGACCTCTGTATCCATTGGATACACTAGAAATCAGACCGAGTATACGATCGAGAAGGCACTGATGGGCCCTCCATGGAACTATCTTTGCCACACTCTTCTCCAATGCATTTCTCAGAAGAGGAGTGGATGGCATCAGGTGAGCTCCGCACTTACCTCCGCCTTCCATGGTATGGTCACTAACCTAGGCTTCAACTTTGCACACCTCATCTTTGAGGGTTTGAGATATAACCTTCAAGAGGGTGCAAAGCAACAATTCTTTTAGTACCCAAGATTCTTGCAGGAGGTTTTCAATCAAGAACTAAAAGAACTTTCAAAAACTGCAAGAATCTAAATCATGCTGGGACATAAAAATAATATTTTTCAAAGCATGAGAACTGTTTTCAAAAAGTTCTCAGGGGTCAATGTTCCATTGTTATCTACAATGCTGAACATACAAAGTACCCCAGGTGACAGTTCAATAATCCCAGCTGATACTTATCCCACACCCTCCACCTCACATCCTGAACAACAATCTGCTTCCACCATTCAAACCCCTGTGCATACTACTAAGGATGTACAGGTACAAAAATTACTTACACCTGTTTTGGATGTTATCGTTCAACCGGAACACAGGGCCCCGGTTGCAACGACATATACCAGAAAAAGGGGCAAGAGAACTCCTTCTTCTAAGTCAATCCCTCAGGGCCCCGGTTGCAACGACATATACCGGAACACAGGGCCCCGATTGACTTGTACAATGGGTGTTGTGTCATCACAAGTCATGAACGTGTGTTTTGGTGTTTGCAACGGAATAGAGGTTTAATATTAAATGTAAAGTGTATAATAATAATTTGATTTAGGGTTTAAGTTTGAATAGCAAAATAAATTAAATAAATAATTTTATTTATTTATTTATTTAGAAGGAGTAGTGTAGTATTATATTTATCCAAAAATAAATTAAATAAATAAATTTATTTTATTTATTCACCTAAGAAAATATGTCAAGATATAGTGAAAATGTATATTAGTATATATAATTATACTAAATATAATTTAAACTCTAAGAGGATTGTAAATAAATAAATTCATTTATCATAAAAAAAAAAAAAAAAAAAAAAAAGTATGTTCTTTTAAGAAACATGAAAAAAGTAAGTATAGGTATATTAGCATATTAGGTTAGAATCCCGTGTATTACACGGTTAAATAAATGTAATGTTATATACTTAGTAATAAAAAAATTATGTCTTTAAAGACGCGTGTATTACACGCGTTGAATAAAAGATTACGTGATAGTTGTAAATTCTACTAAGTTAATTTTTAAAACAATTTTTTAACTGAGTATTAATTTTTTTATTTAACTGATAAATGTTAATTCATATTAAACTTTAGAAAGTTGGTGTATTACACAGGTTGAAAAAAAATGCAATGTTATATATACTTAGTAATAAACATTTACATATTACATTTTTATGAAATATGTTTTATAAAAAAAATATAGAAATCATTATTATTTAAGATGAGCGATAGGCGGTAAACAAAAAATTATAAAAACAATTAAAGAAATTTGTATAATTAATAGGAGAGAGAGGTTAGATAAAATAGTTGAGAATGCATGGGAAAGTGACAAGTGTCACATCAAAACCTTTATTCATTATATAGAATAGATATGTGTAAAAAACATACAATTTAAAAAAAATAAATGAGTTGGCTCGAGCTTTTTACGAACCGAGGTTGAGATCAACATTTCAACTCGTTAAGATAAATGAGTCCGCTAAAATGACCGATCCCATCGTGGCTCAACTTGGCTCGATTACAGCCTAGACCCGACCCGACCTGAACCAGACCGAAAATATTTAATATTTAGCTATAGATAATCGCCCCCAAAAACTCCGACCCCTATGAAAATGTAATGTTACATGCTTAGTAATAACAAATTTATGTCTTTAAAAACTCGTGTATTACACTGGTTGTATAAAAGATTACGTGATAGTCTTTAAAAACTCATTCAATGATTACCATTTAAATCCAAAAATAGGTGATTAAAGGGAAAATGATTTATAATATTGTTTTATGAAATTCTTTAAATTCGATTATGTATTTTTAATAAATCTTTACACAATTTTTTTTACAAAATAATTATTTGAGCTGTTTGGATTAAGATATCTTTTATATAATTTTTTTTATGGAGTTTAATAGTTTTTATTTAGAAACTGATTATTGTAGTACAACTTAGTTCTAAGAGGTATTGGGTTTTAACGAGATATTTTATAAATTAACTAGAGTAGTGAAAATGTAAAAAAAACCAAAAAAATTGTTTGTGAACCATCCGGCTCGAACCCGAGTGGGTTCTGGGACGTGTTATGTGTTTAACTAGTAGACCAGAATCCATCTGGTGTTATAAACCCGGTCCGGTAGGTGTTAAACATGTAGCGGGAATTTACCCCGTTCAGTGGTGTGCAAGGAGGAAAAAAAGGGCACGGTGCGGGGCTGGATCGATCCCGCGACCTTACCCAAGTGGGATACGAGTTTTACCAATAGACCAGGGCAAATGCCTTGGTAGAAAATGGTTTCTTTTAAATCAAAACTTGCAGACCAGACCTTCTCTCCCCCCCCCCTTTTCGTCCCTGACATCAAAACACCCAACCCTAACCACACGATTGTGCACAATTGAATCCCCAAAGCATGGGGCTTAAGATCTTCAAGCTAGAACGAAACTTTTGATATAATTTTTACCTGAAATGATTATGATAGGAAGGAGATCGACAGCAGACCTCCACTAGGTGTTCTCGGGAGAGCTTGTAAAAGCTTATGCGACAGTGTGGGAATGAATTGATTTGATTGAATTTGTCTTAAAGGTTCTGATTCAATTTGGGGTTGAGGGTAGAGGCCGACAGCTGTGTTTCCGCATTAATTCATTCAGTTGTGAACGAATTAAGTCGTGTAATAGGGTCAGATGCATTCGAGGCTAATCTGCGCGTGATTCATGGATCTTGATTGCGCTTAATTTCATGAATTGATGCTTGAATGGGTTCGGTTTGACTCCAAGAAGTCAAACCATTTGAATTTCGATATGAGAGCGTAATAGGTTGAATTTGATTGTTATGATGATTTAAAACCTATCGATATCTATTCAAGTATCCAGGGAAAGTCTGTATCCATCAGATTTGCTCGATTTTTGGCCTTGATTTGCAAGAGGTTTGGGTATGTTTGACTTAAAAAGGTCAAAATAGGTCTAAAGTGAGGAAAAAGGGTCAAAATTTAAGTCAAAATGTCAATGTCAAGAGTGGGGGGCTCAAATAAAGGGTTCAAATGGCTAGAGGGTTCAAACCATTTCATGGTAAATATATATATGCTTATATGTATATATATATATATATATAAATACAATTTTGACTTTTGTCTAAGACCCTTATATATATATAACTTTATAAATCAAAATTTTTTAATGTAATAATGTTTGTGTTATAAGTATTATTTTTTTTATTAACTTCCATAAACATATATACATACGTAGTTATATATATATATATATATATATATATATATATATATATATATATATAAAACAAGGATGTAAAATCCCTTTTAATTAAGGATGTGAGTGTACAAAAATAAATAACTATATGAAAAAACTTGAGTTACGATGTTTGTATAGTTAATACAGGGAATTGCACTAGAATTTAGAAATTGACGCTTTGTTCTTTGCAAAAAACAAATACATGAAAAATCAGAAATGTTACAGGTTCGACCTGAGAAATAAAACACGAATGTGAGTAAACATCAAGTACTCCCATATCCCTAATGTTAGAATAAAGAAAAGTATTTTCAGTTAATGAACGAGTTTTGACTCCACCCCTTAGATTCCCAATGATATTCTGCACTGGATGATCTTTTAATACTTTGATGGAAGCAACCTCAGGAACATGTAGTACAACAACCACAACAAGCACCTGAACAACCATAAGCTCAACCATAGCAATAAGCACCTAAACAACCTAAAGTACAACCACAGCCAGAACAACCTGCTCGAGTAATAGAATCCTGGAATATTCAACGGTTCAGTCAAATAATCCTAGAATATTGCCTCATCGTCATCACTGTCAAATTCATGAATACCCAAACAAGATGCAACGTTAGGATCAGGGATTGTTGATGGAACTGATAATGGAACTTTAGATCTTGGTGTAAAACCGCAACCTTGGGTGCCATTGTATGACTCATACAACAACGCGGCCTATTCAGAAGATAGATCAAGAGCAATGTTGAAAGACTTGACAAGGGTATCAAAATCAAACGCCCAACTCAGTACCATTGTCACTTCTAATACATCTAACCTTCTACTTGTAGATATTTTCCAACCATAGAATTAGAAATTGAATAGTCTCAGTCGTCTCATCTTTCGTTGCTAAGTACTTCCCCATGAGAATCTTTAGAAGTCATTAGTTACCACCGGACAATCTGATTTTCCTCCAATACTTCGAATGCTAATCAGTCCAAAAAATCCATGTGCAACAACTCCAATGGAGTGACAATAGAATTCTGCTTCTTGGATTTGTCGGACTTTCTGTGTTGCTTGCCCTTCTTGCAAGGTATACATTCATTGGGCACAGAAAACTTCATTTTGGGTACACTAGTAACCAAATCATTCTTCACCAAGTAATTCATTTTCCTGAAATTGATGTGTGCGAGCTTCCTATACCAAAGAATAGAGTCAGACTCAGACGCCTTTGAAAGTAAACAAGTTGGAACTGAGTCCGTTGTTGTAGCACCACTCATGTCTAAGACATATGTGTCATTCCTTCTCAGACCCCTCATCAGAATCCATTCTTCAGGAATTATAAAACCCGACTTAAGAATAAAGCACTCATAATCATTAAAATGGAATGAAAACTTTTTTTCGCACACTTGGGTCACGCTGAGTAAATTGTGTTCCAGTTGCTCAACATAGTTGACCTTTTAGAACTTCACTTTCTCATTCTTCAACGTTCCTTGACCAGTTATGTATCCGCCTTTATTCTCCGCAAAAGAGACATAACCACCATCGATTTTCTTCATGTCTTTTAGCAATGAAATATTTCCAGTCATATGTCGGGAGCAACCACTGTCAACATACCAATTGATGTTAAAGTCCTCCTTGGTTGACCCTACATAAACAAAGAAATTCAATTAGTAACGGAGACCCACGCCATTGTGGTCTTTGGTCGGCCATTGGAATCAAAATAAACAACTTCACACAATTCACAATTCATATTTTCACCCTCTCTTGATCACTTTGAAGACGAGCCAGCACCAGACAACTTTGAGTTACTAAAATTCCTTTTCTTTTCAAAATTATGAAATTGTTGATTATGAAAATCATGATTGTTTGAAAAAAAATTAGTGTGATTAATTTCTAGTTGGTTTTTCAATTGTCTGTTCCGTCTCCGTGTTTGAGGTTTTGAAAGCTTAACCTCAGATTGTGAATTCTCTTTGAATCCAACTTTTGGATTCACTACAGATAGTTGAAAAACCACTTGTTTTCGAACACCAGATTGAACAAACCCTGGTTTACTCATGCCAACTTTAACATCAACATGATGTCTCAAATCTTGCTTAAACCTAGATGGTTTAACAAATGTCTGTTTGTGCACATTCTGTCTCACAAACTGATTTACCACTTTATCAGATGTAGGCTGCACCACACAAGTCCTTTTCAGAATCCTTACAACTTGAGGTTTTAACTGAGACACAAAATGTTTTGGAATAAGGTTTGTCTTCTCAGGAATCACATGATTCTTTTCTTTGTTCTTGTAAGGACAATTCACCAAACTGTCTCACCTCATTACAGTGAAAACATGCACCCCTTTCCCTATATTCCCTGACATATGGAACCCTTCTTGAGTTTGAAGAACTTCCAGATATATAACCTCCAGATGATTGAGTATCAAGACCATCTTGTTGCTTTGGAACAAAAAACTTTTCTCGACGATTCACCAACATAAACCTTAGACGATGAAGCATGAACAACTGGTATTTTCTATAAAATGATTTTCTCTTTCACAAAATCGAGTGTTGATTTCTTAGAAACCACATTTTTGAAATTAAATCCTTGAACAAAAACCTTTTAGGGTAACACTGGTTTTGGTTGTTCACACTCATCAGGTTCAGTCAATATGCATCGATCTCTAGTAACTTGCTTGATCACTTTTGGTTCCTGAATCTTAACCTCTTTAGGAATACCTTCTGTCTTATTTTCATCAAAATCTTCATCATCACTCTCTGTATCATAAACCATATCTTCCCCATTGACAGGATTGACCTTCAGCACAGTCTTAGGATCTAAGTGCTCATCCTTCACAACTTCAGGTTCAACTATATAATTTCCATTGAAAGGTGGAGGTACAAAACCAATTCACTCAATTTTCATTGTAGTAACCCAGTAAGAATGATGAATTTCCAAAACCCTCTAACTTTCTATTCAATCTAAGCACTTCTACTTCAGATTCAGCAATCTCCTTGTTATTCTCAGCAAGATCAGTATTTCTTATCTCAATTTCTACATAAGTCATATCCAGATGATACGCCTTCTCTTTGATCTTCAAAGTAAGATAATTTATATCCCTCTTCAACGATTCAATCCTTTCCATGAACAATTTTTCATTATCCTTCAAGGTTTGATTTACCGTATGCATCGATATCAAATCACAAATCAGGTTTGTGTTATCATCCATAACCCTCAACATTTTATCCTTCATAGAAACACAGTTAGAACAAAATATTTCACAGATAACATCTTTTACCTTAGACGGATCAGAAGTACCTGCCATGAATACATGCTCCTTTGCTGCAGGAATATCTTCTTTCATCACAGGTTCTCGTTTCTTCAAAACAATATCATCTTCAGAAGCACTTGTTGTAGAAAATTATCTTCATAATTGTTTGCTCCAGAACCACTGACTTCAGTAATACTTTCTTCAGCTTCATCTTTATGACTTTCAGTTTTACTTGCTGAACTGTCTTCCTCACTCGAACTGCTAGAACCATCATCCTCTGAAGAATCATTTGCATGAATTTCAGCTACGCAAGCTTGAATCACAACACCAACCAAGTCTTCTAAATGAATTCCCGAATAATAATTATCATCTACTTGAGATACTAAGGCAGATGATGTAAATGAATTTCCAGAACCTTGATTATGTTGTCTATTTCCTTGATAATTGTTCTTCTTTTGAGAATCAAACTCGAATTTAGGCTTGTTGCATCTTGACAATTATAACAACGAACTTTTGATTTATCGAAACCCATCTTTGTTCTGTTGTTAGATCGAATATACTTCCTTCCGGTCTTTTTCAGAAATTCTTTTGCCTGTCTCATCAACAATGTTGATGCGTGTAAACTGTATATATATTTTTAAAGTATTTTCACATGATTAAAGTTTTAAAAAGGTTTCACCCAAGACTAATCACACACACATCGGGCAAGTTTACCCATCGGATGGCAATATAGTAAAGGCAAGAACCAGATGTCAATCCGTGGACACAATGGGATGCAATAATAAACCAGAACTAAGATTTAATCAAGTGATGGTAAAAAGATATTTTGAATAGTTTGTTTAATTAACTAGCATGCGAATATATAAAATGTAAACTAAAATCACAAGTCAAACAATCAGGGAGGAGAGATCACTTCGGTGTCGAATCCATTTAGAATACATCCAATACATTCACAGGAACATGGCAAATAAACGAAACATAAATTGACTAAATTCTCATCAAAGACATCTAATCAAATGACCATTTGGAAAGCTAGTATGAATTACACAAACCAACCACCTAAAGTCATACAATGAAGCTCACGTGTTGTAATTATGTCAATGTTTATAAAGATTGAACTAGCTTCCGATTAAGGTACACTAATCCAACAACTAGTTGGAAAGATAATATGAACAACACACTACCCACCTCAAGTTGATTAATTTAGACAACAATATGCATTTCTTCAACATACAGTGGTCATACAAAGCTTATACAAATTAGGAGAATGTGTCAACAATTCCTAGATAAACATAAAACTAATCATGAAACACCATAAAAAATACCTTGTCTTTCCAAACATAAGTATAAGGATACACAAACAAGAATCATAAATCATAAACAAGACTTCATTCACCGTTCCTAGTCAAATGCCATAAACTAGTATACAAACATACACTAATCCATGAATGCAAGCATAAACCATAAGTTTTCCAAGGCATACACAAATACAAGTCTTGTAGACAAATTTAAATACTTGAATACATAATTTCATTGAAGAATAATCATATGATTGTTATAAAATTAACATAATAGTTGCCAATATTCCATGAATGTTGTCAAATGATCCTAAACTTCATCTAAACCAAAGTGAACAAGAGTTTTAGCTCATCATGAGCACAAGAATGACAAATAAACAGGGAAAAATGGTACGAAACATGATATGAAAACAAGAATCAACCACTCCTCCAAGCCTAGATGTTTTTGTTGATGTAAGGTGATCCTCTTGATGTTGTAATCCTTCCTAGAAGCTTGAAATGTGGTTGGAACAAGGTTGGTTCGGAGCTCAAACAGTGGGTTTTTGCTCTGGTTGCTGAATGTCTGAATGAGAGAAAAACATATGTATTTATAGAACCGGGGAGGCACTACCGCGCTAGGTGGAGAGGCACGACCGTGCCTGTCGCTTGGGCGCTACCATGCCAACATATTAGCACGGTCGTGGGACAGAGGGTTGACCGATCCGGAGCATCTATTGGGTCCCATTGAACGATGAAGTACGGCTCTGAAGTCATGGATCATACTCACGGGATAGCACACGGCTGTGGGGCGTTGGAGAACGGATGTGCTCGTGGATTTGGCCTGGCGCAGTTGTGCCAGATGTCACACCCCGAAAATGACGATTCGCAGCGGAAACGAGATATAAGCTTGGTGGTCATATAATTTGGATCCCAATGGTAATAAGAAAACACATTTATTTAAAACATCCGAAAGGTTTAACAAAACAAAGATAAATCTTCAGATTATCCAAAATTAAAAGCATTAAAATTAAAAACAAGAGCTTCCATGATCCAACACATGAGGATCCAAAATAAAGTTTAAAATGTCCCAACTGAATTCCGAGTCAAGTGTTTGCCCAAAAGCCCACTTTCATAACCGCGCGAGAGCATCTAAGTACCTGAAAAACATGCTTAAAAACATCAACATAAGTTGAGCGAGTTTCACGGGTTTAAACGAAAACAAAAATGAATTTTACGAACTATCAAGTAACTTGGACAAACATTTGATATGTCATAGACTAGCTAAGAATATGACAAATGACAGTACCTAGAGCTTATAATCAAACCGAGACACGAATACAACTTGTCCCCACCAATTCTTTCAAAATATATTCTCTCGTACGAACGACCGATCAGCGCTACTGATCACGAGAGTGGGCTGTCAGTCCCAAATAGATCTATCAACAAACCTTGCGGCCTACACGAGGGTAATGATTATAACGGCGGGGCTATTCATGAAGACATACATGAATACACGACGAAAGCCCTTACTCGAGACCATCAAACCAACACATAACGTAAGTCCAATATCATGATAAACGAACGAAAGTATGTTCTTCCCCCATAGTTTATAAAACAACAAAATAGTTTAAAAAGGGGTCGTGAAAAACTCACCATGATAACGAACGACGAAAAATGAGTGCTAGCAAAATACGCCCACGAACACGAGTTGATTCTAACGGTGCCCAAAACACGAGGGATACATTAGTAATTGAACCTTAAGTCTCACAAGCAAGTTGTTCTCCCAACCTAGTTAGACTTAAAATATTTTTAAGAAAATGTTTATTTAAACGACCCGTTGGTGACTATGACATGCGGTTATGTTTTTAATGAAAAACGGTGGATCATACACACATACGAAGACATCAAATGTTATTACTTATCAACAATCAAAATGAAAGTATGAAACTGGTAACACATAAATATATACTCATACATATGCTTATAAGTTCTAAATCACATTTAAAAACACTAAAATCACAATATTTGCACATAAACACTTCTCAAGCAAAACGACTAACTTTTAAGGAAAAAGCTTCCAAATTTCTAACACATGAGTTCATATAACATCATATATCATCAAAATATACTCAATAAAATATATTTCATCAAACAAATCATTCTTTCATTATTTTGATATAAAGTACCTAAACATGGAAATTTCTAGCGCATACGTGACAACCGAAACGTCAACGACAAGTACAAACGCATATTTCATAACATGAACTCATTATATACCTTAAGAGCTATATTTTAATAATAAAATATACTCAAAATTTCTGCTCAAAATCATATTTAACAAATACACATTTTTCATGCCAAAAACTACCGTTTTAATCGACAAGTTTAGCGTAAAACCTAACGAAACGCATCCAAACACCAAGGATCATACATATTACTAAAAATCTATATTTTAGACATAAAATATCATCATATTACAGCCATGATTCCAGATTTACAAATCTATCTATTTTCATACAAAAATCTACCTTTTTAGTTTCTTTTAAGTAACATAAATATGGCATACACTTAGCAAATCATCACAACCTAATTAACACTTTTAGACCTGATTATTATTATCATAAAACATCACTTTTATTATCATATTTCCATATTTCAAAAAATCTAAATGATCCATGCCAAAACCCTAGCTTAAATCATGCTTTTGGACAACAATCTTTAGCATTAAACACCCAAATCATCAATTCAATGATCCATTCATAAACTAACATGTTTTTATGCAATAATATATCTTTATTTACTGTTGAAACAAACCGTTACAAAACATTTGATTGCATGTAAAGATCTAACACTAATCATCAACATTTTACAAGATATGAAAACATGCACATACATACATACATACGCCAATATATATACATATATTCCCATCAAAACCTTCAATAATAAGCCATTATTTACTGATTTTAATGTTTCAAAAAGATCCTTTTAGTTTGTGATGAACAACACTTGTAAGAATCAAAACTAGTAATAGAATGGTTAGGGTTCATACCACTTGATTAAATCAAGGGAGACACTTATAGAAATTAAAAGATGATGGATGTTTTTCCCTTGTATAATCAGCCCCTAACACTCTTGAATCTTCAAGAAAATGCTCCAAAAACACCAAAAACTCAAGAATACTTGCAAGAACACTTAGAGAGAGTAGTAGAGATGGTGTGGAGTTACAAATGAAGTTTGAAGGGGTATTTATAGGGGGTGGGGGATGGATTTCGGCCAAGAGAGGGAGAGAGATGGAGATTTGACAAGCTCCACGCAAAAACAATGCAAGGATATGATCACATTTGTGGAGTGAGTAGTTGGGTTAAGTGTATAAGGAATCAAATGAGTGTGTTTAATACTTGATTAGGGTGTGGAACCCACTTTTTATGGCTGATTTTTGGAGAGAGAGAGAGGTCTTCTAGAACCTCATTTATTTTATAAAAACTACATCACACTAGTGTAGGTGACATTTTATAAAAACTACTAACACTTCTATAAATTTTTACCACCTTAAACATGGTTTTTCATCAAAATAAAAATATATAAAATACCCACTAATTATTTTCTATCATAATTAGTAAAAATAATAATTTTTGCTAACAGTTCATTTTAACTCATCTGGTACGCGATTGTACCGGGTAAAACGCAACGAAAATCACCAAAAGCGATATTTAACAAGTAGAACATAATTTTCACATATAATCCACTAATATAAACTAGTTTATATAATTTTCATCAAAACTAATATTTTTAAGGTTAACCGGGTCGTCACCAACGCTAAATACGGACATTTAACCGATACGCGGTACCGAAATTTTTTAAATTTCACGAACTGTAGACCTATGCATACGGAGGGCTTTGCTAGAATTTATAATGGCCTAATTAACTGAAATTAAGTCTAAGACTCACATAATTAAATTATAAACGCGTTCTAAGGTATTACGGTAAATAACCTGAAAATTGCCGGATGTCACAACCTCCCCCCCTTAAAGAAATTTCATCCCGAAATTTTATGCTACGAAGCCTGGTTACGGACAGACTTAAACAAATGAGGGTACTTCCGTTTCATCTCATCTTCGCGTTCCCACGTGAACTCGGGACCACGCTTTAAATTCCATCTGACCTTGACCAACTTAATACGGCTTCATCTGGTCTTCTGAATCTTCCAATCCGAAACCTCCATGGGCTCTTCACGAAAATTAAGCTTGTCATCAACACACACTTCATTTGAAGGTATCACGAGTGTCTCATCAGACAAACACTTTTTTCAGATTGGACACATGGAATACCTTATGAACTCCACTCAGTTCTCGCAGCAATTGTAGATGGTAAGCAACTAGCCCTACACAATAAATAATCTTGTAAGGTCCAACGTACCGGGGGCTAAGCTTATCATGCTTGCCAAACCTAGCTACCCCCTTCCATGGAGAAACCCTCAGCATAACTCTGTCTCCCACTTGGAATGCTAATGGTTTCCTTCTTCTATCAGCGTGTATTTCTTATGACGGTCCTGGGCAACCTTCAAACGATCACGGATCTTGAAAACCTTATCTGTAGTTTCCTATACAAGCTCTGGTCCAGTTAAATTCTTGTCACCAACTTCTGCCCAACAAAGCGATGAACGACATTTTCTTCCATATAGGGCTTCAAACGGAGCGGCATTCAATCCAGTTTTTGTAACTGTTATTATAAGATAACTCAGCCAACGGTAGGTGAGTATCCCAACTTCCACCAAAGTCGATTACGCAGGCATGGAGCATGTCTTCCAAAATCTGGATGGGCCTTTCACTTTGACCATCACTCTACGGATGATACGCCGTGCTTAAATCCAGACAGGTATCCAAGGCTTTTTCTAGTGACCGCCAAAACTTCGATGTGAAACCATTATCTCTACCGGAGATGATCGATGTGGGCACCCCATGCTGGGACACTAATTTCTTCATTCGGTAAGATTCCTTCACGGGCAGGAAATGTGCCGATTTCATCAAACGATCCACAATTACCCAGATGGAATCGTAGCCACCAGACATTCGGGGTAACTCGTGGATGAAATCCATGACAATATAGTCCCATTTCCACTGTGGAATCTCCGGTTGTTGCAAAAGTCCAGATGGCTTTTGGTACTCGATCTTGAATTTTGCGCAAGTGAAACATTTACCAACGTATGAAGCAATGCCACCCTTCATGTTCGGCCACCAAAGTACTCCTTGATATCCTTATACATTTTTGTCGATCCTGGGTGAATCGAATATCTTGATTTATGGGTATCATCCAAAACCATTTCTCGTAAATTGCCTGCCAGAGGCACCCATATTCTATCCATGAAGTACAAGGCATCGTCAGACTTGGGTAGAAGTTCTCTAACCATACCACGAAGATTCTCATCCTTTAGAGCTTCTTGTTGTGCATCACGAATCTGAGTTGTGAGGTTTGTGTGAATGGTAAGTCCTAGCGCACGCACACGTAAGGTCTTAACTCGGTCCTTCCTACTCCACTTATCGGCCACGACATTAGCCTTGCCTGAGTGATAACGAATATCACAATCGTAGTCATTGAGCAATTCCATCCAACGCCTTTGCCTCATATTTAGCTCCTTCTAGTAAAAAATGTGCTAGAGACTCTTATGATCTGTAAAAATTGTGCACTTGGTACCATAAAGGTAGTGCCTCCAAATTTTGAGTGCAAATACTACCGCACCCAGTTCCAAAACATGTGTCATACAATTCTGTTCATGCACCTTGAGTTGACGAGATGCATAGGCTATGACCTTTCCACTCTGCATTAAGACACAACCAAGACCTTGGCGAGAGGCATCCAGTACACCACAAATCCTCTGTCCCTTCGGGTTTTTCAACAATTGAAACGCTTCCTCTTGCTTTTCTCCCCAGATATACTCCTTGTCTTTCTGGGTCAATAGCGTTAGGTATTTTCGTACCTAGGAATTGTCGTACCTCGGTTGGACTCTTTGGCACTTCCCAATTCTTAATTGCCTCAATCTTTGCGTGGTCCTCGTGTATACCCTTCTTATTTATAACGTGCCGAAGAAAGTGAACTTCTCGGATCCAGAAATCGCATTTGGAAAGTTTAGCATATAGCTTCTCATTCCTCAACATCTCCAAAATCAGTCTCAGATGATGTTCATGCTCTTCCTTGTTTCATGAATAGATGAGTATATCATCGATAAACACTATCACGAACTTGTCCAAGTATGGTCTTCACTCTATTCATGACATCCATGAATACCGCAGGGGCGTTTGTCAAACCAAAAGGCATGACCAAAAACTCATAATGACCATACCAGATTCGGAACGCAATCTTCAGAATATCTTCTTCAACGATCATCAATTGATGGTAGCCTGATCGTAAATCGATCTTCGAATAATAACTCGATCTTTGCAGCTGATCGAAGAAATCATCAATTCTTGGCAATGGATACCGATTCTTGATGGTGAGCTTGTTCAATTCTTGATAATCGATACACATCCTCATAGAACCATCCTTCTTTTTCCCGAATAAAATCGGCGCTCCCTAGGGCGAGAAGCTCTATCTTATAAAACCTTTATCCAACAATTCTTGCAATTTCTTGGATAGTTCTTGCATTTTAGATGGTGCTAAACGATAAGGAGATCAAGCAATCGGCGCTGCTCCGGACACTAGGTCAATCCTGAACTCGACTTGCCTTTGCGACGGTCATCCAGGTAGCTCTTCAGGAAATACCTCCGGATAATCACGAATTACAGGGATCTCTTCAAGCTTCTACTCCTCAACCCTAGTGTTAACCACGTGGGCTAAGTATGATGGGTATCCTTTTCGCAGATACTTCTAAGCTTTCATCATATTAACAATTCTCAAAGGGGCACACTCGTCACCTTGAATTTCCAATGGTTTACCAGTTGGGGTAGAAGATGAACTATCTTCCTATCGCTCACAATCTCTGCATGATTCTTTGATAACCAATCCATGCTAATAACGACATCAAAACTTCCAAGTTCCACTGGTAAAAGGTCAATAGTATACGTACGATCTCACGAAAAAACATCTTTGGCTTCTATTAACATTCCGTTAGCTAACTCTATAGAATACTTAACATCTAATTTACTTGATTTTGAGCTAAGAAAAGGTTCAAAGTTTTTGGAAACAAAGCTTTTATCAGCTCCGGTATCAAATAAAATGTAAGCGTAACGGTCATTAACGAAAAACGTACCGGTAACAACCGATGGATCCTTTCATGATTTCTTGGCCTCCATCACGAATGCTTTACCACGGTTTCCCTGATTCTTCAGTTTTGGGCAATCCTTCCTGATATGCCCTACAATTCCACATTCAAAACATCCAGGGTTCGATTCTTCTTTCTTCAGACCAAATTTCACACGGCAGGTTTGGGCTTGATGTCCAATTTTGCCGCAACGGTCGCAGACGTTGCACGGACCAGTGTGAAAATAACCACATTTTTTGCACTTTAGGTTAGGACCCTGATACCTTCTTGTTTCAGTGGTGTTCGCTACAAACATCTTTCCCTGATTCCTCCTTTTGTTCTAAGAGTTACCAGCATGACTCCCAGATCCCTCAGACCAGTTACACTTTCCTTCTGTTGACACTTTTTCTTTCTCAGTCATTCCATCAGCAACTTCCACCGACTTCTTCCCTGAACCACTTTTCTTTAATGTCCCTATACGTACACCATCATCGGTCAAGGAGTGTGCTAATTACACAACACTCTGAATAGTTATAGGGTTTGCTGACGTCACCATACTACGGATCTGAGGTGCCAAGCCCCAGATATAACGCTCAATTCTTTTGTGCTCTAGTGTTACGAGATGGGGTACAAGTCGTGCCAACTTACACAGCACTCTGAATAGTATATTCCCTTACTTCAGCATCTACCATGGCCAAATTCCAGAATTCTGCTTCTAATTTTTGAATTTCGTTGCGTGGACAATACTCACACAGCAACATTTCCTTCAACTGATCCCAAGTGAGACTGTAGGCATTAGCCCCACTGAGACCCTGAATCTGAGTATTCCACCAGGTTAGAGCTTCATCGTGGAAATGAACTTGTGCATACTTCACGCGCTGAGCTGCAGTACAGTTACTTATGACCATTACAGACTCCATTTTCTCAATCTAGCGGACAATGCCGACCGGTCCCTCACTTCTAGAAAATAGTCGGGGCTGACATGCTTAAAAGGTCTTGTAAGAGCACCCTTCAATATGGTTACCCTGATTCATGTTCTGCTTAGCCGTCCGATTAGCGAGGGCGGTGTTGACATGTTTTGAAATCAACTGGGCCAATTCCTCGGCCGTAGTGGGGAGTGGGTTAGCATTTTGGTTTTCTCTTCGCGGTGACATGTTCCTTTTTCCAATACAAACAATACAATGAGTGAGACAATACATATATCACGCAATATCCATGTCATTCATGTTTGTACGAAAAGGATTTAACAAACAACACAATAAACCAAAATCAACCACTTCATGTCATCATTGTTAAAAATTAGAGTTCAAACTTGAATACATCATTAAGCCAAATGATTTACAAAAATGGGTGTGGAATACGACCAACCCTAACAAGTTTCTCCAATATAACACAAGAAAGAGACATGAACTCCAAAAACAACATCGTCGAGGACAATAACTAGCGGTTATGACGAGGCAGAACACCGAGCTGAGCAACAGTGGCAGCGAGCAAAACACACATAACTGCAAGGGTTAGAGAGGCCTCGAGGCGCTCCTCAAGGGCACCTATACGCTGTAAGGCCTCAACCTCTCTTACTTCCGCTTCCACGACACTCGCAGTAACCTCCTCGGAAATATTTATTGCTTCTTCGGCCTTCCTCTCACTTTCTTCCAACCTTCTCCTCAATTCAACCATATCTTCTCGGGCTTGAACCTGGCCTCCTTTCCCGGTTGTCGCATCGGCGTCATCTGTATCGGACAGTTTTCTCTTCTTTACTGCGACACAGTCTTCCTAGTAGTAAACTTTAGAAGTGGACCTTCAGGATGTTCATGATAAGATCAATGAGATAGAAGACGTAAATTTCCCGTAGTTGGTCTAACAGGCTCAATGGCAGTCATAACCTCATCGTTCTCATGAACAGGTCCAATAGTCACGGGAATCATTAGAGTAGGCTCTTCACTAGCTGGAGTCTCCTTATTGCCTAACTCAGCAACTAGGGCTTCCTTCATTGGTTTCTTAACCAAAGGACTCATCCTAACTGGCTCTTCCTCACTAGACTCCTTTTCATCATCAGATTCCTCTTCGCTAGACTCCTCTTCATCTTCAGATTCCTCTTCACTTGTTGGTACCTTTTCATCTTCAAGTTCTTGTTCACCAGATGGTACCTCTTCGTGTTCAGATTCTTCTATCCACCCATTCCCATAATATGGGTGATTAGAAAAATTCGGCATGTTCGAGTCAAATCCGAAATCAAGAACCGAATCTGGAGACATCGGTGAAACTGGTGAGAACTCTAGCTCACTATCAGAAGATATCGATATGATGGAAGGCGGAAGAGACATCTGTGACATGGTATATTTACACCATATAAATGATTTGCCCATAAATGTAAGCACGTACGTATGCAACACACTTAAAGCACGTAAGGCATATAGAGGAAGTATCCTAATACTACCTAAATACTAACACTTACTCTTAATATAAGATGCATGCAGTATGAAAACGTCTTTAACCTAAAAACCCAATTTTTAAAAGTCATAGTCTAGATTTTTAAGAAAACATTTTCAAGTTCGCTATGACCATGGGCTCTGATACCACTTCTAAACGATGATTCGCAGCGGAAACGAGACGTAAGCATGGTGGTCATATAAGTTGGAGCCCAATGATAATAAGCAAACACATTTATTTAAAATATCGGAAAGGTTTAACAAAACAAAGATAAATCTTCATATTATCCAAAATTAAAAGCATTAAAATTTAAAACATGAGTTTCCATGATCCAACACATGAGGATCCAAAATAAAGTTTAAAATGTCCCAACTTAATTCCGATGCAAGTGTTTGCCCAAAACCACATTTTCATAACCGCGCGAGAGCATCTAAGTACCTGAAAAACATGCTTAAAAACATCAACATAAAGTTGAGCGAGTTTCACGGGTTTAAACGAAAACATAAAGAATTTTACGAACTATCAAGTAACTTGCACAAACAAGTGATATGTCATAGACTAGATAAGAATGTGATTAATGATAGTACCTAGAGCTTATAATCAAACCGAGACACGATAATTGTGACAATCCGGACTTTTAAGATTTACCCCGTTAGCAAACCCAGTTAAGTCTTAACCCCGTTAACTCAAATCTCAAACCCTTGGGACTATTTCTGCTACTAATCAAACTAGAACTACAAGGACTAGTTATGATAATTGTCCAAACTCAATCCGTTGACTCTGAAAGTCAAAATTAAGAATTTTGAACCTTGTTTGACTTTATAAAGTCAAACTCATAGCATTTGGGTTCAAATTCGAATTCAAGAGTCAATTTTTATCCGATTTTGTAACAGATCAAACATGTTCCTAGCATTAACAGTCGTAACCTTCAGTTTAATCATCATCATTATCGAATTCAAACTCAATTGTGGGCATTCAATCCGTAACAGTCGAACTCGTCCCTCTTCATCACCATTACGCGTCAATCCATTCTGTTACACTAAAATCGATCGCCTGCGCATCTCTATCTCTCATCACAGAAGCTCTTACACACACCAATTTGGTCGGAGGAGTGGCCGGAATCATCGGGGAACAAGCTCGCGCAAGTCGGACCTGTTTTACTCGATCTCTATCATTTTGAATCGCATTCTGGTAATTTCCTTCATGTTTACTTTCATTTTTGTGCCTAGATCAAAAGCCTTATAACAATTAGGGCTTAAACTATCGAATTCCATGCATTCGAATTCTAGGGTTCTTGCTTAGCTGTATTTAGTCGAACCCTATCCCCAACTCTGTTTAAATCAAATTAAAACGTATCTGTAGATTCAAAATCATTCGTTTAACGATAACCCCATGTTAATTGAATCAATAAAAATCGAATTTTTCATAATCCAGATTCTAGGGTTTGTTCATATGGCAAATTGGTGGTTTTGATCCTAACACCTATCTCAATCAAATTAAACCGCAGGGTTGAATTCGTAACCCTCCGATTGTTAAAAACCCTATGAATCCATCAGTTATTATCATTAGAATTGATCAATTCGATTTTGCATCCATTTTTAGGGTTTCGACTCGTTTTTCTTTAATCAAACGATCTTAAATTCGTTAATTTTGCAATTAAAGCTAACTACAGAATCGCATATACTCGTTTTGCAAAAACCCTATGTCCTTTGTTTCAATCTTAGTCGAATTTGATGAATTTGGGGATTGAGATCGATTGGATTTGGGTATTGGGAAGGAACTCTGTGGGCAGGTATGTTAAAAGCAATCCAATCTGGTAATTGTTGCGATTGTCCTTGCAGTTCGATTGGTTAAGGCACTGTGTTGTTGGGGAGGAGACCCGGGTTCGAGCCCTCTGTTGAAGCACTTTCATGTGACAAACACTCTGGATAGAGTCTTAGTTTTATACTTTCATTGTATGTATTTATCTTTGTTTGTAAGTGTCTATATGTATTAGTTATCGAGTTGTATTTACTAATGCATGTTGATAGTTGCTGAAATCTCTAAGTGTTTTGCGCACTTGTATGTGTGCAGGAATTAGTTCCTGCGTTCTTAGCAAGTACGCAAGAATACCTTGCGTACTTGCTAAGTACACATGAGCAATTTGCCCTGCGCTCTTGCTAATTGCATAGATTTCAGATAGTGTATAAATAGGATAGGTTGACACTAGACAAGTACGCAGACATATACGCAGACTTTGTATACTCAGTATTTCTCTCTGTAACCTTCAAGTGTTTATTATAGACGAAAGTTTAAAGTGATTCTCTTGTCGGTTTACTTTGTGTTGTAAGACTCTCCACCTAGTTACGGGTATTCCGCACCCGGTCCGACTCGGGAATGCACTTGCATGTGACGATCTGCCACACCCGAGAGACCTACAAGTGGTATCAGAGCATTGCTCTTGATTTCGAGTGTTGTGAGTGTGTTTGGAGAGTTTTCTATAGAGTTTTACTAGTAAAAGTGGGTATTTTTGTTGATTTTTGTGATAAAATAGAGGTAGCTCTTGAGCACTATTTTAGAAGCAAAAATCACTCAAAAACTCGACTTTTGTTATGTATTTGAGTGTTTTGAGCAACAAAGATTCGTTAGAAACAAGTTTCTGACCCTTTGGCTCATTTTGTTAGTTCATCTGTCCGATTTTTGCCATCTCCGGTGAAATTCCAGTGACCGGAATAGTTTGGTGAGAGTTGGTGAAAAGGTTATCTGCGTACTTAACTTTTCTGACAAAAAGTTCAGTCTTGCTGCGTAATTATCAAGTACGCAAGACTAATCCTTCTGCGTACATAAGTTAACTCATGCGTACTTATCTTCTACTCATGCGTACTTATCAAGTACGCAAGGGCAAATCATAAGTGCGCAAGACCATTTATATAAGTGCGCAAGGCCAGTATCAAGTGTACAAATGTCTTTGACCTTTCTGAAATTTGACTAAGTGTTCACAATGTCGAATCTTCAGAACCTCGGTAACCTTCTGAACTATGACAACGATATCGGAACACCTCAGAAACCGCCAAAGTTGCTAAATTTAAATGATTATTCTATCTGGAAAGCACGCTTTGAGCACTACATTTCATATACCGATTCTTCGTTATGGACACCAATTCTAGAGGGATATAAGCATCCCACACACATTTACCTTGATGAAGTAATGCCCAAGCCTATCTACAAACTCGATGAAGAAGAAAAGAAAGTTTATGATCGAGAGAAGAAGGCTCACAGTTCTATCACTATCCCCTTGACTAGGGAGTTATTCCACAGTTTCAGAGGATATGATAACTCCAAGGATCTTTGGAAGGCGCTACAGAAAAGATTCGAGGGCAATAGTGACATCAAGTAAAGTAAACGGGATCTCCTCAGGAAGCAGTATGAGTGCTTTAGATTTCTGGAGAACGAATCTATAGACGAGCTCATCTCCAGATTCTATCATCTGTAGACCGATTTGAAAGATTTTGAGCTAAAGTATCCTGATGAAGAATTAGTGGAAAAGTTTCTGGATGCTTTGCCACCCAAGTTTGAGATGTATACAACCCTGATGAGAGAATCCTAAGTTCTATAAGAAGGCAATTGATGAGGCAATTGGAAAGGTTCAAGCTCATGACATGAACCTAAAAAGGAAGGAGAGCTCAGGAAGACCTCATATACAAGACCCTTCAATGTATCATGGGCCGTCTTCTACAACCAAGTCATCGGGCTCTGGAATTGCCCTTTTCTCTGGAAACTCTCATGAGGAAGAAACTGTAAAAGCTTGTGGTGGTCATGCATGCTATGCAGCATCTGGTTCTAGTTCTGGATCTCATCACCAGAATCCCTCAAGAAATCCTTCACCCACATCTTCATCTAACCAATCAGCGATCGCCAAGATAGCTGAAGATCATGTGGCTTTATTCTCTTCATGCATGCTTGCCTGTGAGAACTTCATTGGCGGCAAGCTAATAGATCCTGAAACAATAGAAGAAGACTTCAATTAGGTGGATCCGGATGATATGGAGGACTTGGATATTCAATGGAATATGGCCATGATATTGAGAAGAGCCAAGCGTTTCATGAACAGAACTGGCCGAAAGTTCATTGGTGGCCATTCTAATGCCAAGGTTGGTTTTGACAAATCCAAGGCCAAGTGCTATAAGTGTCTGAACTTTGGACACTTTGCTCGTGAATGTCAAAAGGACAGAGCACCGGCTTCAGGTTTCACCTGACCTAGTCAAGGAAACAACCAAGGCTATAACAACTCAAACAACCACAATCAAAGCCAAGGTGGAACGTCCATTGCATTGGTGGCTCAACAGGACGATAGCTTTGATTGGGGCGTTCATCTGGAGGAGGCCATTATTGCACAAACTCAGGTTGGTCTCATGGCTGAGATTATGGAGATGATGGAAGCTGAGGAACGGGAAGTTTCTTTGGCTGACAGAGAAGAGTCTACAACTGCTGTTGCCCTCATAGTTATCGGAGAGGCATCACATTCATCGAATGAGGTAGATTCTAATCCTTTTACTGTCATTTCTTGTTCCAAATATCTAGGCTTAAAAATTGAAAAATCTAAGCTTCAAGAAAATGTCGAACCCCTTCGTATTGCAGCTTTAAGCTACAAAGAAAATGAAAAACGATTTAAAGATTCAATTGAAACGTTGAAGAAAGAAAAACGTGATTATTCACTTAAAATGAGCGATCAACAGCTTCACTTGGATATTGCATATAAGGGGTTAGAGAAAAGGAACAATGAGATCAACAAGCTGCAAAATGAGATCTTGCAGTTGAAATGTACTAATTGGAAGTTGAAAAAATCTCATTTTGTGGTGGAACACTACGAATCTGTAGTGAGACAAATGAATGGCTTAGGGCTGGGTACTAATGCCATTCCTCCACCAGTTAGCGGGAAATTTGTCAACGACTTAGTAGACATTGATCTAACTTGCCTTGATGAGTCCTCCGGTAAGGACGATTCCTCTAACAAGGATGATCCCTCAAGTAAGGCCAACTCCGCATCTGATGAGGAGTTCTTTACTGCTTCTAATGATGGGTCGGTTAATACCTTTCCTGAAGGAGTACTATCTGAGGAGTTGTTAACAGAACAGAAAGTCAAGAAAAACATTATCACTAATAGTGACAATTGTATTTTAACTGAACCCGATATCATTGAATCAAATGATAAATTAAAGGTAATGCTTTATGGAGGGTATAAAAATCTTAATCAAGTTAAGAAAGAAGCTTTTTCAGCTTACTATGGGCTGGGTTATAAATAAAATTTGCAAAAATACTATACTCCCAAAAACCAATCTATATCGGATCAAACTCCTGTTCACAAACCAACTCCTCCTGCTCATCATGCTGAGTCATCTAATGCTAGATCTAATGAGCCTTATAGGAGGACTTACACAGACAAGAGGACTTGCTTTCACTGTGGTCTGGTAGATCACATCCTTGTGAACTGCCCTTCTAAGAACCAAGGGAAACGGCCTATTGTTTAACAACCGGCTGTCATCCCTAAGTCACCACAAGTGAAGCATCCCAAAAGTCCAAATCTAAATGTGGTGAAACCACCAGTAAAACCTATGGTAAAGCCAAAGATAACCTCTGAGGCTAAACCATATGTTTCAAGAAAGGGAAAGCAACCTGCTATGCCTTGTGTATCTACCTCGGGTAGTACACCTACTGGTGAGAAATCTGTGGTGAAACTCTCTAAGCCACAGAGGAGGAGAAGGAATAAGAGGTTGAGAAAGCTAGAACAGCTGACTGGAGGTCAATCAGGTGAAGCTTCCATTAGTTCACTGGCTGTTGTTGAGCCTAAGTCTACTGTTCCAGTTAAGAAACAGAAGAGGTCCTGGACTGCCAAATCCAAAATTTCTCAATCTCCTAGTCCTAATTCTTCTAAAGATTCATCCATTTTGAACAGTCACGACTGTGAGTTAAAAGAGGTTGTTTATTTTGAAAAAGACGGACGACCCAAGACCACTATGGCTTGGGTCTCCAAATCTAACTAATTCTTTTTGTGACTCGTGCAGGGACATCCGAAGGGTACTATCTCTAACCGTTGGTATGTAGATAGTGGATGCTTCCGGCACATAACAGGAAACATGGCCTTGCTTCAAGATGTGAAACCATTCAGAGGCGGCAATGTGGCCATTGGTGGAGAGAATTGCGGTAGTATCACGTGTCAAGGCGTGGTGTCAAATGGTTGTGTCAACTTTGACAATGTCAACTTTTGCGAGCAGCTGAAGCATAACATGTTGAGTGTCTCCCAAATGTGTGACAATGAGTACTCGGTGATGTTTGACAACAATGAATGCTTGATACTCAAACCTGGTTTTGAGGTTCCTGATGATTGGATTCTGATGAGAGCGTCAAGGACAAACGACACCTATCAGATTGATATGAGCGTGGCAACAACCACCTCATCAGTTGCTACTTGTTTGCTTACCAAAGCGACAGAACATGACTCTATCTTGTGGCATAGGAAACTCGGACATATTTCTTATCATAAAATGAATCATCTGGTCCGAAACGGTTTGGTAACCTGTGTTCCTAAGCTGAGATTTACCGTTGCAGATGACTGTATGCCTTGTAAAAAGGGCAAACAGCAACGGAAGTCTCATAAGCCCAAGTTCCAAAACTCTATTGATACCCCTTTGGAGCTATTACATATGGATCTATTTGGCCCCATAAGTATTAGGAGTATTGGAGGTAAGTCATTCTCTCTGGTTGTAACTGATGATTTCTCATGTTTTTCTTGGGTGCATTTTTTTAGGTACGAAGGATGAAACTGCTGATATTCTTCAATACCTGATTCTGAGCTTGGAATCTCTTTGCAAGTTGAAGGTTAGAAGAATAAGGAGTGACAACGGAACTGAGTTCAAGAATAATTTGATGGAACTTTTCTGTCTCAAGAAGGGTATCCGTCACGAATTTAGTGCCCCGTACACACCTCAGCGGAATGGAGTTGCAGAACGGAAGAATAGAACCTTGATCAAGACTGCAAGGACGATGCTGTCAGATGCAAAGCTTCCTCTCACTTTCTGGGCAGAAGCAATTAATACAGCTTGTCACGTCTTGAACAGAGTTCTGGTTGTGAAGAGGCACAACAAGAGTTGTTATGAGTTGATCAACAATCGACTTCCCAATCTTGATTACCTAGTTCCTTTTGGTAGTCCTTGTTCCTTGTTGCTACAGTATAAAGACCGTAAGTCTAAGTTTCATGCAAAAGCGGTGGAAGGTAGCTTCTTACGATACGTTGCCAACTCGCCTTGCAAGAGAGTTACAATATCGGAACTCGTACTGTCGAGGAGTGGTTTGAAGTGGATTTTAGTAAGCACAGCATTCCACCAGAACCAACTGTTTCAGCTTGGGGTTTTGATTATGAAGCCTATTCAAGTCATTCAATCTTCCCGATTTGTCTGCAGTTGATGCCGCAAATGTATATGAATTATTGGGTGGCAGCGATGACTCCAGTTTCTCAACTCGTTCTACTGTACCGATTGTAACTCCTGATTCCAATGCTGCATCTGCATCTGGAACTCTTAATGGTGATAACAGTGAAGATGTTCATGTTGATGGAAATGACGCTCAAGCTAATCCTAACACTAGTGAAGGAAATGAAGCTCCAGCTGATCCAATTAACATTGAATCTTCTTCTTCTAGAACACAGGATATGGGGGAGTTAAGCACGAACCTTGATTCAGAAATTCAGGAACCGAATGGACCAGAGGCGAGAGTGCATAAGAATCATCCAATTGAGAACATTATTGGTGATCCTCATGCCGGTGTTCAGACTCGTCATCGAACCATTACTGAGAACACTAGTCTGTACTTGGAGATACTTTACACTAGTGTCATGGAAACATGTCTGCATGCTGCATTGGTGTCCCAGTTAGAGCCGAAGAATGTGAAGGGGGCTCTCGCTGACAACTGCTGGATTGAGGCAATGTAAGACGAATTGTCTCAATTCCAAAAGTTGCATGTGTGGGATTTGGTTGACTTGCCAAGGGGCGTACAACCAATTGGCACCAGATGGGTGTTCAAGTGCAAGATGGATGATCGTCATGTTATGGTGAAGAACAAAGCAAGGTTGGTTGTTCAGGGTTTTTATCAACAAGAGGGCTTGGATTACATGGAAGTATATGCCCCGGTTGCTAGACTTGAAGCCATTCAACTGTTTCTGGCTTATGCCTCATATGTTGGCTTCAAGGTCTATCAACTTGATGTGAAGAGTGCTTTCCTGAATGGAAAAGTACATGAAGAGGTCTATGTCACTCAACCTCCCGGCTTTAAAGATCCTCATAATATCAATAAAGTGTACAAGCTCGACAAAGCACTTTATGGTCTTCATCAAGAGCCACGGGCATGGTATGAGACATTATCTAAACATCTACTGTCAAATGGTTTCGACCGTGGACAGATTGACTCGACCCTCTTCATTAGGAAAGCAGGAGGTGACATTCTTCTTGTACAAGTGTATGTCGACGACATTATCTTTGGGTCTACAAATGAAGGGATGTGTAGGGAATTCGAACAGGTGATGAAGTCCATGTTTGAAATGAGTAACATGGGTGAATTGTCGTCCTTCCTGGGTCTACAAGTCAGTCAACGAGAGGATGGCATTTATCTGCATCAAACTAAGTATGTGTAGGACATCTTGTTAAAATACAAGATGAATGATAGCAGTACTTATGGCACACCTATCCCAGTCAATCATGGTCTGCATCCTGACAAAGATGGAAAGGATGTGGATTGCAGATTGTACCGTGGGATGATAGGATCACTTATGTATCTCACAACTTCAAGACCCGATATAATGTTTGATGTGTGCTTGTGCTCAAGGTTTCAGTCACAACCGAAGGAGTCCCACATGATAGCTGTGAAGATAATTTTCATATACTTGAAAGGGAAACCCCGATTGGGTCTTTGGTACTCTAAGCAGCAGTCATTTGACTTCAAAGCCAACACTGATTCAGACTATGGCGGTTGTAACCTTGACAGAAAGTCAACTTCTGGTGGATGTCAATTCTTGGGAGACAGACTAGTTTCCTGGCAGTGTAAGAAGCAGTCAACGGTTTCTGTCTCAACATGTGAAGCAGAATACATTGCTACAGCGAGCGGTTGTTCTTAGATATTGTGGATTCAGCAGCAATTAAGAGACCACGGCTTAAACTACACTGGAACTCCTCTGTTCATTGACAACAATGCCATAATGTCCATCACAAATAACCTGGTGAAACATTCCAAAACTAAACATATAGAAATTCGCCATCATTTTATCCGTGATTGTGATGAAAATCATTTAATTGAACTTGTAAAGGTTCACACGGATGACAATCTTGCTGACCTTTTCACTAAGGCATTTGATCGATCCCGTTTTGAGCATCTTGTCAACTTGATAGGAATGTTCAATCCTGAGTGAAAACTTGTTTTTCTTAAATCAATTCAATTCATGAAAGTTAAATTTTATTTCTTTTAATGTTTTCTGTATAGTTCTTTTATTCTTCAAAATATTTTGCAAAATCAAAAAAAAAATTGATAATGGAGAAAATTTCAAAGTTAACTTGAGAAAAGAGGAAATGATAGTACATCAGAAATGATCTAAACGTCATAGACTGCTCATATGGGAAATGATTGTGTCATGCTTACTTAATTGTTTAATTTATTATATTTTTAATCTGTTTATTTACAAGTAATTTGAATTGTCAGTAGGCTGTAGGCATTTTTGAATCACTAGTAGTGTGGAAACTAAATCTAAATTACAACTGTGATTTGAACCCATGTTTGCTATTGTGTGTGCGTAAAAGAATGCAAAAGATCATTATCAAATAAAGGATGTTAGATTTTGGCAATAATTTTCTTCTGAGATCAGTTTCGGGTTATGTCTTTAGCACAATTAATGCGGTTCATCTCACTGCCCATACTCACAAGTATGCAATGAGAGATTGAATCAAGACATGTCTCTACATCAATCGTGGAGCGTGTATTCACCCTTGAATCACTCCTGATTCATTGAAATAAAATCCAAATAAAAGTTGGATTCGCCTACCCTAATACTCAAACACCACATTCATTATCCTGAATCATCATACCGATATTCACTGAAGAAATCAAATGAAACCAAGACGAATGAATCACTCGATTCTAAATCTTATGATTCCTGATAATCCTTATGGATTCTGCTTGATTTTTCCTGTGCTAATTGATGTAGCTTCATTATGAAAATTAAGAAAATCTTAGATGCCTTGAGATAGTGCAACTTACATTACTGTAGCATATCAGTGGGGTACACGTTGTATATCTTATAATTAATACCTTAACACACAAGAACGTGATACAAAGATGCTTATAGTTTCAAATCTTAGAATATTGTCAACTTGAATTACTTGTTTATGTGCTTATTACGTATGAATAAATAGAAATCCATGACATGATCCCATATCCGTGGACAGATTGACTCGACCCTCTTCGTTAGGAAAGCAGGAGGTGACATTCTTCTTGTACAAATGTATGTCGACGACATTATCTTTGGGTCTACAAATGAAGGGATGTGTAGGGAATTCGAACAGGTGATGAAGTCTAAGTTTGAAATGAGTAACATGGGTGAATTGTCGTCCTTCCTGGGTCTGCAAGTCAGTCAACGAGAGGATGGCGTTTATCTGCATCAAATTAAGTATGTGTAGGACATCTTGTTAAAATACAAGATGAATGATAGCAGTACTTATGGCACACCTATCCCAGTCAATCATGGTCTGCATCCTGACAAAGATGGAAAGGATGTGGATTGCAGATTGTACCGTGGGATGATCGGATCACTTATGTATCTCACAACTTCAAGACCCGATATAATGTTTGCTTGGTGCTTGTGCTCAAGGTTTCAGTCACAACCGAAGGAGTCCCACATGATAGCTGTGAAGATAATTTTCAGATACTTGAAAGGGAAACCCCGATTGGGTCTTTGGTACTCTAAGCAGCAGTCATTTGACTTCAAAGCCAACACTTATTCAGACTATGGCGGTTGTAACCTTGATAGAAAGTCAACTTCTGGTGGATGTCAATTCTTGGGAGGCAGACTAGTTTCCTGGCAGTTTAAGAAGCAGTCAACGGTTTCTGTCTCAACATGTGAAATAGAATACATTGCTATAGCGAGCGGTTGTTCTCAGATATTGTGGATTCAGCAGCTATTAAGAGACTACGGCTTAAACTTCACTGGAACTCCTCTGTTCATTGACAATAATGCCACAATGTCCATCACAAATAACCCGGTGAAACATTCCAAAACTAAACATATTGAAATTCGCCATCATTTCATCCGTGATTGTCATTTAATTGAACTTGTAAAGGTTCACACGGATGACAATCTTGCTGACCTTTTCACTAAGGCATTTTATCGATCCCGTTTTGAGCATCTTGTCAACTTGATAGGAATGTTCAATCCTGAGTGAAAACTTGTTTTTCTTAAATCAATTCAATTCATGAAAGTTAAATTTTATTTCTTTTAATGTTTTCTGTATAGTTCTTTTATTCTTCAAAATATTTTGCAAAATCAAAAAAAAAATTGATAATGGAGAAAATTTCAAAGTTAACTTGAGAAAAGAGGAAATGATAGTACATCAGAAATGATCTAAACGTCATAGACTGCTCATATGGGAAATGATTGCGTCATGCTTACTTAATTGTTTAATTTATTATATTTTTAATCTGTTTATTTACAAGTAATTTGAATTGTCAGTAGGCTGTGGGCATTTTTGAATCACTAGTAGTGTGGAAACTAAATCTAAATTACAACTGTGATTTGAACCCATGTTTGCTAGTGTGTGTGCGTAAAAGAATGCAAAAGATCATTATCAGATAAAGGATGTCAGATTTTGGCAATAATTTTCTTCTGAGATCAGTTTCGGGTTATGTCTTTAGCACAATTAATGCGGTTCATCTCACTGCCCATACTCACAAGTATGCAATGAGAGATTGAATCAAGACATGTCTCTACATCAACCGTGGAGCGTGTATTCACCCTTGAATCACTCCTGATTCATTGAAATAAAATCCAAATAAAAGTTGGATTCGCCTACCCTAATACTCAAACACCACATTCATTATCCTGAATCATCATACCGATATTCACTGAAGAAATCAAATGAAACCAAGACAAATGAATCACTCGATTCTAAATCTTATGATTCCTGATAATCCTTATGGATTCTGCTTGATTTTTCCTGTGCTAATTGATGTAGCTTCATTCTGAAAATTTAGAAAATAATTAAGAAAATCTTAGATGCCTTGAGATAGTGCAACTTACATTACTGTAGCATATCAGTGGGGTACACGTTGTATATCTTATAATTAATACCTTAACACACAAGAACGTGATACAATGGTGCTTATAGTTTCAAATCTTAGAATATTGTCAACTTGAATTACTTGTTTATGTGCTTATTACGTATGAATAAATAGTAATCCATGACATAATCCCATATCCTTTGATGTTTATTTTGTATCGTTTTTGCTATATGTTAGCCTGATATGATCCTCTGCTCGTGTCTTTGATCAAAAATAGTTTGTGTGAATATGTGTATATTTCTATCTTGAAAAGATCAAAAAGATTTTAAGTTTGTGTATAGTTCAATTTTATTCAGAAAAGACAAAAATATTTGCATTTAACCTTCTTGAATTGATTTTGAATCCTCTTGATTGAATGTTTTTATCTTGTTCGTTATTTGAGTTGAAATCTTCATAATTTGAGTTTAAAGTTTGCGCACGTAAGGGTCTCTGCGTACTTGATAAGTGCGCATGAGGTAAACCCTGCGTATTTAATAAATACGCAGGAGTTAAGTCCTGCGCACTTATCAAGTACGTAAGACCTTTTTGTATTGGGTATAAAAACAGTACTTAGAAGATTTTCATAATTTTTATCTCATTCAAATTTCTCTCGACTGTTGAATTTCCCTCCGCCATTTTTACTCAAAAATTCGAGTGTCCTAACCGATTTTTTGTCCCGTGTCTAGTTCTATCATCGTATTACAATCTCTTGGTGAGAATCTAAGGACATTCCATCCACAAAATAAACAAATTACGGACCGATTTAGACTTTAAAAATTTTAGGGTTTAATTCATGATTTTAGTCAAATGTTTGATTGTTTTGGTAAAACATGATAATTAAAACTTGTTTAGAATCCGTAATTGACCCTTAATCAGTCCTTAATCGCCATTGATTTTGACCTTTGACCCTCGTTTGACCGATTGGTGTTGATATTGGCCCCATAGGCTAGAATCATGTATTTCTACCTTGTGGTGACCTAATCTACATCCATTTTGATCATCTGTTGAAAAAGTTGGATATCTGAAAAAAAATTGAACAAGTGCGTTTCTTGCGCACTTAACAAGTACGCAAGAAGTAATTCTTGCGTACTTGTTATGTACGCAAGAACAAATTCTTGCGTACTTGCTAAGTACGCAGGAGCAACACTTGTGAAATTTTCTATGTCTGGAAATTCAGTTCAATGAGTAACAGCTATACTTAGTCATGTGTATTCAATTCCAAAGAAACTTGTTGTTCTTATTATGTTTTCTGTGTGTTTTGTAGTTATGGCTCGTGCGTTTACAAATGAGTTCAATCTTCTAGCACATATTGAACCGGAATGGAAGGGTGCTGCACTACAGTACCGAGAGATAGTTGAATTCTTGAACCGTTCAAGAATCACCTACGCTGTTTTAGCAGACCCGTCTGTTTTAAGACTGTATCTCGAGCAGTTCTGGGAGACCGCGGAGCATGACTGCACGATAACCCCCAATGTTATACGGGCTACCGTGGCGGGTCAGGACATCGCCTTTTCTGAAGACACAATTAGACGGGTCTTGCAATTGCGAGATCTCTCCACCGACCCAACAGCCTATCCTGACTACTTTGTGGATGGGTGTTGGAGGCAACGTATGGGGTACGTCGGTGCAAGATATTATACTTCATACAAGAAAATGTGGGTGCTTGATTAATGGATATATTTTTCCCACATCATGATCATGTGCATCTATTCAAGAAAGGCGGGAAAGGATGCAATGGGTCATGATCTTGTTGCAGCCATGGTTGGCCTATCTCTCAACAAGGGCTACAACTTCTCAAGATACATATTCAAAGCCATAAATGATCAGATAAACACGGCTGAGAGGTTCAGGTTCTTGTTATACCCAAGGTTTGTGCAACTTCTGATAAATGATGCGTTGCCAAACCTACCTGCTACTGGGGAGAGATTGCAAGTCAAGCGGGTGGACAAGAGGGTGTTTGCACAATTCTTAAAGCCAGGCAGTGTAGTGGCCACCTGATAAACGAAGCGTATGTGGCACCTGCTGACTGGAGATGGTTTAGCCAAGACTCAGAGCCAGAGCTAAGTGAACATTCGGATGAACAACAACAACAAGAAGAGGTAGTTGAAAGTGTGAATGAATCGTCGAAAAGTGGAGAAGAAGAAGCAGGTCATGATGGTGCTGAAGGATCCGACTCCGAAGATACAGATTCTGATTCTTCTGATTCTGATGATGCACCATCACAGGCACACCCGAGAAGAACGACAAAGGTGACCATTCTTGAGTCATCTTCAAAGAGAAAGCGACAATCAACAAGCAGTGAGTACGAGCCAGATTCTGACTCGGACGCTGCTATTCAAAGACAAAGAAGAGAAAGTACTAACAAACAAAGGGGGGATAGGTCACAGGTACAAGTACAAGTTTCGGCTGCAAGTACTGATTCAGCATCTACCCCACCTTCACAGCAACTATACCGGCGATAGCGGAGAAGGCCACAGGTACAACCTGATGTGGCGGTCACTTCTATCACAGAGGAGGTTCCTGTGATAGTGACCCTCCATGTATCATCTGCCCTTGTGACAGTGACTACTCTGATTCTTACAGAGTCAGTCACCATCACACCTTCCATCACTCCTACAACCATCATCACATCCACAATCCCTACTACCACCACTAAATCGATCAGTCAAACCTACAACTATGGTGATTTTACTCAGGTTTTTGACTTCGATACTATCTTCTCATCCCCACATCATAATGTTGAAGTATCTACATCCAGACATCCTGATCCAAATGATGCAAGGATAGAAACTCTGGAAACCCAAGTCGCTGCTCTACTTGAAACCGTTCGGAAATCAAAGGAGGAATCTGATGCCCAACAGGCTCAGATAAATTCATTGGTGGACGAAGTTACAATTCTGAAAAGCCAAAGGACGGGGACTGAAGAGAGACTAGCTAATGTAATGGCCCAGAACGAGCTACTGAACAAGACAAACACTATGATTCTGGGACACAGGTCATCTATTGAGCTTCGATTTGATCTACAGCGAAAAGAGCATGACATGATGGTCAAATTAATTGCTGATCTGACCAAGACGCTAGATGCTCAAGGGGAGAAAGATAAAGAGAAAGAGAAGGAGAAGACATCTAAACCTACCGGTGATGAGCCTTGTCATCCTGTTAACTTGACGAAGGATGATGACAAAGACAAGGATCCTGAATTCAGTCCTAGTGGAAGTGAGCATCAAGCTTTGGCAATCGTGCCCATTTCTGCTATTCCAATAGCTGAGAGGGAGTCTACTCATCATCAGGAAGGTGGTGATAGTTCTGGTGGTGACAAAGAAAAGTCAGCGGCGGATGTTCTTAAGGATCTATCTGACGATGAGATCTTATACTTAGAGCCTGACTATTCCAAGGAAGCACAGATCGAGGCTCTCTACAATCTTGAAGAAGGAGAGATCGACTCTAGTGATGATTTGGATGAAGATGATGATGATGTAGTTATTGAAGTTCCCAAGGGTGACGGGGAAGGAGAGTATGAGTTCGAAGATGGAGAGATCTTCGAAGTTCCATCCTTTGAATCTCAGCTCGACACAGGTTCAGTCAAGTATGCTAGTAACGTTGAAGCATCGACTGAAGCCTCCCCGACCGACCCTACACCTGTGGATCCCGAGGCATAGAAAGATAAAGATATGTCTGCTAGTTCTTCAAAGGATCCGGCTCCTGTTTGGCAAAAGACGTCTATCATAGACAAACAAGGAGCAACAGGGATGATCCTAGCTGTAAGGTTAGAGGAAGATAAGCATTTGTTCACAATCAAACGATCTGGGGGGTTCAATACTTGAAACCAACCAGTGAAGCGTTCAACTCCTTACCTAGATACGATCTCGTGAACCTAGCAAACCGAGAGCTGCAGGGTCACTCAAATCATGCAGTGGAGACGGGTTTGTGACAGGTTCTACAGCGAGAAGCAAGATCTGGGAAGTTTGAAGTGTTCAAGCCTCAAGTGCCCAAGCGAGTCAAGGATAAGAATGCTAGACATCCTGTGACTAAGATATGCTTAAAGAAACTGGTATACAAGCCAGTGCTATGTGAAACCAAGATTCCCCTGAGCAAGTTATCTCAGGATATCCTTGGTGACATGTGGTACTGGTACGTAGATCCTAAAGGTTGTGGTGATAGGAAAGGTACGGTCAGAAAGTGGATGCTTAGTGCCGAGGGAACTAATCAGAGTATTTGATGAAGTCTGCTTCATTAACTTCTCTATGAAAGATCTGGAGGCACTAGCAGACAAGTATTGCATGCATACGGACGAATGGACGAAATTCCTTGCTTCTAAATATGACAAGGTGATCAAGTTTTGCCTTGACTACAAGAAGAAGATGGAAGCTAAAGATGCAGAGCTGTGAAGACCGAAGACTGAAGACTGAAGACCGAAGACGATCCAGAGCTGTTGTCAAGGGGGAGTTTGTTGAAGCACTTTCGTGTGACAAACACTCTGGATAGGGTCTTAGTTTTGTACTTTCATTGTATGTATTAGTCTTTGTTTGTAAGTGTCTATATGTATTAGTTATTGAGTTGTATTTACTAATGCATGTTGATAGTTGCTGAAATCTCTAAGTGTTTTGCGCACTTGTATGTGCGTAGGAATTAGTTCCTGCGTACTTAGCAAGTACGCAAGAATACCTTGCGTGCTTGCTAAGTACGCATGAGCAATTTGCCCTGGTGCATAGAGTTCAGGTAGTGTATAAATAGGATAGGTTGACAGTAGACAAGTACGCAGACTTTGTATACTCAGTATTTCTCTCTGTAACCTTCAAGTGTTTATAATAGACGCAAGTTTAAAGTGATTCTCTTGTCGGTTTACTTTGTGTTGTAAGACTCTCCACCTAGTCACAGGTATTCCGCACCCGGTCCGACTCAGTAACTCACTTACATGTGACGATCCGCCACACCCGAGGGACCTACACCCTCCTCCCCTGTTTTCTTTTTAATTACATTTTTTATTATATTTAATTATTAAAAATCAAACACTATATTATTATAATATTATATTAATGTGTTTTAGCCTGAGAAACCACCCGTAGGCTCGGGTTTGGATTTATAACCTATTATCATTATTATTTCCACCTTTAAAAATACTATATTTACATTAGTTTCAAGCCATAACCTCGTATAAAATAATATATTTATATTATTTTCAACCCGTGATTAATATTATAAAATAATATATAAGTTATATTATTTCGTCTCGTTTAATTACCTCGTGTGACGTTTTAAAACTCTAAATAATATAAATTGTTATATTATTTACCTACATTTATATTCTCGATTAAAAATAATATATTTATTATTTTTCCATACAAATGATTATTTAGATAATCCTGTGAACCTAAAAATAATATATTATATTATATTATTTTCTTAGTTTTTGTAAACGACTCGAACGTGCGAATTTATGTATTTGTTTAATTACTATTCGTTATTAACGTACGACACGTAACGCTTCGAACGTAATTTTTGTATTAAGAATCTTTGTTCCCGTAGAGACGTTCGTCTACTCTTAAATCCTTAGAATGCGTTAAGACGTTCTAACTTTCCGCGTCATCATCACAAATCCGAACTTGTCCCTAATTTATGTGTTTATAATTTTAGGACATACGTAAGTCGTCTGAGACTTACACTTGTGGTTTCAACTTATCTCTTGTGTGAGCCAATCCACTACTCAATCAAGGTGAGTTTTCATACTGTTTTATCTTGGGGGAGAAAACATGTCGCAAACTATTTTTGGAATATTATATTCATATGTTATCAATGTTAAAGCTAAGCGTAACACGCTATCACTGAAAGTCCTCAACACACATCCAACCGTTAATATGGATCTTAGTTAGGTAAAGTTTAGTAGTACTACTTGGTTTGACAAATCCCACCCGCGTTAGTCACGCTAACTCGATTGGAGATCGAACGAGTGAAATGTTAGCCTACTCACATCGCCAGGGTTGATAGACCTAGTAGGAGGCAAATAAACAAACAGTCAGCTTCGGTTGTGAGCGCTTAACTTAAACATGAACATAGGTTAGCTACCTATAGATACATATTGAATGATCAATAATCTGGTAAACGTTTATTTATATACTGAAACCTGTGAACTCACCAACCTCTTGTTGACATCTTTTCTTACATGTTTTCTCAGGTCGCTAAGATAAGGCATAGGTGCACACATAGGACATGCATGAGATTCTTCTTTTGATTTATGTTTTATTAAATTGTTTAGACTTTCTGTGAATTATGTTTAGGTTGGACTTTTGGACTTTTTGGGCACGTGTGTTTTGCGCATTTACTTTCTTTACGCTTTCGCATTAAAACTCTGATTAATATGATATTTTCATTTGAGTCACATGTGGAGTCGTTCGATGTAATTAATGACTGAGATCGTGGTTTGTCACTTCCCAAAACGGTAAAACTCCGTTAGTTGAAATTGGGGGTGTGACAGATTGGTATCAGAGCCATTGCTTATAGAGAACCAGGATTGCATACTAGACTATAACCTCACACATTAGTTACATGTCATAAACCTTGGATTTTTGGCACTTATATGTTATATTACAGGATCATGTCTTCAACTCCACCGCCATCACCTAAGGCACCTACCGTCTCGTCCCCGGAGCCCAAAAGGCGTCGGACCAGTTCTAGTGACAACTCGGTGGAATAGGGTGAACCTAGTAATGCACGAGCAAGGAACACGACACTTAATTGGGGTGCATATCTGAATATGATCCAAAGGTGGAAAGAGATGGGAAATGTTCTATCGCCTTACTTTGGTTCCACTTCCTCATCCGCTACTTTACCTAGCTTTCTGTGCACCATGGAACAAGCTCTTGCAGCTTTTATGTTTATCATAACTAAGGAGTTAAAGGAGATGAAGGAATCCACTGATGAGATACCGGGCATGTCACACCCCCAATTTCAACTAACGGGGTTTTTACCGTTTGGGAAGTGACGAACCAGGATCTCAGATATTAGTTACTTTGAACGACTCTACATGGGACTCAAAATTAAAATATCATTTAAATCAGTGTATCAATGCGGAAACGTAAAGAAAGTAAATGCGCAAAATACACGCGCCCAAAACTAAAGTCCAAAAGTCCAAACGTCCAAGCAAAACAAGTACAATAGAATAATTTAAACAAACACAAATAAGTTATAATCAAAGTGGTTGAATCCCATGCATGTCCTAACGTGCACCTGTGTCTTATCTTAGCGACCTGAGAAAACATGTAAGAAAATATGTCAACACGAGGTTGGTGAGTCCACAGGTTTCAATATAAGTAAATAAGCTTTTACCGGATTTATGTTCATTCAGTGCGTATCTATAGGTAGCTAACCTATGTTCAAGTTCAGCTCAAGCGCTCGCAACCGAAGCTGACTGTTAGTTTATTGCCTCCTGCTAGGTCTATCAACACTGGCGGTGTGAGTAGGCTAAGATTTCACCCGTTCGATATCTAATCGAGTTAGCGCGACTAACGCGGGTGGGATTTGTCAAACCCGGTAGTACTACTAAATATTACCTCGCTAAGATCCATATTAACGGTCCGATATTAGTTGAGGACTTTCTGTGATAGCGTGTTACGCTTAGCATTTAACATTGATATCATACGAATTACAAAATCCAAAATTGTTTAGTCATGTTTTCTCCCCCAAGTTAAAACAGTAAAAGGGGCCGTGAAAACTCACCTGCGTTGCGTTGTAGGTAGTATCACATAATGGACAAGTTGGAACCACGAGTGTAAGTCTCAAATGACTTACGAATGCCCTAAAATTATAAACACATAAATTAGGGATAAAAATGGGAATTGTGACAACGACACGGAATGAGAAACGTCCTAAAGAAACGCTCTAGTAACCGAGAGTAGATGAACGTGTCCACGGAAATAGGAATTCCTTAATTAGTAATTAGATTATATATATACGTTGCGCGACGAATGACAATAATAATAATAAATATATTCGAGCGTTTTGTCATTTACAAAAATTAGAAAAATAATATAATTTAATATATTATTTTTATGTTCGAAAGGATATTCTGATTACTCATTCGTGGTACAAAATAATAAATATATTATTTTTATGAACGCGATAAATGCGAGTAAATAATATAATTAATTATATTATTATTTGGTTTCAAATGTTATATGAGGTTACAAAACGATACGAAATAATATAAATCTATATATTATTTAATAATACGAGTCACGGGTTGAAAATAATATAAACATATTATTTTATACAACTTTATGGTAATTATATTATTTTTAAAAGTGGGAAAATAATATAAAAATAGGTTAAAAATTCAAACCCGAGCCTACGGGTTGTTTCTCGGGCTAAAACATATTTATATAATAATATAATATTATAGGGTTTGATTTTCATATTAAAATAATACTAAAAAAGATGTTTAAAAACAAAACAGTGCGGAGAGACTCGAACCCGGGTCTCTCCCACACAAGCACACACACTTAACCAGTCCCGCCCGCTAGGGTTTCACAACAAATACTCGGATTGGTTTGTTTTAACAGTTAAGGTCTCTGTGATCTACTCCCCTTTCGAAACTGAGCCCAATCCAGTCCCGATTCTAATCATATGGACTTCGATCGAACAAATTAGTTAGGGGTTTTGTAAATCGGGTATAGGCGAATGTGTGGTGAGGTTTAATTGCAATATCATCGAGTTTTAAACTATAAAATGTTGGACTATCAGTCGAAACACTAGTTTTAAGAACACAATTTAAATCCGTTGATTCTGATAATAAAACTTGTTAGGATTATAGGGTTTTTATTAAAACTGTAATTGCGAAACTGATGATGTAGTTTAATTTCATTTCAAACGGGTGTAGGTAAGAGTTCAATTAACCAGAAATATGCATGAACCCTAATTACGGGGTCACGATCAATTCGATGTTGTTTGACTGAATTATCATAGGGTTATCCATAAACGAAGTGTTGTGATTCTAATGGGGTGATTTAATTTGATTTAAACATCGTCTAAGACCAAAACCCCTAAATTGATTTTATAAAGAAAACATAGTTTAGGATCTTGACAGATACGATGGTAATTGATCAAATAAACATGGGGCTTTCATTATACATATGATTACGAGTCTTAAGGTGTAGTTTAATTGAATTGTAATCGGGTCTAGGATAGAGTTTGATTAAATTAATTTAAGATGAACCCTAGAATCTGGATTGATCGAATTGGATGTTATAAGCCCCAATTATGATAGGGCTTTCCATCAGAAGATTAAAACGAAACTGAGGGTGTAAGAATTTACCAAAACGAATGTTGAATTGATGGGGATCGACTAGAACGACGGCCGACTGCGACTGTGTTGATCTCCGGCAACCACAACTTTGATTCCGATTAAATTGATGAGTGAAATAGCTTCTGAGATACTCGACTACGGTACGCATGTGCGTGATTTGTTAGAGGAATACAAGAATTTGGAGAATTGGATGATCATTTAGGAAGGGGTCGACGGTTTCAACTTGAATTATCATAATTGAGATTAATTCACTCAATTACAACTTAATTATGATCTCATTATGGTCGGTAATAGAATTAAAGTGCATGATCTGTTGTAATTCCAAACGATTTCGGTTATGGAACTTGGATTTGAGAAAAAAAAACGCGATGTTGACTTTCAAAAGTCAACAAATCAAGTTTGATCTAAATACAGAAGTAATCCCTGAGGTTTTCTTGAGAATTGGAGTTTGAAACTTGGCAAAATAGGTCCCTCCAGTTTAGATGGAGTTAAAATTTGGTTAGTCTGACTTCTACAGTCAACAAGATTTGAATTTTGACTTTTATAAAAGTCAACATAGTAGATTAGGGTTATTACATAACTAGTCCCTTGAGTTTAAGTTTGAAATATTGGCAGAAAGAGTCCCTGAAGTTTGAGTTAAGTTAACTTAGTTAACTTTAACTGGATTTTGTTAACGGGGTTAACTGGAAAAGTCCGGATTGTCACATCATCCCCTAGTTGAAAGAATTTTTGTCTCGAAAATTAAAATAAATAAAAAAAATTTCCCTGGGATATCACATCATCCCCTAGTTGAAAGAATTTTCGTCCCGAAAATTAAAATAGTACCTTAAGAGTTTAATGCGGAGTGCTTGAAAAGATTAGGATATTTGCGCATCATCTGATCCTCGCGCTCCCACGTGAATTCCGGTCCAAGTTTCGAGTTCCAACGAACTCTGACAATAGGGATCTTACTATGCTTTAACATTTTAACTTCCCTATCCATAATTTCCACAGGTTCTTCAATGAAACGTAACTATTCATCAATGTGTAGTTCCTCCAGAGGAACTGCGAGTGATTCGTCTGCTAGGCATTTCTTTAAATTTGAGACATGAAAGACGTTGTGTACACCACTAAGTCCTTAAGGTAGGTCCAGTTTATACGCTACTGGTCCGATTCTCTTCATTATCTTGAATGGTCCAACATAACGAGGATTCAGTTTGCCTCGTTTCTTGAAATGAATGACACCTTTCCAAGGTGAGACTTTGAGTAAGACCATGTCACCTATTTGAAACTCTAAGGGTTTACCACGCTTATCGGCATAGCTCTTTTGACAATCACGAGCTGCCGCCATACGGTTTCTAATTTGAACGATCTTTTCGGAAGTTTCAAATACAAGTTCAGGACCTGTGAGTTGGCTATCTCCAACCTCGGTCCAACAAATGGGAGAATGGCATTTCCATCCATAAAGTGCTTCAAATGGAGCTGCATTGATGCTAGTGTGATAACTGTTGTTGTAGGAGAACTCCACCAACGGTAGGTGAGACTCCCAAGTGTTACCGAAATCAATCACGCAAGCTCGTAGCATGTCCTCCAGCGTTTGAATAGTACGTTATGTTTGGCCATCAGTTTGAGGATGGTATGTTGTGCTCATATCTAGACGCGTGCCTAAGGCTTTATGTAACGACTGCCAGAAACGAGAAGTAAATCGTGCATCACGATCCAAAATAATAGAGATTGGCACCCCGTGCCGAGAGACTATTTCTTTCAAGTAAGTATAAGTAAGCTTATCCATTTTGTCGGTCTCTTTGATTGCTAAGAAGTGAGCGGACTTTGTTAATCGATCAACAATTACCCAAATGGTATCACATCCGGTAGGGGTTCGTGGTAATTTGGTGATGAAGTCCATGGATATTTGTTCCCATTTCCACAAGGGAATTTCTGGTTGTTGCAGAAGACCGGATGGCTTTTGATATTCAACTTTGACCTTCACGCAAGTCAGACACTTACTAACATAGGTGGCTATATCGGCTTTCATATTCGGCCACCAATATAGTATCTTTAGATCATGGTACATTTTGTCGAAACCTGGATGAATAGAGTAACGAGATTTATGAGACTCATCCATAACTAGTTCCCTTAGGTTTCCAAATTCTGGAACCCATATTCGCTCGGCGAAGTAGCGAATACCGTCATATTTGACTTCAAGTTGTGCTTCCATACCGCGTGTACCTTCCAGAGATAGATTTTCTTCTTTTAGGGCTTCAAGTTGAGCACTACGGATTTTGTCAGGTAATCAGGGGCGAATAGTAAGCTGTAGTGCTCGAACTCATTTGGGTTTTGTTTCCTTTCGACTCAGGGCATCAGCTACAACGTTAGCTTTACCTAGGTGGTATCGGATCGCACAGTCATAATCGTTTAAGAGTTCGACCCAACGACGTTATCGCATGTTCAACTATTTCTTCTCGAAGATATGCTGAAGACTCTTGTGATCGGTATAGATGGTGCATTTGGTACCGTACAAGTAATGTTTCCATATCTTAAGTGCGAAGACTACGGCTACCAATTCTAAGTCATGAGTGGTGTAGTTTCTCTCGTAGACCTTTAGTTGTCGTGAAGCTTATGCGATCACCTTTTCGTGTTGCATTAAGACATAACCCAGACCTTGAATAGATGCATCACAATACACTACAAAATCATCGGTTCCTTCCGGAAGAGCTAGAATAGGTACACTGCAGAGTTTTTGTTTAAGATGTTGGAATGCTGACTCTTGGTTATCGCCCCAATTATACACTTTACCCTTTTGAGTTAAAGCAGTGAGAGGTTGAGCAATTTTTGAAAATCCTTCGATGAATCGATGGTAATATCTAGCCAATCCCAGAAATTGTCGCACCTCAGTCGGAGTCGTCGGTGTTGCCCAATTCTTGATGGCTTCTATCTTTGATGGGTCGACATGTATTCCTTTCTCATTAACCACGTCCTAGAAATTGAACTTCCCGAATCCAGAATTCACACATGGAAAACTTAGCATACAGTTGCTCTCGCTTAAGTAATTCCAAAGTTAGGCGTAGATGTTCCTCATGTTCTTCCTTGTTCTTGGAATAAATGAGGATGTCGTCGATGAAAACGATAACGAATTGGTCAAGGTTAGGCTTACACACACGGTTCATGAGATCCATGAATACCGCAGGTGCGTTGGTTAACCTGAAAGGCATGACCATAAACTCGTAATGGCCGTACCTCGTTCTGAATGCAGTCTTAGAGATATCCTCTTCTCGGACTCTTACCTGATGGTAGCCCGGACCTAAGATCTATTTTGGAATAGAAGCTTGATCCTTGGAGTTGATCAAAGAGGTCATCTATGCGAGGTAAAGGGTAGCGGTTCTTGATTGTAACTTTATTTTGCTCCCGGTAGTCAATACACATAAGGAAGGTTCAGTCCTTCTTCTTAAGAAATAGTACCGGAGCTCCCCACGGCGATGAACTAGGTCGGATGAAACCTTTATCCAACAAATCTTGCAGTTGAGTGGACAGCTCTTGTAATTCACTTGGTGCCAGTCTATAAGGTGCCCGAGCAATAGGTGCTGCTCCGGGTGCTAAATCAATTTGGAATTCAACTTGACGGTGCGGTGGCAGACCGGGCAGATCCTCGAGAAACACTTCGAAAAATTCGCCCACGATGGGAATGTCTTCAATCTTCTTCTCATCTGATGGCTGCTCAGCAACGAGAACCAAAATAGCCGTATGCCCTTTTCGAAGGCATTTTTGTGCTTTCATAAAAGATATGATGCCCATGACTGCACAAACTCTTTCGCCTTCGACGGAAAGGGTTTATCCACTCGGGAGAGGGATACGAACAATCTTCTCATGACATATAATTTCGGCTTGGTTTTTAGATAACCAATCCATGCCGACAATTACATCAAAACTACCAAGAGTGACCGGCATAAGGTCGATATCAAATATATGTCTAACTAGCTCAAGTTTACATCCCTTAAGAATTTGAGTTGCCTCAATTATTTGGCCATCAGCTATCTCTATTGTATACTTAGCTTCTAATAGAGATGAAGTTCCTTTTATCATATCACTAAGTTTCTTAGATATAAAACTTCTATCAGCACCGGTGTCAAAAAGGACAGAAGCAAAGTAATAATTTATGAGAAACTTACCGGTGACCACATTATGGTCGTAACGGGATTCTCCAGATCCTAGTACGAAGGCTCGTCCCTTCGCACCATTTCCTCCACCATTTCCATTTTTACCACCATTACCATTGTTATTCTGGTTAGGGTTGTGGTTTCCATTACCCCCTTTCTTCAATTGAGGACAATTCTTCCGAATATGTCCCTCCTTTCCGCACACAAAACAACCCCTTGTGGATCCAGGTTGTTGAAAAGGTTGTTTAGCTTGTAATTCACCCCTGCAGTCCTTAGCAGCATGACCTATTTTGCCGCACCTCTAGCAACGGTTGCAAAACCCAAAGTGGTGGAAGTTATACTTGTTACACTTTGGAGACTTCCCCGCATAACCACCCAGGTTTTGACCCAAAGAGGTCGACTGGTTGAAGTTCTTGGTTCAAACCTACGTTGTTGCTGCTGCTGCGGTTGATTAAGCTGGGGTTGGTTGGATTGGTGTCCTTTGGAGTGATAGTTGGAGTGGTTGTGGGTGTTGGAATGGTGATCAAACTTGCGTTTGTGAGTGTCGGTGGGTTTATAAACTGAACCTCTCGGAGGTAGAGTCCCTTGTGTCACCGCTTGGTCGGTTAACTTATGGGCAAGTCGGATAGTTTGTTGGATAGTGGTAGGATTGGATGAAGTAACCATGCTTTGTATTTGAGGCATTAGACCTCCTATGTAAAGCTCAATTCTCTTGTAATCAGGAGTTACCATATGCGGGCACATAGTAGCCAGTTCATGGGAACGTGTGGTGTAGAGTTCAATTTCAGAACCCTCCATTTTTAGGTTCCAAAACTCTCCCTCTAACTTCTGGATCTCATCACGAGGACAGTATTCCTCCTTCATCATTGATTTAAATTCCTCCCAAGGGAGTCCATTCGCCATTGCCAGACCCAACATTTGGACCTGGGCGTTCCACCATGTGAGTGTCGGGCCTTCTAAAGTTCCGGCGGCAAACTTCACCTGATTAGCTACAAGGTAGTTGCACATGGCAATCACCGATTCAACCTTCTCAAA